>CM067372.1:174341663-174354163 GCA_034401795.1 Chaetoderma sp. LZ-2023a | reverse complement strand
AGACATAACTTTCAAGCTTTCATTAAACAATGCATATTTAATAGTTGATGTACAAAGAATATATACAAACATGTACATTTTATATCTTTTATACAAATATGACAATAAATTATATTTATATCAAATCACTGACGTGACTTACGTAATTCCAATTTAAATGTGCTAATGCTTAATACCACAGCACAGACCTAACCGTGGCTATCATGAACACACAGTCATGTCACTGATTGAAGACATTACCACGGGCATAATGTACCATGGAAAACGTATATACTTCATGTATAGTTCAATCTAGATCTGTCGATTACGTCCATCCAGTGCAAATAAACATATTTTCGTTGAATTATAAGTAATTTAATACGTTAAAGTCCGTATGGAAACACAATTTTAGTAGGCAATTATACAATGCATTTGAAGCACAATCAAGATCCGTCTCCCACGTATAAATTATGCGACTATACAGCAAGAAATAAGCAAGAAATGCTAATTTGAAAACGAGCAAAACGGGAATTCTGTTTTCAACTTTTTCAAATCCGGCAATCGAGAGGCCAATTGTACATACGTCAGTCTAGTTACGGCTAGCGTAGCCCTGCCCATGAATCAGTAGCCAGTAAGGCCGATATCGTAAGCGTAAGCGCTATCGCGAAATTACATTTAGTGCACGCGATATTTGTAATCGGTTCTAGCACAGATTTTCCTGCTAAATACGCTTGTACATGTTCATTTTCTATGAAACAGACTGATTTTCCCTAATTGGTTATCAAAGAGATTTTGGAAAATACTTACTGATTTCCACTGAAATTATAGTGAAAGGGAGACAAATGTCGTTTAAAATGAACCGTCGGAGCAAATAAATTAGCGTGATTAGGTCCCATACAGGTGACACATTTTGAGCTGGGAATCGTTTGAGCTGGGAATCGCTCAGCGTGTTTGTGACAGACCGTCAGATACTGAACAAAAGTAGTTTTTGTTACGTATTTTCCTTTCATGGTATTACTATTAATAGTCAAAACTGCGCTTATTACCAGAGTCCTGCCCATGGACATAATACTCTCTAGATCGTTCATCCCCATGACTTCGGTCAGTTAGGATGCGATAAATGTGACACGCAATAGCAAGGAGTTTGAAATTCTAATTTACAATCTCTATACCTATCCTGATAATGGAACTTCCATTTTGGCTAAGCCCCGCCCATCTCTAGCTAAGCTCCACCAACACCTCGCTTATAGAACGTCATAATCAAACTCAATACGTCACAAGCTAGCTGACGTCACCATCAAAATGGCGTATGGCTTCGTCACGAAAATCGGAAGACCGTCTGACAGTTAAATTTGTTTTAAATCAATTTCAAAACGTGTACAAAAATGGATAGAGCTTAGCTAGAACTGGATCCGCCCATTAGTGTCAAACTGTCCATCATTCGCCCTCCCATTGGGTCGTGGAAGTTAATTGAATAGAAAATACTGGATTTCAGAGTTGAATGAGGCAGGCCGACAGGTAATTAAATGTTTGTAAATTTATCTATTGACGCGTCTTCAAAATCTGAGGTCAGGTCCAGGATGGAGTAGTAGTGTTCCGTATCGGTTTTAGTTGAATATTCCGAACTTGTAGATATGGTAGATATGGTATCTGTGAAATAATAATAATAATAATAATAATAATAATAATAATAATAATAATAATAATAAATAATAAATAGATGGATGGATGGATGGATGGATGGATTGATTGTTTAAGAATTTGAACCATGAATGTCTAGAGTCCCAGGTTTAAAGTAAGCTGTTGACAATTTAGAACCTAATTTGACTTGAGGCTTTTGAAGCCATATGCGGTTGCTTCCAATCAAATTAGTTTCAAAACATTCAAGAAAAATGTATTAAATTGTAAATTTACCAGTTGTCAGACTACTGTCATTTTGTGACGAACCTATGCCAGTTTGACTGTGACGTCAGCTAACGCGTAAAGTATTTGATTATGACGGCAGATACTTGCGTTATATAGATGAAAGAGTAATGTATCAATCGCGCGTGGGTCAGCGACAGACGTACAATAATGCATATAGATACTGCGAGATTTTCATCATGAGTCTGAAAGTGTGCGTTGCCATTAATATACGTCCTTAGGAAAATTATATTGAATAAGTTTTGCCTGACTAGTCTCACTAAGAATATCACGCAAGTTATACATTGTTTACCTTTGTCATCCTGCTGTGCAAGGTCAGCATTTCTGAAAGTAAAATGCAAAATAAAATTTAGGAATAATTTAATTCATTTATATCCTTTAAACTCGGGATTGCGGACAAAAGTTCAGGACTTGGCTTATGCATGGGATCCTATGGAGAGGGCACACGCAACAGCAATGGAGATGCGCTGGTGGCGTTCCTTAGTTCCAATGGCCTATTTGTCACAAATACGGCTTTCAAACACCCATGCCGTCACCGGACAACATGGACTGGACACATTACTGATCGCAAAGCCCCAAATGGTTTTACGGCTACAACAGCTGTCTTCAACCAAATAGACTTCATACTATGCAAGACAGGAGCAAAACCATACTCCGGAACGCTCGTTCGTATGGAGTCACGACGTCAATTCTGACCTTAAGCTAGTCAGTACACGCCTTCAGCTGAACGATCTCTGCCTACTATATAAACACCATACCAGGCAAGAGGTTAGTGTCACCTACAACCCACCCAAGCTCATCAGCGACACTGACACTCAAATGTCATACAAAAAAGCCCTCGGGGAGCAGATAGCTAACATCGATGTCAGCTCCGATCCAACCGAAGCCCTAACCAAATTACTGAAATCTATGGAATTATCTGCTACCAGCACCATAGGTGTTCTTAAAAACAACCAGACTAGGTATACTGTCGACCCTCTAGTAGTAAAACTGTCAGCAGGGCAGAAAGCGTTATGGCTGCGCATCTATCAATGTGGCCAAAGTGAATACCGCACCGAACTACGCCGGGAGCGCAATATTATTCTGCGCCACATTAGCGAACCCTTAAAAGATCTTGCTATTCAAGAGGCAGACTCCCTAGCAGATGAAATCACTGCCACGGATGACTGTCACAAAATGTTTCGGGCAGCCGATCCCTGAGAGTTACTGACTACACACCATCACTCACTGTACACAACTCTGAAGGACACTTTATCGGGACTGACCATAGGAAAAGCCGAGGCGATCCGAGAATTGTTCAAGGAACAGTTCACTGGCAACGATGATGAGCCCTTGCACCCGTTCTCAGGAGACTCCAGGCCATAACTAACACCAATTAAAACATCAGAAGTTGAGAAGGCACCTAAAGTCCTGAAAAATGGACGTGCATCCGGAGCTGATGGCATGAGCTATGAACTATTTAAATATGCAAATGACATTATCTCAAAACCGATCACGCACCAAATCAATTCAGCTTTTATGCACCACCTTCCCATCGACGCTGTAGGCCAGGGCACCCTTATTACACTAACCAAGCCCAAGAAGTTACCTGGGCCCCAGCCAATCTGCGGCCCATTGTGCTCCTCAACCGGATCCCAAAATCCTATCCAATGTTACTCTACGCCGCATCCGAGACAAGATCAATTACTTCACCGGATCATGTCAAAGTGGCTTTAAACATGGACGCAGCGGCGCAGACATTGTATGGGCTCAACGCATGCTTGTGTCGGTAGTCATGCCCAAACACTGGGACTTCCACAAAATGGGCATTGACATCTCACGAGCCTTCGACACAATTACACGCTCTAAGATCCTGGATGTACTACGTCAGGCCAGTTGCAATGAAGATGAGCTACGACTAGTGAGACTACTGCTTGCAGGCACGAAGCTGAGAGTACGAGTCAAGTCAGTGAAGTCTGTAGAGTTTGAGACATCAATCGGCTCCCAACAGGGAGATGGCCCATCTCCTGTGCTTTTCACCTGCTACCTTGCTACCACATTGAAATCTGTGCGGGAAAGTTCAGCAAGACCAAACCCCCAGTGTCAATACTGGGCATGCCGCTAGAGATGGAATATGTCGACGATGTGGACTTCATAGACGAGAAAAAGAAACCCTTTGACGAACTTCTCCGAACAGCTGCAAGCAAACTAAAAATTGAGAATCTCTTTATGAATGAATACAAAACAGAGTTGACCCACATATACCTATCGACAAAGCATGAAACTATAGAAAATGACGACCCACTTCATGGCGGCGAACAATGGAGGAAAAGTAAAATCCTGGGCTCACTGCTTTGCAGTACTGCTGCCATTTCTGCACGCTGCGTCATGGGAAACATAGCTTTCCAGTCCTTCTGGAAGCTATGGATTCGTACATCAAAGATGCCCTTGATAAAGAGGCTACGTTTATACAATGCAACCTGGGTATCATTGATGCTGTATAACTGTAACAGCTGGGCAGCTCCAAAGGCAGCTCTAGACAAACTCGATGCCTGCAACCGCAAACACCTACGAACCATCACTGGACACCGATAGCCAGACAGCATAATTTTAAACGATGCACTATACATGATGTGTAAAGCGTTGCTGCTGTCTGTAAATGTCGCCCAGCAAAGATGGTCCATGTTTGGCCATGTGCTAACGATGCCAGAATAGACACCAGCACAGGGAGCCTTGAATTCGCCCTACTCGGAGCCAGCAAAGACAAAGCCAGGAGAGGACGTCATTGCATACATCTGCTAAGCGTGTTACGAGGTGACCTTAAGAAAGCAGGACCCGGTACACTCAATTCAAGAATGGACCTGAGGAAGCTAAGGATTTCGGCTGAGGACAAGATACAGTGGGCAAACGCGAAGAAGGGCTGATTGCAGCTGTAAGATGTTTCTACTACTACAGCCGCCAGAATACAGTAATCATACATATCCTTTGACCATGAGTTTCAAGACAACCTTTCCTAATCATTGTAAATAGCAGCATGAAAAATTAAGAACATTAGCCTATGACCGTGTTCTCATACAGCCATTATTTCGGTAAATAGCAGGTATATCGACTAGCGTTCTCAATGACCGGCACTTGTACGGGAATAAATACGTCATTTATTTCGAAATTCAATCCCACAACATTGAGGTTTATCTTCCGATATATCGTTGTTGCTTCCCGATGTGAACGCAACCTATTCCCTCGAAATTTGTCAGGTAGCGTTACCGTCAGTATTTTCTCTCACTGTCTGTCAGGTAGCGCAATGATCAGCATTTTATCTGGCTCTCCACCAGGTAGCACCACCGTCGAGTTCAGGACGATCTTCCCGCAGTGTAAATGCAAACCGATGTATCGGCTATATATTAACTAAGTAGTAGTAGTAGTAGTAGTAGTAGTAGTAGTAGCAGCAGCAGCAGCAGCAGCAGCAGCAGCAGCAGTAGTAGTAGTAGTAGTAGTAGTAGTAGTAGTAGTAGTAGTAGTAGTAGTAGCAGCAGCAGCAGCAGCAGCAGCAGCAGCAGCAGTAGTAGTAGTAGTAGTAGTAGTAGTAGCAGCAGCAGCAGCAGCAGCAGCAGTAGTAGTAGTAGCAGCAGCAGCAGCAGCAGCAGCAGCAGCAGCAGTAGTAGTAGTAGTAGTAGTAGTAGTAGCAGCAGCAGCAGCAGCAGCAGCAGCAGCAGCAGTAGTAGTAGTAGTAGTAGTAGTAGTAGCAGCAGCAGCAGCAGCAGCAGCAGCAGCAGCAGCAGCAGCAGCAGCAGTAGTAGCAGCAGCAGCAGCAGCAGCAGCAGCAGCAGCAGTAGTAGTAGTAGTAGTAGTAGTAGTAGTAGCAGCAGCAGCAGCAGCAGTAGTAGTAGCAGCAGCAGCAGCAGCAGCAGCAGTAGTAGTAGTAGTAGTAGTAGTAGCAGCAGCAGCAGCAGCAGCAGCAGCAGCAGCAGCAGCAGCAGCAGCAGTAGCAGCAGCAGCAGCAGCAGCAGCAGCAGCAGCAGCAGCAGCAGTAGTAGTAGTAGTAGTAGTAGCAGCAGCAGCAGTAGTAGTAGTAGCAGCAGCAGCAGCAGCAGCAGCAGCAGCAGCAGCAGCAGCAGTAGTAGTAGTAGTAGTAGTAGTAGTAGTAGTAGTAGCAGCAGCAGTGGTATTAGTAGGAGTAGTAGTAGGAGTAGTAGTAGGAGTAGTAGTAGACTGTTTAGAAAACTTGTGAAGACCAGAATTTGCGAAATAAAAATTTGTTTTTAAATTGTATACTGTTCTAACAGTTTAATCTTAATTTATCTACCTCAATGTAACGAAACGAAATAAATCATAACATAGTTATGATGTTTTCATCCTTACAAATTATTATAATTTTTAGTTGCAAAGTTGAATTAGGGACTCGTGCCTCTAATTCAATTTCACAACTTAAAGAATTGTATTTATTTATATGTGATGAAACCACCATACGCTAAGTTTTTAATTTCAAAATTACTATACAGGTAAGCTGTTGAATATTTTGTAATTAATCTGACATGAACCTACTGCTATCATAGGCAGCAACAGCTTCCCGTCAGATTAGTTTCAAAATATTCAACATAATAATTATTAAATCATAAATGATATTTGGTGTTTAGCCTTTCGGAGTCAAACGGCTAGCAACGAATGAATCCAGTTTTAGCTATACCACACCCATCTCTAGCTAAGCTCTACCAATCAACCGATCCTTGAACTCCCTGACTATCAATCTCCAGAAAACTATACAAGTAAGCTGTTGAATATTTTGAAAATAATTTGACTGGGTGCTGTTCCATTTAGTTTCAAAGTATTCAACAGCATGTTTATTAAATAGTAAAGACATACAATTCATATAATGCTGCATCTATTATCAGTAAGCGTTCGTGAAGAACTTAACTACGTCATTCATGACGTCATTGATTATGACGTCATCTTATATGTCACATAGTTGATTATGACGTCATGTAATTCAAGGTCCACTAAAGGGGTTAAAGCAAGAAAGATATTAGGCAACTGGGGTCTTTTTCACATTTTGTGCAAAAATATGAAAAAAATTGAATTATAGTGATACAACTTACCGTTTCTTTTTCTTATGGTTCGTGAGAATACACCCGAAGACAATAACTGCGATAAACATAACTCCCCCAACCACACACGCAGGGATCACAGCTAGCACAGGAAAAGAATCAACACCATTCTCATCTTCGTTGCTGTCATTGCGATCATCGTTGTTGTCATCATCGTCATTATCAGTCTTATTACCACTGTAGACATTGATATCATCACCAGCACGTTCCGTGTCTTTTTCGCTTTGGATAGACTTTGATCGAGCTATAAAGTACAACGGATGCTAAGTGTGAATGGTTGAATGTAAGTCGTGTCAAATTCAAATTCATATATGAACGTATAAAGTAACTCCTATGATCAAAACATTCTATGATCAGGTCTTAGTACGTGTGGTTGTTATGTTAACACCAGAAGCTGGAGGTGTATTAATTGTCCAGTCAAATTATGGTTTGAGCCACCACTAATTTATGAATCCATTCCCACCTCCCCCACCCCACCGTCCATCCCACCCAACACACACACACGCAATCATATGACGTCATAATCAACTACGTGACGTGTATGCCGACGCCATAATCATGACGGCATGAATGATTCCATTAAGCCCATCTTTAATGTGTAAAAGTCCGAAACGTTGGACGAATTGAATTTTATTGCTATTTAGTAAAAATAAACATGCTGTTGAATACTTTGAAATCAATTTGACTGGGCGCTGTTGCTGCCATAGGCAGCAACAGCGCCCAGTCAAATTGGTTTCAAAATATTCAACCGCCTACATGTAATGTTTTCTGGAAATTGATAGGCAGGGAGTTCACAGATCGATCGATCCCAACACGGACGCGGTGTGGGTGGAGCTTAGATCGAGATGGGCGTGGCATAGCTGAAAATGGAAAGATCCATTGTAACAGTAATGAAACCATTTTTATTTTGTCTATTTCGGTCTTAGAAATGATGTATACAAAGACAAAAAATTCTTTTGGGTAGAACATTTTGAATTCAAAATGGCTGCCAATATGGGGGTCTAGTCGAGTATAATATGACATATATCACGAGGTCGGTTCATATTATTCCACATAAATGCATTGCGAGTAGATAGAAACATGCCCTTAATCTATCGAAACATTATGTCTTCTGAACCCTATGACCACTCTGTGACGTCACAACCCAACACTTGACACCGAATTTCGATGCTTGCAAACCACTTCTACATTCAGCTACCACTAATTGCAACAGTAACGAAACCACTGTTAATTTAGGTCTTAGAGATGGAGTATAAAAATCTCATAAAATCTTTTGAGTGGAGCATGTTGAATTCAAAATGGCTGCCAATATGGCCGCCAGTCGAGTATAATATGTCATATATATCGAGAACGGTTCATATTAGACCACATAACCGAGTAGATAGAAACATGTCTCCAATCTACCGAAAATTGATGTCTTCTGCAGCACATGGTTACTCTATGACATCACACCCCAGTAGTTGACACTGAAGTTCGATGTTTGCAAACCATTTCTACATTCACTGGCAGTGTTTAGTTCTCAATCTTCTCATTATCATCCTAGTCAGCATTTACTTTACAAATACCCATCCATCCAGAGCAACCCAGCAAGCAAGCAATTTCATGCCTGCTGCACCCGCAGTGCATAGTTCCACCGCCTGACATCCGGGTGTATCTCACTCGTTCGTGAAGGGACTGTGGGGCGGGGTCCAAGTCCGAGTATACTAATGTCATTATTCCTTCCGAGACTTTCCAGCCACATTCCTCGGCCTAAGGTATGTTTTCCCCTCTTGGACCTGATGGAACGATCGGAGGCTGTGGTACTTCATCGTCGCAGATGTTCCGTTAGATCAAACAGTGGAATGGAAATACATTGGAGGCCGATGAAGCAGTGAGATGCACCGGCAATTCGGTCTGTAGAACTGTGCACTGTGCGTGCCATCGTCATGGACTTGAGTGATCGTCAGCTTATACTGGATCCGGAGGTACTTGTCAAAATATGTCATATGATGACCTAGATGATAATGAGAATTAAACACTGCCAGTGAATGTATAAATGCCTTGTAAACATTGAACCTCAGTGTCAAATGTTGTGCTGTGCCTTCATAGATTCGTCATGGGCTGCGGAAGACATAATTATTTGGTAGATTGGGGACATGTTTCTATCTACTCGTAAGACATTTGCGTGGTCTAAAATGAAACATTTCCTAGCTATATGCCACTTTATACTCGATTGGCGGCCATCTTAGCAGTCATTTTGAATTCAACATGTTCCACTCAAAAGATATTATTAGATTTGTATACATCATTTCTAAGACCTAAATACAAAAGAATAAAACTTGCTTCATTGCTGCTGCAATTAGTGGTGGGGAGGTTAGAAATGGTTTGCATACATTGAACAACTGTCAACTGTTGGGTTGTGACCTCATAGAATGGTCAGGGGTGCAGAAGACATCATTTTTTCTGTAGATGGGGTTCATGTTTCTATCTACTCTTAATACATATATGTGGTCTCTTATGAACAGTTCTCGAGATGTATGCCACATTATATTCGATTCGTGGCAATATTGGCAGCCATCTGGAATGTTCCACACAAAAGATTCTATTAGATGTTGTATGTATCACCCAGGGGACCCTAATGAACATATTCTACGTGGTTTCATTTCTGTTGTAATTGGTGGTAGATTTTGTCAAATGTGTGTTAGTCTGACTGGACTATAAGCGTAGTGACCTTTCAACACGGCACATTCAGAATATTTTATTTCTTCCTTTACTTTTTCTTCCTTCACTTTCTCTTTTTTCTTTTTCATTTTCTTCGTCTTCTATTTCATTCATTGTCCAATATATTAAATTATTAGTTGCAACCAGTTGTTCTAAGGTGGCCTCTCTTTCTCTCTATCTCTCTCTCTCTCTCTCTCTCTCTCTCTCTCTCTCGCAGTCTGTCTGTCTGGCAGTCTGTTGCTCAGTCTGGCAGTCTGTTTGTCTTTCAGTCATATAGTTGGAATTTTAGACAATACTACCCAAGTCACAGGTATAGCACATCGCACTTATTTACTCTCGTTTTATTCCCACATATTACAACTCTCCGATAAAGTGCATGTTTTCTTACTGAGGGGAATGGTAATGGAAGGGATCAATCAAAGAGATAAATAGGTGATAGATCATAAATCTATAAATATTATAATAATTGTAGTTAGTAGTAGTAGTAGTGGTAGTAGTAGTAGTAGTAGTAGTAGTAGTAGTAGTAGTAGCAGCAGCAGCAGCAGCAGCAGCAGCAGCAGTAGTAGTAGTAGTAGTAGTAGTAGTAGTAGTAGTAGTAGCATTAGTAGCAGTAGTAGTAGTGGTAGTGGTAATAGTAGTAGTAGTAGTAGTAGTAGTAGTAGTAGTAGTTGTTGTTGTTGTTGTTGTTGTTGTTGTTGCTGCTGTTGTTATTGTTGTTGTTGCTGTTGTTGTTGCTGTTGTTGTCGCAGTCTCAGTAGTAGTAGTAGTAGTAGTAGTAGTAGTAGTAGTAGTAGTAGTAGTAGTAGTAGTAGTAGTAGTAGTAGTAGTAGTAGTAGTAATAGCAGCAGCCGTACTAGTAGTAGTAGTAGTAGTAGCAGCAGTAGTAGTAGTAGTAGTAGTAGTATTAGTAGTAGTAGTAGTAGTAGTAGTAGTAGCAGCAGTAGTAGTAGTAGTAGTAGTAGTAGTAGCAGCAGCAGTAGTAGTAGTAGTAGTAGCAGCAGCAGCAGCAGCAGTAGTAGTAGTAGTAGTAGTAGTAGTAGTAGTAGTAGTAGTAGCAGCAGCAGCAGCAGCAGCAGTAGTAGTAGTAGTAGTAGTAGTAGTAGTAGTAGTAGTAGTAGTAGTAGTAGTAGTAGTAGTAGTAGTAGTAGCAGCAGTAGTAGCAGCAGCAGCAGCAGCAGCAGCAACAGCAAACAGCAGCAGTAGCAGTAGTAGAATACCAGATGTATCGTTATCGGTCACATAATCGGTGGTCAATGATTCTGGCATCGACGTGGCGTTTGCTAGGCCTTTGTCTGCGATAATCCTGGTAGGTGAGGAAATATATGTATGGCCTGTAGTCAATGTAGTTGACATCGTTTTCTGCTTCTCTGATTCAATAACCTCTCCTTTATCTAATTTAAAGAAAATCCAATGTGTCATTGTATTAAGTGCATTGTCATACAATCAAACCAGTATCTATAATTATAGAGTATCTAATCATAAATGGTGCTCTGTAAATGCAAGTTAGTTCCAAATTAGTTAGGACGTAGTTTTCGTGGATGTAAGTCGTCAGTTACTTGGGATGTGTAGTCCTACGACCATCTAGCTTACAAATCCACCATCTTGTATCCGTTAAGTAAATTGTCCTTATAGACATTATAAACATGTATTGTATTTAGTTATCGGTATATTGTCTGACATGGTTGAAGAAAGCTGTTAATGAGGGCTAAAAATTATCAGTATTTAACCCTTTGAACTTGAAAGGCCAAAATATCAAATTTGTTTACGATTTAGTCATTTTTCTTTTAACTATTTTGAAAGTAATTTGACAGGAAGCTGTTGTAGCCTATGGCAGCAACGGGTTCATGTCAAATTATTTTGTAAATAGTCAACAGATTACCAGTCCTGTATAACGACATTGAAATTGGGTTTCTCGGAATTCAGGGTTCAATCGGTTATCATTGACTATTATCTCTGTTATGTACTGTGAATGGATGAATCCAACCTGTCACTCGTGTATCTGACGTCACAAACAATTGCGTCACATATTGCCTACATCACAATCATAATAGACTAAGGATACTACATCATAAAGATGGAATAGTCCGTCAAGTATACGAATTGTATGTTTTTGATGTAGTTATTATTTAATAAACATGCTGTTGACTATTTTGAAACTGTATTTGACCGGGCGCTGTTACGGTCATAGGCAGCAACAACATGCAGTCATATTACTGTTAATGTATTCAAGAGCTAACCTGTAGACCTATAGTTACTTATGAATATGGGATTCTGGGAAGTCATGTTTCAACGCGTATAAATCGATCCCAACACACGCAAAACGTGGGAGGAGTGTAGCTATACATGAGCGGGGTATAGCTAGAAATTGATCACTCTGTTATGACGTAAAACATTCAATATTATTCAAATAATCAGACTAACTTTGAATATTTTTACCGCAAGATCATTCTCATACCTGGTTTTACGGATTCGTCTAACCATATAAGTTTGTAAATTTTGGGGCAAATTAATGTTACATGTATGGTACAAGGCAAGAATCCAGGAATATAGTACCGCAACGTGTAGCATCAGTAAATATAGTTTAAGCATACATGTTGTAGATGAGTTGATGGTGCATGGTTCAGTTTCAATAGACATCCCAGTGCAGTGAAGTCTGGCATTTGGACAATATCGCCAGGTACTGTCACAATTTCGAGAGCGTTGTCTATAGCCAGGCAATGCGTCAGGAGGATCAGCGCATGAAGACCAATTTGACCATCTGGTCCATTCACCTAGAAATACATACAACAATATAGTACATATTCGGTGTCTTATCCC
>CM067372.1:174319163-174331663 GCA_034401795.1 Chaetoderma sp. LZ-2023a | reverse complement strand
AATTTCCATTTGAAGGCCATTAGAAGATATTTTTGAAAATGTACCACTGGAATGACCCGTTCGGGTATTGAGCCAGTCATTCCAGAGGTACATTTTCAAAAATATCTTTCTCTTGGTCTGCAAATGTACATTTCTCAAGACCATTGCAGAAGCATATTCAACACAATGTTTATTAAATTGTAAATTTATCAACGACATAAAATTTAGACACATGACGGACCATAGTCCTATACTCTTTTCCTGATCGTATACTCTTTTCCTGATCGATCAATGCCATTTTACTAACAAGTGGCGAATTTTGATTATGACGTCAGACACGTGATTGACAGATAGGACCTTCCTTTAACCCTTTCATCGCGAAGCCGGACAAAAACTGTCTCTGCTGTAGTCGTGATTAATGTCTATTTGCTGGACAAGAAAATACAATTTTTGAAAATTTGCCACAAGAATGGCTGGCTCGGTAACCGAGCGAGCCATTCCCGTGGTAAATTTTCCAAAAATAGTTTTATCTTGTCCTGCAAATGGCCATTTAATAAGGAAATGTTTTGGTTTTCTAGACTAAATTTCGACGTTAAAATGGTTAATCTGCAAACCTAGTAAAATAGATAAAATACGATCAAGATTTGTCGGATTTTCAATATTTGTTTCGAATTCTCCCGATATTCTTCTTTTTTTGGGGGGGGGGGGGGTTTAGGGGTGGCGGGATAAGGCCCAGAGTTGTGAAATCCTAATGTATGGCCACACCCTTTCGCATTTGTACCTGGTAGGGAAACAATTCCAATTAACCATTGATTAGCACGAGGCCAGAGGTTGAAGATGAAGGTGACATTCCTAGTCGATCCATTACTCGAGCATACTTCTACCAGTGCCTATTAAAACAAACAGACAAACAAAGTAGAAGACATTTACCTAATTAACTGTAAATCTGTGATATCTGGCCATAAGGAATATTATGAAGCCTCTTCTTATATGGCCATTGGCCATACATGGGTTAGCGTAGTTCATTTCTGGCCAAATTGAAAACTGGTAACTTTGATGTGCAGGGAATGACCTTGACATTGATGAACCATCACATCGAAACCCTCAGCATATGTGATATACCGTTGGTAAAGCTTTCATGAAAATCAAGGAAAATCCTACGAAACGTCAAATAACCAAGTAATTTGCAAAGTTAGGGGGGTTTGGGCTGAAAGCATAATATTTCACTCAATCTAAGGATCTCAATCAGCTTGTATGAGTAAACGGATGTAATATATGCCAAAGGGAAGACTGGTAATTTTGACCCCTAAGGAGGACCTTTTCCCTTACCCCCAGCATCGGCAAGAATCGCTGGGATCCCAAGGGCAGGATCCTACACTAAAACTATCGGTATAGTTACAGTTCAAAGATCCATATTGAAATTCCAATTCCTTCTCTATGGGGCACATTTTAATGCATTGATGGTCGAATGGCAAAGGTCAATGACACGTTGTAGATGGGCAGACTTATCCGGGCCATCAAGGGTAACACCTTACCTAAGTATGGCACTAGACGTTGACCACGTTTGAAGTGTATGGGCTTAAAACTGTGAAAGCTGCTGGAAACATGTATGCCAAAAACTTTAACAGAGAATAAGAAAGAAGGAAAGCAAAGAACGAAGGAAGGAGGGAAGGAAGGAACGAAGGAAGAAAGAAAGGGTACGGGATGGAGGGAGGGAGGATGGAAGTAACAAACGAATAAAGAAAGCTCTTGAGTGATTTTAATAATGCGCGTGCATTGCAAATTATTAAAATCACTCAAGATCTTTCTTTCTTTGTTTGTTCCTTCCCTCCCTCCCCTACCCTTTCTTTCTTTGTTTGTTCCTTCCTTCCTCCCTCCCTCCCTTACCCTTTCTTACTTTCTTTCTTTCTTTCTTTCTTTAGTAGGATCCTGCACCAGTGTGAATGATCAACAGATGTGTTGAGGTTTAAGAAAATACAACAAGAACAATAACAACAATAATAACAACAATAATAACAACAACAACAACATGAGCAACAACAACAGCAACAACAGGAGCAACAACAACAACAACAACAGGAGCAACAACAACAACAAAAATCATCTTATTTAATGAGAAAATAGAATTCATGTTCAATTTCCCCATGGCACAACTTGCACATTGCTTGATCCAGTGGAATCGTCTGATGTCTACCTTCTTGATAGTTCGCATCTAGAGTGTGCACTAGCAGTGAGATAATTATCCATCACCACGTAATTATATAAGTGTTTTCTATTTATCGGATCATCCATTGAACACTACGCTGTGGGACTATGCTAGCAACATTAGTGACGTCTTTAGCTAACCATATACCGGCATTCAATAGCGGTATGACGCCATTACCACATCGTATACTCATTATTACTGGATACATCATGTGTACGTTATTAGTATGTAGTTATAATAATTATTTAGTCCTACCTGCTCTAGATACCAATTTTTAGCTCCAAGTTCTTCCTGTCTCCAAAATATTTGCATATAGCAGAGATCATCATTGCCCAATATAGAGCTATTCACTGGTGCTGAAACGACGCTGAAATACAAAGACACACATTTTTGTCCATTCATTTGTTCGTTCGTTCATTCGTTCGTTCGTTCGTTCGTTCGTTCGTTCGTTCATTCGTTCGTTCGTTCGTTCGTTCGTTCGTTCGTTCGTTCGTTCGTTCGTTCGTTCGTTCGTTCGTTCGTTCGTTCGTTCGTTCGTTCGTTCGCTGATTCGATTGCTGGATCGCTTGCTCGGCGAGCCGGCCGATCGGCCAGCCACCCAGTCAGTCATTCCTTCATTCATTCATTCATTCATTCGTCCGTCCATCCATCCATCCATCCATCCATCCATCCATCCATCCATCCATCCATCCATCCATCCATCCATCCATCCATCCATCCATCCATCCATCCATCCATCCATCCATCCATCCATCCATCCATCCATCCATCCACCCACCCACCCACCCACCCACCCACCCACCCACCCAACCGCCCGCCCGCCCGCCAGACCGCCCACCCACCCACCCACCCACCCACCCATCCACCCATTCATTCATTCATTCATTCATTCATTCATTCATTCATTCATTCATTCATTCATTCATTACTAACCCTGATATTTCTAGCCATACCCCACCCATTTTTACCTAGGCTCCGTGAACGGCTTGCTCGTCGATTTATATACTTTGAACACAGAATTCTCAGAATCCCATTTTGAAGATAATTATACTATAAGTAAGTTGTTTTTTATTTTGAAACTAATTTGAATGGGGGCTGTTGCTGAACAATGACCAGTCAAAGCAGCTTCAAATTATCCAGCAGAATGCTGATTAAATAGTCAAGACATAGGCAACAACTCGTACACGTGACGGACTATTCAATTTTCATGACGGAACCAGATACGCAATTCATTACGGATTCTGATTGTGACGACAACCTACATGTGACGTTGTTGATTATGACGTCATTACGAGTGACATATGGAATCCATTAATTGTAATCTACCTGTAAGGTTTAGCCGCGAAAGGTATTGGTCCCAGTGTCTCATGTGGTCTTAGACTGATAAAGATTTTGGCATCTGCTCCAGAACCCGGTATGTCGCCTATATGCAGATACAGTCCACACAGTCGGTCGCCTGTTCCTGTGAAAGTGACATATATAATTATTAAGTGTACCAATTTATTAATTAACCCTAAGAACCCTAGAATCCAAGTATCTCAATTTGAAGGCAAGCAAAATGAGTCAGGCTGGTTAAGATTTAGAAATAAATTCGACAGGAACATGGTGCCGCCATAGGATGGACGGAGAGACGGACGAATGCCTAAATGAATAAATATACGGACAGTCGGACGAAATGACGGACTGACGGGTGAACAGATGATTGGACAGCCGGACGGACAGATAGACAGACGGATAGATGAATGGACGGACGGACGGACTGATGGGTAGACAGATGGACGGAGAAACGAACAAATGAACAAAACAACCAAACAAATGAGCGAAAGAGCGAACGAACGTGCCAATAGGATACGTAATACGCAATAAGATGTTTTGCTTCGCTAACCCTACCTGGTATTTGAATATTATGACAAGCGTAAACTATTAATACTAAGAAAATATGACACTTACACACAAAAGTTATGCATAAATAATTAATAACGTTTTAACAAAAATCGTTTCATGCCATTCTTATCCCGTCATGCGTTTTAAAATGCGTCCGTTTTAATAGATAAGCCAGCCTATATAAGCGGATATATAACAAGCTGAGGTACATTGACAAAGAAATGTTTTTAAAAATGCTTTAACTCGTTCACGTCTGAAACACCGGTGGATACTTTTCAGGACACCTGTGCAGGAAAGCTATTTATTATTTTGAGGCTAATTTTACTAGAACCTGTGGATGCCGTCCCAGTCAAACTTGTTTCAAATAGTAAACGAAATATTACTTATGTCATAAAAATTATTTGACGTTTTTTGGTATGCAAGGGGTGAATGTTAATTCTTTATTTTTCTTTATATCCATGTTTTGTAGTCTATGAGTAGATGTATATTTCTAGTTTACTTCCGTAATAGAGCTTTTCAGTTTATCCGTTAATCAAATGACGTCATTATCAACTACGTGACGTATAGGATGACGTCATAATCAATTAGGTCATGAATGATAAGTTCGTTACAAACGTTTAATTGATGGCGGACTAAACGTTGTTGTACGAATTGTATGGCTTTACTATTTAATAAATATGCTTTTGAATATTTTGAAACTAATTTGACTGGGCGCTGTTGCTGCGATAGGTATCTACATGACGTGTAAGAAGACGTCGTAATCAATTACGTCATGAATGACCTAGATAAGTTCGTCACGAACGTTTAAGTGATGACGGACCAAGCGTGAATATACAAATGTGTACGAATTGTATAGCTTACTGTTTAATAAACGTGATGTTGAATATTTTGAAACCAATTTGAGTGGGCGATGTTGATACCATAGGCAGCACTTGAACAACACCAAGTCAAATTAGTTTCAAAATATTCAACAGCTTACTTGTATAGTTTTCTGGAACTTGATGGTCAGGGAGTTCAGGTATCGATCGATCCCAACACATGCGAGGTGTGGGTGAAACTTAGGTAGAGATTTGATTTAAACATATTTTATTGTAACAATTGCACAATGGGATCGGGCACAAGTTCTTACAACTTAGATTTGCCCTCTCCCTACAGAATTATTATAAGCAGCCAATGATTGAGAACACTAAACCGAGGTGAGAGAGAAACAATAAATTAAGAGCTGAGAGAGAGAGAGAGAGAGAGAGAGAGAGAGAGAGAGAGAGAGAGAGAGAGAGAGAGAGAGAGAGAGAGAGAGAGAGCGAGCGAGCGAGCGAGAGAGAGGGAGAGAGAGATGTGGGGGAGAAAAACGATGTAAACAGATTAAAAAAGAATAGGAAAGAAAAGAACAGCTCCTTCAAACACTTTCATTATCGGATAGCAGTTAGCCATAAATATAATAGATTAAACAATACGAATAATTGAATTAACAGACCATATTCATGGTTATTCCAGACCGTCGTCATTTACCCACGTTTACCCACCCCAACCCTTCCTCTCAACTCCCACCATGCTTTCATCAGGTCTTCTCTTCTCGTTTCTTACACGTAAAACGAAACAGAAACGAGAAATGAGACCCAGTCACCTCCAACCCCGCCAACCCCACACATTTAAAATGGCTCCACTCCTGTGTATTTAGGTAAATCTGAACTTTTAACCTCCTCATCACTTGGAACGAAAAATTTGAGGAGATTAACGGTTTAGCGAGCCTTTATTGCATCCCCATCATCCCCTCTCCTGTCGTCGTCGTCGTCGTCGTCGTCATCGTCGTCTGCGGCATCGCGTTATCGTGGATGGCCAGAAAAGCAATAGGAGAGTAATACATTAATTGTGAGTACGGGAAGAACTATATACACAGTAACGACAGCGGAAATAAAGCATTACAGTATATAGCACATCTATGCAGTCATTTCTATCATAAACATTTAACAGTAACGACAGCGGAAGTAAAAATGTAAAGTATATAGTATATCTATACAGTCATTTGTATCCTAACCATGTAACCATGACAATAAAAATACGGACTATTCCTACAGCATATCAAACGTTTGGAATATATATGAGGTTAAAATCCGCCAGTAGCTTGAATATAATTTTGAACTTGTTTGAAGATGTATTCATTTTCCTGGACGGATAGAGATGTATTTCCTTTGCATAGCAAGTAACTCGTCAAAGGAATATACAGATGTAGTTGTTGTAATAAGTGCTGTCTTTGTATAGTGTAGTAAGGACTTCGAGGTGTGGGTGAAACTTAGGTAGAGATGGGCGGGGCATAGCAAAAACTGGATTCCTCCGTTGAGATATTGGTATTTCAAGCGTTAAATCGTTAACAAGTTTTAAAAACCGAATTACATAAGCTTACTATACCTTACCACTGTATCCATCTGCCATATGACGTCATAATTATCTACGTGACGTGTAGAATGACATCATAATCAATGACGTCACTATGACGTACGTAAATAAGTATGTCACGAACGCATAATTGAAGATGGACTATGCGTTGCTGTAAGAATTGTATGTCTTTACTATTTAACAAGGATTATGTTGAATATTTTGAAACTAATTTGACTGGCGGGCGCTGTAGGCAGAAACAGCACCCAGTCAAATTAGTTTCAAAATATTTAATAGCTTATCTATATAGGTTTCTAGAAATTGATAATCTTTGAGTTCAGGGATCGACCGACCCCAACACTACGCGTTTAGATGTTTAAAGATTATTAGCGTTCTATAATTATCATCTGTGTCTTTAAGCGAACGCTGAAAAAATAAGAGTTATTCTTATTGGTTTAAAATAGTTAAAACAATTATGAGGATAAACAACATCGTTGCTACGCAACAATGGCGATGAACATAGCGTGTTTAGGCATATACTAATTGATATTAGCGATTTGAATATGTAGGTGAGCCTACGGAGAAAGCATAATCGTATAAAATAGGTGTTTTATTTACAGGTTTTTTAAATTTGTAATTAGGATATTTTTCGACCGGCGGTCACCTATGAAAGTAAATTACCGCGAGCAGTTTGCTCTATCATAAAACTTATACGCATGCTCGCAGACACACGCGCGCACACACGCATGCACGCACGCACGCACGCACGCACGCACACGCGCACGCGCACGCGCACGCACGCAACCACCACTACACCTACCACCACCTGGCACCACCACCGCCGCCTCAATTCACAACGACAACGACAAAACCACGATGACGACGGCGACGGCGACAACGACGGCGGTATCGATGTCGACGGTGTCGACGACGACAACGACGACGACGACAACCACCATCTACGACGACGACGACGACGGCGGCGGCATCGTCGACGAGGACGACGATGAGGATGATGACGGCGACAACAGCAAAAACAGCAATAGTAGCACTCCACCCCTATACTATTTTGTATATCTCGTAAAGATCAATGCTTTCTGTGTCCGGAATATGTGATTGTTTGTTTGTTTGTTTTTAATTATGGCCACGATTACCTTCGAAATTTAATTTAGAGCCTAATACATAGAAAATAATCTCTATTGAGTCTATAGGCTTGCATATTTACTGGACGTTAGTTGCTCGTCACCACTAGTATAAGTCGAACTGTCAGTTAGTCTGTCGGTCGGTCGGCCAGCCAAATTTGTGTACGTAAACAATTACGTAGCGTGTCACACTCGGTAGTAAACAATAAATATGCCTATTGGGAGAGGGTGAAATAGGCTAATATGCATAGTGGAGGGGGAATACGGTGGGAGGCTACCATATTCTGAATATTTCAGACGCCCCCTCATTATATCTCGGCATCCAGCAGCTAATGGCTTGTGGCTTCAATCGATAGAATTTTGAAGATATTCATACCGATAAACTACATTAACTAGATCTGAAACTAAGTTGACAGTTGTTCTATCATGTTCTATCTATGCCCCAAAGGTATCAGTCAAATTATGTTCAAAATGTTCAACATAAGATTTCTTCCATTATTCTTGAATGTTTGCATATGGTCATTTGTGTTTAAAAGGATTAATACGTGCCACACATCACGCTCGGGTATGCCACACTCACATCCCATCCAGATATGCCACTCTCATTGCCACAGTTATTCAAAGTCGCCCAGCCAGCTATACCTCCCCCTCCAGCAAGCTATACCACCATCACTCACCAACTATGTACGTCACGCCGCTCTATGAGATAGGCCACCCTTACATCACGATCTATGCCACTCAAACGGCCAGCTAGACACCCCATCTAACCAGTTATGCCACCCTCACTTTTCCAATTATGTTACACCAGGCATCGAACCAGCTATGCCTCCGACAGCAGGCAATTAAGCCACACTATCAAGCCAGTTATGAGGTCCTTGCAGGCACGTATGTAGCATAGCCAGATCGTTATCCATACGCAGCCACCTATCACACGACCCGACAGGAATGCCTCCTCATACAGCCAGCTATGCCACGCCACCTAAGAAGCTATGACAAGCCACGCAGCGAACTATACCACGCTATCCATCCATCTGCTGCGCCACACAGCCCAGTCGCATACGCCATATTTGTAAGGCAGATATGCCACCTCACCAAGGCAGCTATATGCCATTCCGCCTAGTCAGCTATTCCGCCACACCAACCGGCTATTCCATCACATCAGCCAGCTATTCCGCAACACCAGCCAGCTATTCCGCCACATCAACCGGCTATTCCATCACACCAACCGGCTTTCCATCACCCCACCCAGCTATTCCAACACACCAGCCAGCCATTCCACCACACCAGTCAAGTATGGCACAGCACTAATTCAATTTTGCTACACCGCTCAGTCAGCTACGCACCCACCCGTTTATGATACTTTTAGGGAGTGTCTAAGAATGCCCGCATCCATACAAGGGCACACTCTCGCCTACACCTTACCTTTTCATCATTGTCTTAGATTATGTACGGTGGAATGCCCTGATAGGTGGCGAACAGCTTGGCTTCCACTTGAGTAAAGACGATCTAGATGTATCAGCCCCATCACAATCACTGACCAGGGCATTGCTGACGACCACTCTGCAACGAACTCGAAGAGGCGCAAGAGATGCTACAAAGAGCAGCTTTGAAAGTAGGACTAATAGCAAATGCGAAGAAGACTGATGTTTTAGCCTACAATCATACACCAGAGGATGTGAGAATCAGCCGAATTAATGGAAACTTGCCAGAAGTTGTTACAGACTTCAATCAAGTACCGAGGATCATCTCCAAACAGCGCCGCGAAAGACATTAAGATCAGGAAATCACTGGCCTGGACGAGTTGCAACGGAATGGTAAAGATCTCGAAGTCATAACTCTATTGCAAATTAAAGATTTGATTCTTTGAAGCAACTCTCCAATCAGGACTCCTTTATGGTTGGGATGCATGGACGATACAAAGCCAATCTACATAAAGACAGCACTAGACGCGTAATGTTCCATCAACCTTTTGCGAAAAACATTAAACGTACATTGGCAGGAGTATAGAACAAACATAGAGTTGTATGGAGACATACAACCTCTCAGTCCTCTCTCCTACAAAATTCGACAATGAATATTAAAACTAGCAGGGCACCATCAGCACCGAAGAGGCAGCCTCAAAGCGAGTGTGTTGGACACCAACAAATGGCACGCATTGGACACCAACACATGGGAAGCGGAAGCGGGGTAGACACCTATTAGCATACGTCTATGTACTGATCAGGGATACCAGCCTCGTCAGTACTGAAGAACTAAAGGAATGCATGTTGGACCATAACTAATGGCGACTCGTCACTGCTTTGGACATGCTCTCGACCTTAGCAAGCAAGAATGTCCGAAAATGATTTAGAGGACGTTGGCCAAGAATATGTCCTAGTGACAGTTGATGTAGGCGTGTGCATGAAGGCGTGTCCAATCATATGGAAAAGCTCATTCCATAGCAACGATCAATTAGCTATGATTGTAAGATTTTATTTGACATGACGTAATATGTTCCGCGCTCAGTAAGATGTGTATCTGTGTCTTGCGGGTGAAGATGAACACGCAATGGAGGTTATCGAACTGCTACAAGTAACCGACGCCATAATCAGAATACGTCGCTTGTTAGATGACGTCACAATAAATTCGCGTAGATATGTAAGGATGGTGACAAAGGTCCGATAGCAAGCGTCTGAATTGAGAAATCTAGTTTTAGCTATGCCCCGCCTATCTCTAGCTAAGCCGCACCCACGGTTCGCCAGCGTTAGGATCGATCGATCGACCTGACTATCAATTTCCACAAATATACAGGTAAATTGTTGAGCATTTTGAGATTTTTTGACTGGATGGTAGCAAACAGCGCCCAGTTAAATTAGTTTCTAAATATTTAACAGAATGTTTGTTAAAGAGTAAATACATACGATTCTGGAAGCAACGCTTAGTCCGTCATCAAATAAGCGTTCGTGACGAAATTATCTACGTCATTCATGAAGGCATTGATTATGACGCCATGCTAAATATCGCATAGAGAATTATGACGTCATATGATTGATGGATAAACTGGAAAGATCCATTTTCTTTGGTGAACTAACAATTTAATAAACCATCTGTCGAATATTTTTATAGTAAGTTGTCTGGTTTGGGGTGGGGCGTACTGCTGCCATAGATTCAAGATATTCAACCATTTGCTTTGATTGAAATTCACCTTTCCAGAGTATCCATCTAACGTATGACGTCATATGATATCATAATCGGCTAAATGATTCAATTTGGTCTGACTTTAACTCTTAATAGTCCGACACGTGGTATGAATTGTATGCCTCTACTGTTTAATATGCATGCTGTTGAATATTGTGTACCTAATTTGACTGGACGTTGTTGCTGCCATAGCGCCGAGTCAAATTAGGTCCAAAATATTCAATAGCTTAGCTGTATAGTCAGTTCAGAGATCTATCGATCCAAACACGAGTGAGTTGTGGGTGGAGCTTAGCTAGAGATAGGTGTGGCATAGCTAAAATGAAAAGATCCATTGAGATTCTGGGAATTCACTGTTCAAGATGTTAGAATGGATTTAGACACGCATGGAAAGAGAGGGGAGGGTGTGGGGTGGGGCGAACGTAGCTACAAATGGGCGCGTAATGGGTAGAAATGAGTCCCTCTGTTGTTTGTCTTCCAGCTTCACTTTCAACATTCGCATAGATTCTTTCAAGTTTTAACGATAAATTCATACCGCATATATTATGTTCAAAAGAACAACATTTTAAGGTGCACGGATCCTTTGAAAAAAATTAAATACAAATTTAATTTATAATTTAATGTTTATCCTACCTCCGACAACGGTAGTCAACGAAAGTACTCCAAAAATCACAGTTATTACAACGTTCACCACGGACAGCCTTTCCAGACACATCTGAAGATAAAGATGGGTAGCCATTGACGTGATAGATCCTGAAGCGACGGGATCCCGCGTGAACTAAAAAATAACTAGGTATGACGATTTTATGTAAAATATCATATGTATAAATAACAAGTCATCTGCTTGGTTCAGAGCAAAACATCCAGAGGCATTAACTTCAGTTCCTTTAGAGCTCTCGACCGGAAAAAACTCAACAAAGACGACTTGACGCGCAGATGACATATTAATTATTGTCTAATTGATATTTGGCTAGTTAATTTGAAAAGTATTTGATTGAAACTTGTTGGTGCTGATGGCGGTAGCAAGCATTAATCGATTATATTACGCATAGCAGCATCTATCACGTAAATGATTGCTGTGTACTAAAGTCCCTTTGGGCTGATGAGGGTTGTAAAGTGTTTAAAATAGACGTAGGCTTACAAGGCGCAGTATAATATTATTATCCAGCAATAATAGAGGGGAGAAAACCATTAGGGACGCCTGACTTGTTGCAGTGTTACATTTAGCTTGAGAAAGCAATTAGGCATATCTATGGCATAATTATATGTGCGCCCGAATTTGAGCGTTCACGCATGCGTGCATGCGCGCACGCGTACGTCTATCTGTGCATGTATGACCGCACAGGCAAGTGACTAATGCTACCGATGTGGTTTGAAATGTCGGTTGTCAAATATGGACTTGATCTTTGCAAGTTGATGCGCCATTATCGCTCAAACTATATAGTATCACGAAAAACGTTCAGCCAACTACAATGCAAAACATAACTGTTACCGCGGGTTACTTGGCCGATACTGCGCCAATACAGGGACAATTATGTTTATGATGTAATTAATCTTCAGTTGAATATTTCAAAACTAAATTGACTGTATCGCTGTTCCAGTGAAATTATTTCCAATATTCAATAGCGTTCCTGTGTTCATTGCCTTGAAACTGAGACACTGCTATGTTTCGGATTAACTGCTTAACTAACCACATTTGCGGCCTCCCAAATCACTTTCATATGATGATGATGTTGATGATG
>CM067372.1:174279163-174316663 GCA_034401795.1 Chaetoderma sp. LZ-2023a | reverse complement strand
AGTCAACTGAACGAAGGAACCAAATTAAGCAGATATGTTTCTTTAACCAATATCTATTTGTCCTATGAATATGAAAAGGCCTCGCCTAGAAATACCGGTTCATAACTCAGGCTCTTTACGTTATTTTAGGTATTGAACACTATTGGGAAAATAATCTGTATCACGTTTCGTAAATTGTTAATGGATTAATCAAGATTTGGCAGAAATGTTCCTTTAGTACACTTTAACCATTTAACAATTGGTTTCAGGGATGGCTGCAGCCATTGACCAATGGTACTTTTCCGGTTGGTCAATCGCGCCAACATTCTTGCATTTCTTTTACTGTGAACTCACCATCACCTCTTTGGTAAGTTTCAGTGTTGTGAGACTTAAATCATTGGTCAATAGTGTCAGGGATGGCTGCTCCCTTGACTAATGGTATTTTTTCCATTGGTCAATAATGTCAATGACACGAATATTCTTGCATTTGCTCATCCAAATTTTTAACATTGTCCCGTTGGTAAATATCATCTGCTGGGTTAATAATGTCAGGGTTCGCTGCCCCATTGGTCAGTGCTACTTTTCCCTTTGGTCAATTGTGTCAAGGACACCAATATTTTTAAACCTCAACAACAAGATTTATGGTGTTTTATGCCATGGTTCCGTCGTGGTGGGCGGCCGGTGGCAGAGTGGTTTCCAGATGATAACTCTATTACCGTTTATCGGTTCGCTATGAAACAGGCTAATTGGACTAGATCTGTGGAGGAAACTTCTCGAAATGGACGATGATCCGAAATCCAAGATGGCCGTCAGCCACCGCCGGCCATCTTGAAAATTGGATTCCTGATAATAACTTTGTTACTGTTTATCGGATCGCTTTGAAAGTTCATAGTGCCGTTTGCCTATGTCTTGGGAAGAAACCTATCGTACTTGACGATGATCCGAAATCCAAGATGGCCGCCAGACAAAGGTGGCCATTTTGAAAATTGGGTTCCGTACGACAACTCCATTACCGTTTATCGGATTGCTTTGAAACTTCATAGGGTGCTTGGACTAGAAGAAACCTATCGAAATCGATGATGATCCTAAATCCAAGATGGCTGCCACGAATGAACTTTTTTGACTGGTTTAATAGCTATTAACATAATTAACATAATTTTCATTCTTCCAATAGATAATGTCACTAGGGGCATTTTGATCAACTATAGTTTTAAACCATCAACAGATGGTGAGACCTGCTACTATTGTTGACGAACGCTGCTGGAGAATGGATGGTGGTGACCTAATTTCAACCCCAAATGTCTCCGCGGCAGAAACAAAGATGTCATCCGGCCTATTGATGGTTCCATGATCCTATATAATTCAATTAACATGGATGACACATTGTACTAAATTTTGCCTATCAAAGTTTTAAGACACCTTTCTGAATTCTACCACTCTTATAGCTTTGTCGCGTGGCCTGGTCTGTCTCAGATCGATTACTTGCACACCTAAGAATACTGAGTGAGACCTGATCAAAGCGATTGATTGATTATGACAATATTAGCTCTTTATCTTAACGAAAATGATTATTTTGTCGTAAAACATGGAAGATATTAATAAAACCGCAAAGGAACTTAAGACGATTTCCAGATAGTGAAATAGAAAGACAGGTATAAAATTGATTACTTACACCTTCGTCTTATACATAGCTTTGCTTTCAGTAATAGTATTAGGCCCATAAATTATCATCATCGTAGTAAAGCCCATTAGGGAAGAAGTGTGTTAACCATGTCTTCATCGGAGAAGTCCAAGTTTGCTACCTTCAGTTATATATTTCCAGAGAGGAAATAGATCGAGAGTGATCACAGTGACAGATAGTTAGTGGACCTTCAAGTTTACCCATTCCATCATATGACGTCATAATCGAATACGTGACGTGTATGGTGACACCATAGCCATTATAAAATCAGGGGGAAATCAATTCCACACATTCACATCCCACCCCGACCCCACCCCACCCCCACAAACCCTGGCCCCTGCAAACAATGGTGTCGGAATCAAACATCCACCCACGCCCACCCGTGCCCCACCCCCACCCACATAGGCCAATTTATTAGAGATATTGTCTGAGATGGCCTCGCAGAGTCGAATTTTCAGAATTTTCCCAGGGGAAGATCTCAGGACCGCCTAATTTCCCAAAGTATTAACCTAGTTAGATAGGGGTTTAGTGTAATGGCCGCTCACACCTAGGTATATATGAGCCATGACTCACTCTGAGAGGTGCTTCCCCGAAGGGTTGCGTTGCCTCCCCGAAGGGTTGCTATATATAAATCAAAACTGTAAAAAAAATAAAAAAATAAGATTCGTGTGTTGCCTGTTGCTGCTTAATGAACTGTTATTGGCGGGTGGCAATGGTGTGTGCCGTGTAAAGGAGGGTTGGGAGGGGGAATTACTTTATTTATCTCGGAGGTGGGCTGGGGTGGGGGTCAGTCTGTAGAATGAAATATCAAGACGGAAATCAGGAAGAAAACTTTGAACTAAAAATATTAAGAGACGAAACTGAAATGTAATACTATCAAATAAACGTAAATACCTTAAAATAATGGCATGTGATTAAATAAACAAGAAACGGGAAAAATTGAAGCTAAAATCTAGTGTTTGTAAACGAAAGATCCAGATTTAAACTTAAAATCAATAAGTTGAATGCATTGGCGCCATTTGGGAATTAAATAGGTCTACTAGTCACGTCGCCGAGTCGCTAAAAATACGTTCATTCTCATTATAAAATGTTGATCAAGCGCTGAAGAAAGGAGAGCAAAGCAGAGCGACAGCATCTACACCAAATACAAAGCCACGCCAATCACCCCCCCCCACCCAGTGTCCAGTTACAGCAACACACACCACCACCAACGTTCGCGTCATTGCACCATCGGACGCGCCGTCACCAGGAAAACAGCAGCAAGCAAGCAGCGCCACCAGCATCTTCACATGACCAACGGCATCTCTCCAGGGCGGGTTGAGTGTAACTCTATCATACGCTCGTCTACCAGGTGGCGCCAATCCCACATCCAAATTCCCGGGTCCTGGCTTCAATCTCTCGTCGTCACGTCAGTCTCCAAATCTCCAGGTTAATATTTGCATATTATGCAGTGGTAAATATGCAGTGGCCATACCATTAAAAACCAAGCGTTAAGACCGTGTTTACACTTTTAGAATACAAATGCCTTTGGGGGAAATACGTTTGTGGGGCGTTGCGTCATCCGTTGATGGCTAAAACTAAATGTGCTAGATACGCTCCTTTAAGGAATGTCTATCCGAGCTGTGCTTGTGTGAAGTGGGCATGGTTTATAAACAGAGTTATGACCCTTGTTTAAATTATTGAGACCTATTAGCGTGTTGATGGACTGAAATGGGGGCATTTTAAAACTACTCGAGTTCGTGATGTGCTTATCATTCAGGATTGACATGACCAACTCATGCATCTAAGTCATTGTCACTGTCATCTTCCCTTGTTGCAGTCAGTTTTGCACAAATCCCTCTGCATTATGTGCAAACAATTGAAAACGCATTGTAACCTCGTTGTGGAGTCGAATTGTTATCTCCTTCACCCACCCACCCACCCATGTACACACAGAGCATTGCTTTTCTCCTGACGCAAAGTTCTTGCGTCCTAGATCAAGTTTGAATTCCGAAATACACTTGCATGTTCTCTGAAGTTGCCATTCTCCTGAATCAAAATAAGTGGGACAGCTTTTCCTATCCCAAACACCCGTGAAGCGGTGTCAATGCCTAATGTAGCATGAACAAGCATAATATTATGGTAGACATTGTCACCAAGGATCGCTTTTGCTGTGCTAGCATTCAAATACTTGCGACATGTGGAAGAAGACGGTTTTTTGCTCCGGCAATTTACCGACCAGTTCATGAAAATATGGAACCGGGTACCCGTCTCAAGTAACCGTTTCTGTCGTCACCTTTGATGGCCTACGTCCATATGAGATAAAGTGGGAAGAAAATGAACCTTGGGAACAGTTGCATACAACAGTAAACTATAATCTCATCAAACCTAACTCTTTAGTGAAACATGTACACCTATGTGTAGTTATTCGTAGCAAGCAAGGGATGTCTGCCATTTTGAATATTACACAAATTTCGTACTAACCATTTGTGACCGAGCTCTAGTGGTCGGTCGACTATAGCTAACTAGCTAGATAACTATTTAAAGTTCGACTGAGATCAAGCTAATTATCGTTATCTATGGTTCGCCAGTCAAATCTGAAATAAATTATCGATGAGGAAACTCCATACAAAATGATGCGGTATCCCATCACCATATCAGCTACTTCTTGGATAGGGGTATAGCTTCTTATTTGATAGACCTAGTATTCCATGATTCGCTATCATTTGGAGTTAAAGCTAAGTTTTCTTCAGTTTTCTTCAGTTTAGTTATTGTTTGTGAAATGGACAAGCCAATCAGTTCGAGAGAGAAGGAGAGAGAGAGAGTTTTAAAAAAATTAAACCGTGCATAATCTTGCTAAAGCCAAGGCAAGGAAAATATCTCTGGCAGCTCCCTCCCCAAAACTCTATCCAACCTTATCTGTTTTTTTGTTTCTAAGTCCGTATTATGTTATTTGTGTTCTGAGTGGGTTCATCTAAGATGTTCTAAACTCACCGCTTCTGACTATTTCTATCTTGAGTTAGATGGCCAACCATGGTGGTGCCTAAAGTGCAACAAATCTCTATTCCCTTTCAATCACATTAATGATGACACCGACTACGCAGTTGCAATCATGACTCCACATGTTGAATATAAGTACACAGAGCACATACAAGACCTAATCCTAAATCCCTTTACACTTAACACCTACACATATAGAGGCATCAACCCAGAAGATGCTAGCACCGACTTATCCATACCTCCACTAACCTGAAACTACATGCTTCTACGCAAATGTAATGACTTTATAATAAATAGTAAAGACATCATTGTGCTCTCCCTCATGCACGCAAATACACGAACGATACCGAAGACAATGACAAGTTAAACAAGTTCCTAGATATGAATGCACATGAGTTTGGGATTATTGGAATTACGGAGACATGGCTAAAAATAAACTCACCTACTACCCTAGTTACCAAGAATAACTATACATTTCTCGAAAAGCACAGATCTGACAAAATTAACAAGGATGGTGGAGGTGGTGTAGGCGTGTACATAAAAGACAATATTCAATTGATTGTTCGTGAAAACCTTTCCATGATCGAAGAATACATTGAAATAATATTTATTGAAATTCCGATTCGAAAAGGTAGAAACAAAATTTTTGGTACAATCTACAGGGCTCCTGACAGTGACAACAAACAATTCATTGAAGCTTTGAGCAGAATTCTGGATACAATACAAAAGGAAAATAAAACAGCCTACCTTATGGGTGATTTCAATATTGATCTGCAGCAACAGAAGTGTTGTCATACCAAAGACTTCATTAACTTATTAAATACCTACTTTTACTATCCGATAATAACAAAACCAACTAGAATAACAGAATCTACGGCGACAGTCATTGACAACATATATTTCAATAATATTAATCCCAATATTAGTAAAACTCATGTCGGAATTTTTGTAACTGATTTCTCGGATCATTTACCTATCTTTCTCCTAGAAAAGCAACAAACATATCAGAAACAGTTCGAGCAAGAAAAATTTAAATGCAGAAATTACTGCCAGGTCAACATTGAAACATTCAAAAGGTCTAGGTCAGAGGTCGATTGGAGCATAGTAACAGAGATTCAGTCTTGTGAGCATACCTTCAACAAATTTCATGACATCTGCACGACTACTTTTAAACAAAGCGTTCCAATGAAAGAAAGTACAAAATATAAGCACACTCCAACAAAACCGCGGGTTACAGATGGATTAATATCTGCCTGTCAAAACATCTGCATTACCTAACGTCTATTAACTGTCAAACTAAACACAATGAAATCCAGTTAAAAAATATAGAAATAAATTAGACCTAATAATAAAAACGCCTATGAAAACATATTATCACAATACATTCGAACAGTCTAAAAATGATATAAAAGAAACATGGAAAATCATTCAATCACTTTTAAATAAGACCAACATAGCACAATATACACAATGTCTTCACAAAAATAAGGTCATGACAGATAAATGTGAAATTGATAATGTATTCCACGATTATTTTGTAAATATAGGACAAGAACTTTCGAACAAAATCCAATCAACCTCCAAGAAAAAAATTTCTGATTACCTTGCAGGCAGCTATCAATCATCATTCTTCATCAACTCTACAAATACTGAAGAGCTCTTTAACATTCTAAACGCATACAACCCAGGCTAAATTGCCGGAATCGATCGCTTTAAGTGGCGTATTTATTAAACCTGTGTTATGAATATCCTTATCCACCTCAGCCACATTTGCAGCCTATCCTTAACACAAGGCATTTTCCCATCAAAACTAAAGATAGCACGTGTTACACCAATTTATAAAGCGAAGGATTCTACTAATTTCTCTAACTACAGGTCAGTTTCCATACTTCCACTTTTCCCCAAGCTTCTAGAGCGCCCAATGTATAATCTATTAACAAATTACCTGGACAAAAGGCCAATTTTATACAAATCGCAATATGGAAACATTCAACAATGCAATAGCCGAAATGACTGAAAAGATTATTGAATCACTGGAAATAAACTAAGTATAATAGGCATCTTCTTGGACCTTTCAAAAGCTTTTGACATATTCAAACACCAGATCTTACTAGAAAAGCTCACATATTATGGTATAAGAGGCAGTGAACGCACATGGTTTCAAAATTACCTAAGTAAAAGAACACAATGCGTACAATATAATGAGATATCCTCTGAAAACACGCAATTAACTTGTGGTGTTCCTCATGTATCTATTCTTGGCCCACTGCTGTTCCTTATTTACATGAATGATCTACCTAACATCTGTAAGCACATGCCATTAATACTGTTCGCTGATGACACAAATGTTTTTGCTGCGATGACAACATAGACACCTTATACAAAAAAGCAAATAAGGAATTGGAAGAAATTATTAACTGGTTTTCAATTAACAAATTATCGTTGAATGTTGACAAAACAAATTATATGTTGTTTACAAATCTCAAACTAATAAAAAGACGATACTCCAAAAATCTATATAAACAAAAAGGAAATTGGGGAGGCTCCATTCGCCAAATTTTTGGGAGTATATTGGACAAATATTTGACCTGAGCCAAATAAATTGAGAAAGTAACAGCAAAGGTGGCAAGAGGCATAGGTGTCATACAAAGACTAAAACCGTACATGACACCAGCTACTGTTAAAACTCAATACTACACCTTGTTCTTCCTCATCTCACCTACCGTAATGCTACCTGTACGAATACACACAAAAGCAACCTAGCAAAACTACAAAGCCTTCAGAAGAAAGCACTAAAACTCTTTTCTAAACCAGCAAACGGACAGAATATATTCAAGTCAGAAAAGCTAAGCTATTACAACTAATTGACATAGGCAAACTACAGATGTATACAATTGTAAAGGAGTTTCATCACAATACATTACCACAATCCATAGCTTCCAACTTCACACTCAGCACCGACTTCTACAAACACAATACTAGGACCAAACACAATCTACATACTCAATTTACACAAACAGAAATAGGAAAACGACGATGTAAAATAGCAGCCATAAAACTATGGAACAGCACTAGTGCAAAAATGTGCAATAGTATATTAAATCAGAAATCCTTTAAGAAGATTGCCAGGGAATCTATGATCGACAGATACTAAATTAATATGTTTATATCCGATGGTCACAGATTCTCTTCTAATTAATGATAAACAATACAAACATTGTGGCATCCCACAATCACCACCTAAACCAAATTAACCTAATAATTGAAGTCACAAGTCCAAATATGATCATAATTGCAGGGACTGACATAGCTCTTTTCATGTCTGCTACATACAGTATCACTTCAAAGGGAAAGTTCCACATACCGGTAATTATCCCCAGTTAACTTTTTTCAGTGGTCTTGAGTAAATATGATAATCCACCATGGTGTCCGAACCACCAATGACCAAAACACCATCAATGCATAATCATTCACATAATAACATCCCCTAAATTCAATGCTAACCATATCTGTGCCGGATTGACTTCTCAACCTCAGAGTAAGTAAGTAAGTATTCCCACAATTTATGGATCCATTTCTAAGGCCGTTAGTATGACGTTAGTCCGGATTAAGTCTCTAGTGAGAACACAGCCTAAATAACTTCCGCCCATTGCTATCTAAACTCAGTGCAATTTTTGCAGTGTGGTGAAATCGATTTGTAACGTTTACACCTGAATTCACATACGCTAAGGCCGTGTTCTCACTCGGGAGTTAATCGGGAATAACGCCATACTTCAGTATGGCGTTATTCCCGAGTAACTCTCTAGTGAGAACACAGCCCTAGACACTCGTGATCGACTTCAGTATGGCGTTATTCTGGTTAAGTCTCTAGTGAGAACACGGTCTGTCTTTCATAGTAACTATACAGGTACGTTGTTGAGTCTTGTGCAACTTATTTGACTAGGGTTGTTCCTGACTATGGCAGTAATATCTCTAATTAGATTAGTTTCAAAATATTCAACGGACTGATTATTCAATTGCGAGTTCACAAAAGGCATACCATTATTACATTTTCGCGACGGATTCCGACTTCGTGGCAGACTTACACCATTTTTATTGCGACGTCAGCTTACAAAGTGACATATTTGATTATGACCCCGCATACGTGACCGGTCTGGTCCCTACACAGTGCATGTTACAATGGCATGCCGATCCGGTGACTATTTTGAAATGCATTCGATGGACGCTGGTATTACCATTCAATCTGATACACACGATCAAACAACTTGCCAACAACCTTATGGAATCGCCTTTCTGTGGCAACTGTCTTGCATAACTACGCAACGTACTATTTCTTTGCATTTTGAGTATTCATTCTTTATCGCCACGTCAGTCCACAATATGTCAAATTCGTGAAATTCCCAGCCGGTATCATGGCTTTCAGTCAAATAGATTATAATGTTTTTTGTTATGTAATTAATATATAGTGGATATAGCAATTGCGGATTATCGGTAGTTTCGGATCACTATCTTACTCAGCAATCAACTTCCTTGGAACTAGGTTTCGATCTAAGATGTATCTATGTTTGTTAGTAACTTTAGTTTATAGGTAAGCAATACACATATAATTGTGTCAGATTTCCAGCATTTAATTCATAATATATGTCCCGTCCCGATTCACTATCGAACTACAAACATTTTTTCTTGAATATCCGATCATAGCGGTGTATGCCTAAAATGCTTCTATCGACAGCACATGCGTGTATACCATTGATGGTTTTCACATTCTTGTTTTTGGCCTTGTCAACATATAACAATGGGCAAACACTGGTTTTAAAATATTCGTCAAACTGAATTTTAAATGACGTGATTCAGAACTACCCAAAGTGATCGGAATTGCCGTATTCTTTCGAGTCATGATATTATGAAATTCTTCGAAGGGCAAAAGCTAAAGCTATGGCCGTGTTCTCACTAGAGACGTAATCAGGAAAACCGCCATAAGTCAGTATGTCGTTATTCCAAATTAACTCTCTAGAGAGAACACGGCCTACATATGTTTTATATTTGCATAAAGCACAACTGTTTGAAGGACATAATGGTGTAAGTATAGTGATCCGAAACTGTCTGGCAGACTGTGTCGTTGGCTAATTTGAAAATGATTTGATTGGGATCTCTTACTTTTCATGAAAGTAACAGATTCTAGTCGAATTTGTTTTAACAACTTTTCAATATTAATTGTCTTCAAATTGAAACACTGCCAGTATCAATGGTACATGGTTAAGACTTCGCATCTTATCTTCAAAACTCAAGTAATCTGTAATCATTCAAGCCGGATCCGTCATATCTTGTTATTATATTTTCCAGTGTGCACAGCGTATATGCGTTGACTCAGACTTCAATGACGCTGACGCTGAAGCCAATGCGTTCTTTGAAGAATACGGCGTAGTTGATAAAACGTTTGATCTTTGCCATACTCTGCTACAAGGACCGACAGAAATGGATGTTATTTATGCAATATTAATTCCGATTGCAAACTGGTTGAACTTTACGGTGTTTATTATTCTTAACATCGGTCTTAGAAAACAGCTACACACATCGTGACGTATGTGTAGATTAACCATTCTATGGCTAAAGTTGATCAAGACTATCAAACATATTTGCCTATTAGATATCCATTTGCAGACCAAGAGAAGACTACCATTGAAAATGTACAACTGGAATTCCTGGCTCGGTTATCGAAACAGTCATTCCAGTGGTAAATTTTTGAGTCCAAAATATTATTCTCATGGCCTGCAAAGGCCTGATTTGGTCGATGTCACCATGAAAGGGTTAATTGCGTGATTCATTATCGTACGGGGAATCTATCTATGCTGAACTCGCCACTTTGTCTTGCGAAGGCGCAGCGCATGATTGCATGTAGGTTTTTTAGATAAACTTATTCCTTTGCTATAAATTATTATAAGGTGATATTAACACTGTTGTATTTCATATATTTTATTTATTATTATTATTATATTTGTATTGATTTGTTTAATCACTAAGGAAGGAACCTTGGGGTTGGGGGTGGGGTGTTGATTGATAATGAAGTATATTTAACTTAGTTGGAGGAATGGAGTACTGATTAAAATGTAAATATGTTTTATGTTTAAATAAAGAAGTGCGCGTGTTTGGAAACATGGGGATTCACCTCAGGTCTAGCCATGAATGGAATCTCTTGTGTGCTTGAAAATCCTTAGATGCTGGTCTTTTGAGTTTAATTTTTGGACTTGGTTTAGGTGCATTTAAATTTGTATTTTTGATTTTTATAGTGAGCCTTTAACTCTTTTGCTCTGCAAATGTACATTTATTAAGTGAAAATTTGAATTTGAATAATGAATTTGGTGTTTATTTTTTGGGCAACCTTGGTGGATGATGTCTGTGATGACAACATCTTCCACCAAATATGTTTAGCAATGAACATCGGCTAAATTGAAAATTAAAACTTAAATATCAATGTGTTTGGGGTTATTGTTAAATCACCATTGACCCTTGCCACTCTAATGTCAGTATTCTATAGTTTACTAGGTTTAATGCATAGAACTTGGTGTGCATTTTTCGACAGTTTTGGTGGATGATGCTGCGGGTGCAATGCTGGATATTTTGAAACTAATTTGACTGGGCATTGTTGATTACAAAGGCAATATCACGTTCCAGTTTAAAACCTTTTATAATATTCCGCAATTTACTTGATTGGATGATTTTATACCGCATTGTGAAAGTAGATTGTACATATATGAGATCGTGTATATAGGGATGCAGAAGCCGGTGGAGAGCCAGACCCACACCGCTCCCCAAATCACCACCCAGCAGGACATATCAGAAATACCCACCTTGTTGAATATCTTTCAACTAATTCGACTGGACGCTGTTGATACCTACGGCAGCAACGGCGCCCAGTCAAATTAGTTTCAAAATATTCAACAGCGTGTTTATTAAATAGCAAAGAAATACAATTCGTAAAACGTGTCGAACTATTAAGCGTTAAAGACGGACTATTTCGAATCATTCATGGTGTCATGATTATGACGTCATCATACAAGTCACGTAGTCAATTATGACGTCATCTGACGTCATATTATAGATGGATAAATTTGGAAACGTCCATTCACATTTGAGATGTTTCTTTTGCTGTGAACCCAAGGTGGGCGTAGCCAGCACCGACATAAAGTCGTGGTCCAAATAAGTATTTCGCCTAAATATTAGACACAAGGTAATGGGCGTTGTTGTATCAAAACAGTATAACAGTCTCCATAATGGAGGAATGAGACCTGATACTGAAATAAATGGCGTCATTGTCAATTCACCTTTCCAGTTTATCTATCCATCACATGACGTCATAATCATGACTTGTAAGTGACGGGTATGCTGACGTCATAATCATGATGTCATGAATGATTCGACATGTCCATCGTTACCGCTTAATAATCCGACACGTTGTACGAATTGTATGTCTTTGCTATTTTCAAAACATGCTGTTGAATATAATTTTACAACCTATTTGACTGGGTGCAGCTGCTGCCATAGTCAGCAACAGCAACCAGCCAAATTAATTTCAAAAGATTCAACAGCTTACTTAGCATAGTTTTGTGGAAATTGATAGTCAGGGAGTTCAGAGATCGACCGATCCCAACACGAGCGTGGTGTGGGTGGAGCTTAGATAGAGATGGACAGGGTATAGTTACCACTGGAAAGGTCCATTCACGGTCCAAATAGTTATTTCGGGTAAATATTAGTGTAACAGACACAAGGCAATGGGCGCTGTTGTATCAAAATACTATAATAGTGTATAATATAATGGAGACACGCACACTGTTACTGAAATAGGTGGTGTCATTGTCAGTTACGTCACATTTTTACTGGTATTCAGGCACATAGTCACCCATCTACTTATATTCAGATAAAGAAATGCTGTACAGCCATTTCTCATTCCGGTGATACGATCCGAAACAATGTGTGGCTCTGTTGACACAAAGACAAGATTAACCAGTGATGGTTCGATATTGTCGAGGATAATATTAGCGCAGCTTTGTCATTACACCCCCCCCCCGCCCACCCGCCCCCTCTCTCTCTCACTTTATCGCTCAATCACTCGCTCTACCTCACTCTTTCTCTCCTTTACCCCTCTCCTCTATCTCCCCCTCCCCCATCTCTCTCTCTCTCTCTCTCCCTCGGTACTTCACTCACTCCCGCACGCACGCACACAAAAAACGCCCTCCCTCACCCCACCCCATCTCCCTCTCTCCCTCTCTTTCTCTCTTTCTCTCTCTCTCTCTCTCCCTCCCTTTCTCTCTCTCCCGCTCTCTCTCTCTCTCTTCCGCTCTCTCTCTCTCGTTCGCTCGCTCTCTCTCTCTCTCTCTCTCACTCTCTCTCTCTCTCTCTCTCTCTCTCTCTCTCTCTCTCTCTCTATCTCCTTTACCTCTCTCCTCTATCTCACTACCTCTCTCTCTCTCTCTCTCTCTCTCCCCCCCTCCCTCTCCCCTTTACCTCTCTCCTCTATCTCTCTACCTCTCTCTCTCTCTCTCTCTCTCTCTCTCTCTCTCTCTCTCTCTCTCTCTCTCATATCGAGAAACACGAACACTAATCACATGATAATAGCTAGTTACCGCCCTTCGCTTTACTGTTCTCAAAATGGAAGACGTGTGATGTAGGTACATCTCTCTCCTGTCCGAGCTAACGCGAATCATGATAGAGGCGGAAGGTACGTTCAGATCTAATGAGAATGATGTCCGATTTGGGACGCTAACAGAAAGATGTGTCCAAATACTAATTGGTTCTCCCACTTCCCAAAAGAGTAATCATTTCTGACACATTTCCGAGAAGCAATCTATAAAACGGCAAGGGTAAGGAATATAAAGCACTTGGTGAAATGATTTATCACGCATATTATCTGTAGGCATGAACCTATTTGTCTGGAATCCGAGATATGATCCGATAATTAACCGGATATATTTGTTTACTGTTAACCTGTTTAAACGTGAAATCAAAGAATCTCAATTTCCCAGTAACTATACCGGTAGGATGTTGAGTATTTTCAGATATGCCATTTTTTCCGTACTTTTGCTGATTGCTGTATTCACTGTATTTGGAAACGCGGCCGTTATAGCATGTGTAACAAAATCGGCCCATTTCACTTGTTCCAATTATAGTATCTATGTTATATCGTTAGCCGTGTCTGATATGATTATTGGTGTTTTTTGCATACCTGTCTTAGCACTTTATACAGTACTAGGTTATTGGCCTCTGGGTAGCACCATGTGCGTGTTATGCAATCTGTGTGATGTGCTGTGCTGTTCAGTCTCCAATCTGCACTTAGACGTGATCGCATACGATAGATACCGAGCTGTGGCTAACCCATTGGATTACATGTCTACATTCACGAGATCACGGGCAAGAACCATAGTCGATCTGACATGGCTAGTGCCAATACTGTATTATGTTCCCGTGAGTATCTAAGTACAAGTCTCTGGGACAACACCAGCGCTAGGACAATGTAACCCTGTTTCAAATATAGCAGACCTTATATTTATCATCTTGCTGGATTGTTATGGGCCATCGGTTTGCCTATTAATCATGTCTATTTTTCCCATGGTTGTTATGAGACGTAGAGGCAAAGCCCGCCAAATTCTTCAACAACAAATACAACAGGACCATCTAGGAGCAGCTCAAATATCAGTTATAGACAATGTTGCCGGGAGTTCAAATAAAATCAGAATACAGACTCATAGGTGCCTTATAACATTGCTTGCACAAATTATTATATTCCTTACATGTTGGACGCCTTGGACGGTTGTATGGCCAATTACTCACCTCTGTGGAACATGTGTTCCCTCAGCAGTCTATGAAATCTCGTACTGGCTGGTTTACCTTAACTCAACAGGCAATCCGATACTTTATCTTATTTTCAACAAGGAGTATAGAAGTGTTCTTTGCCATGTGCTGATGTTCGAAGAAAATGGGAAATAGATTCATGGCACGATTTTGTCGATTATTTATGCAGCGAATCCATTGGTTACATTGCTTTACCAGGTCATAATCAATGTGAAAGCATGCTTAATTTGAAACACAAAATAAATGAAATCTCACATTAGCTTATATTAACGATCCAGGTGATAGTATTTGCCATGCATAATCCATCCCTTAGCTTTTTGTCGTGTGGGCAACGAAATATATTCAGGCATTAGTACCTAAATGTTGATATATTTCTCCAGCCTATAATGGCTGTCATGATTTACTTTTCAGCCAATCAGAAAAAACGTAGCGTGGCTGCCTCAGTATATACGCTCAGTCATAGAGGTGATGTGTATAGTTTGCCAATGTGGTATAAAAGCAATCCTAGAGGTAAGCTGTTGAATATTTTGAAAGAAATTTAACTGCAGGCAGCAACAGTTTCAAAATATTCAATGAGATGAGTATTAAATAATAAAGAATGCAATACAATGCATTGGCACTTACACACTCCCACTTAATAAGACAAAATGTTGGACATCACTGTTCAGCATTAACGCGATATTACAAAGCAGATAATTGTGACACAGATACGGGAATCTGACAGGATATGAATGATATGGAATCTATAAACCATAATCTATCGGTGCAATACAAAGTTTGAGATGAGATTAGCATACCTTTAACCGGCTGCTACCTGACTGTAGGACTTGTCCGGGTGAATATGTACTTCCATGAGCATCGTTATTTGTACCCAGGTAGGAGCTTGTATCTGCTTGTGTGGTTCAATCCAATGTAGAGAAACGTTGCTGCTATTTTTTCTGACGTGATTTTACGAAATTGTGTAGTAAGTAAGCCATGCGGACACCTCATGGACCATAAAAGTGGTCACAAATGGCAGGTTGTCGTTTAATACAAATCAGGTTCATATAAGAAATGGTTGTTGTGACCTCAAAATGGCGGTTATCTAAGACTGGTTGTGCTACCAGTCCCACAAACACTATATTATGTCCTATAAAGCAAGTACCTGCTCTAGCCATGTTTCACTTTTATGTAATCCACCTGAATGGCTTAAATAATTGTGGATAATTCTGTTATTTATTAACTAATATACACCAGATTTGACAAATCCATTGTTAACCAGCCATTGTATTTGCACGATAAACATACAATTGATTGGACACAACATAATAGAGTTATACCCCTTTGAAATTGGTGTACGGGAATGTCTGGTGACTAGATCACATGATTGGAGAATAATGTTATATTTAGTCATATTGACATCTAATATCAGAAACAAACGCAATTTACATAGAGGTCATTGTGGGATAGTTTCTGCATAGCATGGCCATTTCGAAGTGTTTCCAACTGAAACCAATCAGCTACATGTATGTGTTCGGGTCTGACATGCAGACTATGTGTCGTACGACATACCGGTATGACTTGAAATGAACTAAAATGCAGTATTGCTCAAATAAGCAGTAAATTCGCTAACTCGAATGTACTTAATCATATTTATTGGCTGTTTCTTAGCAATGGATGACGCTATGTTTACCGTTCATACACACATATATATATATATATATATATATATATATATATATATATATATATATATATATATATATATATATATATGCACTTTCACTAACTCGTATTGTTGGTGAGAGACGAATTGGACTTGAAAACTATTAGACACCACAGTTCTGGAACATAGACCACAATAGATTTAAGTAAAGTGGACTCTACATAAATTGCAGGTTAGGTTAGTTACTCTAACTCTTTAACACTCATATCAAGCAAAACCCGCTTCGGCAGTGGTCCTGAGACATGTTCATTTGCAGACGGAGAGACGACTATCTTTGAAAATTTACCACTGGAATTACTGGCTCGATAACCGAGCCAGTCATTCCAGTGGCAAATTTTCAAAAATAGTATTCTCTTGGTCTGCAAATGGGCATTTTCTAGGATTAAAGTACACATAGGCCAAAAAATACCATTATCATTATTCGCCAAAACTATTTAAAAACGTATGCACTGTATACGAATTCAGATGTTATGTTCAATTGGAAACATGCAAATGATGAGGCTGGCTACACTGCTGAAATACTGCGCTTCTGTTCATGTGATTTGATTTCTTTTCAAAGAAACTCTAGAACTAATCAGACATGTTCAGATGCTTGACCCATTCCAATTGGCTGATGCCAGATATGTTCCGCACGAAAAGGCAATACAAGCTTTTACAAATGTTATTTAACCGTACAACTTATTTTGTGAGCAGAGCAATCAGCTCTATAATTTCATAACCAGTCAAGTGATTTGGAAAGAGGGGGAATTAGATATTCCTCTCCTGCAGATACGTGGTCAGGCTGCAAAGTTCTTCTAGGAGCAGAGACTTTGTGGATAAGTCAGCCTATGAGGCAGCCTGAAAAAGCTAAAGTTCCTAAATTGGAATGATCTATGCAAGAAAGCTTGACAGAAGAGCAATACAACGGAGTTCAACATTCAACAACCTCAATGTCATGTTCATACATGTAAACTGGAAAGACCTCGCCTTGTAAGACAAGACATGCTGTATGTATTCGCCTGAAGAACTAGCCTAATGCGGCCCATGCCCCGAGGTTTCCTATGTGTATATGCCTGACATCGATTGAATAGCAGCTGTACATGCATTGATAGAGGCTGTGAGATTTTAGACATGCATAAAAATGGGTGAGGCTTTTTGCAATGGCCAGTGATGCTGAATTGGACAGTAGACAGGTAGTAGGATATACGTCGATTGCCTTAGCTGGATAGCAAAACATATATAGTTACTGGCACAAGTGCCAATTACAGAGGCCTACCCTACACCTTATGAATGACGGGCTTGGCTCGGGTCTTGACTTTGCTTTACCAGGACTCCATGAACTAACTGATTAAAATAGAACCAGCAAAAGCCATGGATTGTGTAGAAGGAGTGCATTCAAATTCCTCCTGAGGTACCCGCCGCGCTTCCTCATAGTTCCTCTCATGGCTATGCCAAGATGGCTCACCATCACCAAATGTGATTGCATTTTGGAAGGACATCTCTGTATGATTGTCGGTACAAAGACAGTCTCAATTCAACAGCCTCGGCTCGGGATCCTGATATGTTATGGTGTTAACAAATCTGGAAGGTTGCTATGAGACACACTGACAACATGTTGCCTCCTACAGAAGGTGCTTGACCATAAGATATTTACCGGGCACAGGTACAGGCCAATCTGTGCGCCCATGATAATAACGTATCATTGTATCTAGGTTCGACCAAGTAGGGCTATCATGTTCTATCGGCCGTGCAAGCAACATTGGATGCAGTTGTAGAACGCATCTGTGATGTAATCTGTTGCTCTGGAAGTTACACCTACCGGCGGAACAATCTACAGAGCTCTGCAAACGCGAGGCAGATGAGAACTGCTGAAAGTCTGACAACATGGAGGCAGTGGAGGACACTGTAGCTATTTAAATCTGAACTTCAGCAGAGTCATGTATGATACTGTAGTTTTATATTGTATCATTGCCCTATCTTGATTGCGATATCGAGAAAAATATGTCCTGGTAAGGATCCGTGTATTCATAAATATCAAATTGGCAATACTATTATCTGATTCGTTTTATCCCGGAAAATAGCTGTTAAATGTCGGTCATCTGGTAATCCAAGATAGCATCAAGAAATATAAACCTCATAATGACACCACATGATTCGCTTTCCCATATACGTGTTGGTATAGTCACATGAATTAGGTTAATAGCGTGCCAGTTTAGAAATATTGACCCAAATAGCCTCCAAATTGTGGCCATCTTGATAAACCAAAATTGCATTTGGTTAAATATGACGAAAATGATGATATATATATATAGACATAAATCTTCACCAAAAATATTATAAATCTTCTGCACAGCTACACAACTGGCAGCCAGCATTTCTACCTAACCTACGAGGACATACACGCTGCCTATATGTAACATTCGATACCCACCGAACCGCATTTAGCTACATAGGCCCGAGGACTAGACAGCCAGTGTGTGAATTATTTTTAACTCAGTGAAGTGAATGAACCTTTCCAGTTTATTCATTCATCATACGACGTCATAATCAACTACGTGAAGTTGAGGATGACGTAATAATCAATGACATCATGCATGGCATAATTTATTTCGTCACGAACGCATAATTGGTGACGGACTAGAGCGTTGGTATACGAATTGTATGTCTTTACTATTAAATAAACATGCTGATGAATATTGTGAAACAAATTTGACTGGGCGCTGTTGCTGCCATTAGAATTGTTGCTGCTTGAGGAATTGTCCCGAACCAGAGATGTAGCTGAACAGATGCCATATGAAACAAACCATACAGCCTTTCAGCAGGTGAGGGCAAAATAAATGAAAGCTAAAGGTCAAGGAGGGAAAGGACAACAGGTTTGACTTTTGAGAAACATACAAACAAATTATGTAAACTGGTCAAACACATGAATGACGAGAACACAAGTGCATCAAAAGTTACCTTGGATGATGATGGAGAAATGGTTATTGGAAAGTAGGCTGCTGTCAGATTTGCAAAAGCACACAGAACGTTACTTGCAAATACCAAAACCAAATAGGCAAGAGATAAGAAAAAGATTGACAGAATGTAAAGTGGCGGAAAGACAGAAGAGATTACCATACATGAACTGGAAGCTGCATTAAAATGGCTTAGGACGAGAAAATCACCAGCTCCAGATGAAATAGCAAATGAAATGCGGAAAAACCTAGGTCGGCAAGCCAAAACCAGTTGGAAGTTTAAAGAAGTTCCCCAATATGGAAATAAGCTAATATGATTCTGATTCTCAAGAGATGGGCAAACAAAAACAAAGGAGCAAGCTATCGTCGATTTAGTCTAACAAGTGGTGTATGGAAGACTCCAGAAAGGACCATCAACCAGAGGCGTCTGCCACTTCTTGAAAATGGAATCCACCTTGTAGATGAATAGAATGGCTTCCAGAAATGCTGCTCAAGTGAAGATCAGACTGCCTAGCATGTGCAAAGCATATAATTAGACTTTCAAAGCAAACACTAGCTGTGTGTTTGTGTGTCGATATACAAACAGCTTTTGACAAGGGCTGGATGGAAGGACTCCTCGTGAAACTCAGAGATGACAATGTATCAGTGAATATGTTTGAGTGGATCTCTATGCACCTTCAAAATAGAAAGGCGAGAGTTAGGATGAATGGAAACTACAGCAAAACGTTCTACTGAGACATGGAGTGCAGCATGGGGGAGTAATTTCATCACTATGCTCCTAGGCATCATACGTAACGTTATAAAAACATCCCAAAGGAATCAAAACTGCACTCTGTTGCAGATTTGTTAGTCATTTGGTGAGGAATATACAACGACTGCCTCAAACAGAATGCAATTTGCTCTTGATCATCTCTCCTCGTGGACAAACGGATGGCATGGGAAGTACAGATTTGAAAATCAGAAAAAAGGCCAGACAGAGAATGGTGATCATGCGGAAGCTGCCGGGAACTAAATAGAGTGCCAACATGGCATCTGAAGGTATATATTGGAGTAGCCATACCTATCATGTAATATGGATCCTCAGAATCGGCCACTGCAGCTATAGGTAACTTACACTCACTTGATAGAGTTCAAAACCAGGCTCTGTAGATAATTACTTTAGGTATGAAGATAACACCTATTACTGGAAGAAATTGCAGCCAGAGAACCTCTCAAATCGAGAAGAGATTTAAAAATAGAACTCCTACTAGAAAAATGTAATCTCTTAAATTAACCACCCAATAAATGACATCACAAAGCAACCCACAAAGTGCAGACTTAAGAGAGAGAGCATTTGTTAACCCACTCCCGGAAATTTGCAAGCAGAAGATAGCCATGTTTTCCACAAAATATCAATATAATACAGGCAGCATCAAACAACTGTCCATAGGCGATTCCTAACATCAGTTGGGTAGAAATCGCGGGATGAAGGTGATGACTCTTTCAAAAAGTCACTCTCTTTAGCTTTGCTGAATGACCAATATCCCGAAGAGGAATGAACACGAGTCATTACTGATGGGTCGGCATATGGTGCTGTAAGAGATGGAGGGGCAGGAATCTACGTGCCGTTTCCAGACGGATGTATTGCGTAAATCTTGGTCCCCACGGAAATACACTGTAATACACTGTAATAATTAATCTGCAGAAATGCAGGCACTTATCCACACTGCTCAACTTCCTGGGCAACAGAGGAATGGAGCAATTAAACATAGTGTTAATTACAGAGTCCATGTCTGTCTTGAAAGCTCTGGGGAACAGGAATAGAAACGTCACATGGTGGGAAAGAGCTCTTGAAACAATGAGCAAGCATGACAAAGAGCATTTGCATTGGGATATTGGTAAATGAACAGGGTGAACAGCTTGCAAAAGTACATTGACTTTGAAGAACTGAAGCGGATTATTAAGGCAAAGCAATCCAGCCGAAGTCGGGAGTCTGACCACATCAACAACTTGACATGGCCTGCACGGGTTACCATCTTTAAACTGCGAACAGTCCGGAGTCGGCTTAATTCTCACATCTACAGAAGTAAGAGCTCATGTACACCAGTATGTAAATGTGCAAACAAAACAACTGAACATTGTCTACAGAACCGCTCCCTGTATGCACAACTCCGACACACCATCTGGTCAACACAAATATCCGTGGATGCCACGCTAAATGGAAATAGATAAAACCTAGACACAAATGTAAAATTCGTTTCTGAAGTGGGAAGAATTGTCTTGGCTATTGCCATGATACGAGTGGACGCAAAGGGGAAGAAAGAACACAGAATTCCGAGAATCTCAATTTCAGGGTAACTATATGGGTATGAATGTATGATTACCGTATTCTGCGGCTGTAGTAGTAGAAACATCCTACAGCTGCAATCAGTCCTTCTTCGCTTTTGACAACTGTGCCATGTCCTCAGCCTAAATCTTTAACTTCCCTAGTCTATTCTTGATTTGACTGTACCGAGTCCTGCTTGTCACCTCGTAGCACCCTTAACAGATATATGCAGTCATGTCCCCTTCTAGCCTTGTAGGTTCCGTCTCCTAGTAGGACAAATTCCAATGCTCTTTGTGCTGGTGTTTTTCTTGGCATCCTTCCTACATGACCGAAAAGGAACCATCTTTGCTGGGCTACTTTTATGGACAGCGGCGGTCTATTACACATCTTGTATAGTGCAACATTGGAAATAATGCTATCTGGCCATGGGTATCCAGGGATGGTGCGTAGGTGGCATGCACCGAGTTTATCTAGATCTGCCTTTGGAGATGCCCAGGTTTTACATCTATACAGCATCAACGATACGCATGTTGCATTGTATAAACGAGGTGTTTTCCTCAAGGGCGTCTTTGATATATGAATCGCTAGCTTCCAGAATGACTGGAAAGCTATGCTCCCCATGGGGCAACGTGTAACACTATCAGCAATACTGCAAAACAGTCAGTCCAGGATTTTACTTTTCCTCCATGGATCGCAGCCAGGAAGTGGATTGTCATTTTTTTAGTTCCATGCGTTGTAGATAGGTATATATGGGTGAACTCTGCTTTGAATTCATTCATAAAGAGGTTCTCAATTGTTAGTTTGCTTGCATCTAGTTCGTAAATGGGTTTCTTTTCCTCGTCTATCAAGCTCACGTCGTCGGCTTATTCCATCTCTAGTGGCATACCGAGAATGGAAGCTGGGGGTTTGGTCTTGTAGAACCTTTCCACACGGATTTCAATGCAGCCGCAAGGTAGCAGGTGAAAAGCACAGGGGATAGACCATCCTCATGTGGGGAGTCGATTGATGTCTTACACTCGGGTAACTTCACTAACTTGACTCGTACTCTCAACTTGGTGTCTGCAAGTAGTATGCTCACTAGTCGTAGCCCATCTGCATTACAACTGACGTGACGTGGTACATCTAAGATCTTTAAGTGTTTAATTGTGTCGATGTTTCGTGACATGTCAATGCCTATTTTGTGGAAATCCCAGTGCTTGGACACAACAACTGACACAGGCATGCGTTTGACCCATACGCTATCTGCGCATCTGGGTCCCCATTCAACGCCACTTTACATGATCCGATTGAGTCATCGATCTTGTCTTAGATGCGGCATAGAGTTACATTGGATATGATTTTCTGTAGGCTGTTGAGGAGCACAATGGGCCGCAAATTGGCTGGGACCATGTTATTTCTTGGGTTTGGATAGCGAGATAAGGGTGTCTTTTCCTACAGCATCGATAGGACTACAAGTTGAATTGATTATGAGCGTGGTCGGTTTTTTAGATAATGCCACTTGCGTATTTGACTGGCTCATTACCCTGCCATCAGGTTCGGATGCATGTCTATTTTTCAGCGCTTTGAGTGTCTTCTCAACGTTTGTTGTTTTAATTAGTGTTAGGAACTGGCTGGCTCTCCTGAGAAAGGATGCAAGGGCTGATCATTGTGGTCAGTGAACTGTTCCGTGAACCATTCTCGATTTGCCTCGGCTGTGCCATGGTCAGTCCCGATACGGTGTCATTCAGAGTTGTGCGCATTGAGTGGCTTTGTACAGTCAGTAAGTCTCAGGGTTCGGGCTGCCTGAACATAGTGTGACAGTCATCCGTGGTACTGATTTACCCTGCTAGGGCGTCTGGTTGTTGAAGAGCTAGATATTTTAAGCATTCGCTGATGTGGCCCAGAAAGGTATTGCATTCCATGCGTAGCTTGGTGCGGTCCTGACATTGGCTACTTTGAAATACGGGTAGGCTTTTGAATATTTGTAACTAAATTAACTATTAGCTGTTGCCGCGAATTGTCTCAAAATAGTTTTAAAATATACAACATGATTTACTATGCACATTTAATTGTCAAATCACCAAACACATACAGTCTAGACGATTACTTTCGAACATTTGCTCCTTCCGTATCTGACCTATGCATAGAAATCTATATATTTCTTATATAGAGAAATTTCTATTGACCTATGCCATGTGATTGTGAAGTCAACTAACGCGTTACGGACAGGTATTAAATTCTATCTTTTTCATCATACAAATTTTCTGATATTGCATGACAAACGTTAAAATTAAAAATTAAACTATAACTCCACATTTACAAACAGATTTTTACCTTCGCCCTGTAAGAGGGTAGAGCGTGCGCGCGCGTATTTATGCTTCTCTGAGCATTTTATAAAATTCGGATATATATTATATGCATAGGAAATGCACCTACATTTCCAGAACATATGAACACGAAATATATTATTTACATACTCTTCATATCAGCATCTGCTCATAGTATTTTGGCCATATTCATTATTTGAATAATTGTACACTTTTGTTCCGACGGTGGTAGCATGAAATCTTCATCTTATGTATATAAATCATAACAGGAAACGGCGTGCGTGTATTAATCTGGTGTGTAGTAATATTATTTATTCTGTATTGATATTCGTGTTTGTAATCCGGTAAGCCTAATTTGCCATTTCGTATTCACAACACTTGTATTTACCCTTTAGAACCGAGAGAGCAAAACACGGTAGATCGATTACAATGACAGGCATATAATGTTGAATAGTTTGAAACTAACTTGACTGGAAGATCTCGCTGGCAGCGACGACTTCCTGTCGAGTATGTTTCAGAATATTCAACATCGTATCAGAATGGGTGCCTTGAAATTGAGCTACTGTGACTCGTGGGGTCAAACGTGTAAACATTATTTTGCCATTGAGTTTTCGAACAGATAAAGAGGTAAATGCGCTCAAACTAAGCCCGTGTTCCCACGAGAGAGTCAATCGGGAATAACGCCTTACTGGAGTGGCGTTACTCCTGATTAAATCACTCTCTAGCGGTAACACGACCTTAGAGACATATTGGTTCGTCTCAATCTGTCAGTAAAAATTCATTTAGTCACATATAGTGTATCATTAGCAACGTACTCTCTTGTCAGGTGATAACTTAAGAATACTATGTTAATCAGTAGCGTATATCAGAAGCTTGACTGTATACGTGATTCGTGATGTCTTTTAAAAAAATAAATGATAAGCTATCCATGTGGCCTATGGCAGCAACAGCGCCCACTCAAATTAGTTTCAAAATATTCAACAGCATGCGTATTAAATAGTAGAGACATACAATTCTTACAACGTGTCGGATTTTTAAGAGTTAACGACGGTCCATATAGAATCATTTATGACGTAATGATTATGACGTCATCCCACACGCTGCTTAACTGATTATGACATCATATGACGTCATTCGTATGGAAAGGTCCATTTCAATAGCTGCAAAACGGCTCAATGCTGCAAACCTCTTCCTCAATGAAGCCAAAACAGAGTTTACTCACCTATACAGATCCGACACCACACAAATGAATGATAGCGACAACCCCATCGGGGCACTGAGAAGTGTAGGAAGAGCAGTGTTTTTGGTGGCCTCATCTGCTGGTCTACTGGCATTGGAGCTCGTTGTGTAACAGGAAATATCGCTTTCCATCCCAAGATGAAGTTATGGATTGGTGGCTTTACAATCCTCATGAAAGTCTTGATGCAAATATATGATGCTAAATGTGTTCCTATAACGCCATACAATTGCGACAGCTGGGCATCCCGACAGTTCCTCTTGAACAAACTTGATCCATGTCACTGCAAAAATTATGCGAGCCATTACAAAACAGCATTGGTCACACCGTCTAACATCAAATGCAACACTTAGCACCGAATCACTATGTGTGAGAGTAGCGCAGCGGCGATTGTCTGTGCTCTGACGTGTTCTTCGAATGTCAGATAATATGCAAGCTCAGAAAGTATTAGAATTTGCACTGGTGCCAGAATGTATCATGCATACATAGTACGCCATAACATCAACACGCAGTGTCTTTTGTGATTAGACTGCGAGGAACCTAATCTAGGACAATTAAAGAAGATAAACAACTTAAAGGAGACCAGGACTTTGGCAGTGGACAGGACACGGTGTATAAGCTTAAAGAAAAACTGATTGCAACTGGAGAACGTTATCACTTCTTCAGCTGCAGAATACAGTCACTCATCATCATCATCATCATCATCATCATCATGTTTTGGATAGTTTTATATGGCATTGTCATATGCAATGTCCTCGTATCGTGTGTTTTATCTCATCAGCTAGCTTGTGAATAGTCATCCCTTAAGCATTGCAGTCGATAAGAAGAGGATACTAACATTATTTAGACAAAGTTAGAATTGCCAAACACAGGCAGGCGTTGTGCCAGCTTCGAACGGGTTCGCATAAGTTACATGTAGAAACGAGTCGATGGCCAAAATATGCTTCTCATGCGACGATCTGGAAGACGAGTACCATTTTATTTTGGTTTGCCCACTATATCAAGAATACCGAAAGAAAAGTATAAAACCCTAATATTGGAAACACCCAAGTGTTTATAAATTGACCGAATTATTAAATTCCACAAATGATCATGTTCTGAAGGGACTTGCGGCATTTACTTACAACGCATTTCTTAAGCGGGCTGAACTTGTAGAATGAGTGCTTCCTCAGCAAGACACAGTGGTCTCCCTAAATTATATACATAATGGTGCTCGGTAATAGGTTGATTGCGCAATTTTGGTGAAAATTTTACATTTTAGGAAGCAGTCATCGGAAACTGTTAAAACACATTTGTACATTTATCAAATTTTGCTAAAAGAAGTATGTGGTCGTAAGCTCTCAAATAGGTTCACAATCAACGTTGTTTGGTAAATATATTGTTATGCAGAATCTGAGGGTCCTATGTCCCGGGTGAGGCCATTTGTTTTATCCGAGATATGATATGATATGATATTTATTTGCATTTTTGCCTGTTTAGGCAAATCATCATAAATTACGCGACACAATCAATACAACTTACAGTAATTAAGAGTGCTTGAGAATAGAATTGTTGAGATTATGTTTTAGCAGTTTTGTTTTCGGGCATTCTGCTGTGGATATGCACCTTTAAGATCTATGCATATATACATGATAAAATGCACCCTTCCAAGTATATTCCTTGATCATATGACGTCATAATCAACTACGTGCTCTGTAAGATGACGTCACAATCATGACGACATGAATGTCTCGATATAGTCAGTCTTAAACGATTAATAGTCTGACATGTACGAATTCACCTTTCCTAAGTATCCATTCATCATCTGACCTAGTATGACGTCATAATCAGTTCAGTGCGTGTATGATGACGTCACAATTAGTACGTCACAAAGGGTTCCATATAGACAGTCATCAAATCTCAAAGAGTCTGACACGTTGTATAAATTGTATGTCTTTGTAATTCTTTGCTATTTAATAGACATGCAGTTGGATGTTTTGAGGCTGGTTTGACTGGGCACTGTTGCTGCCTTAGGCAGCACCGGCGTCCAGTCGAGTTTAGCCTCAAGATACCCAACAGCTCATCTGTATAGCTTTCTGGAAATCGATAATCAGGGTTAAGAAGAAATAGCTCCTTCAAGGACATGAAATAACAAGGTCAATCCAAACACGGTCATAGTTTCTATATATGGTAGAAATGCCTAGACAACTTTAGCATGATTAGATCTACGAATTGTAGTGTATGGTATTATTCAACCCCATAGGTAATATGTTATATATTGGTGAAAACTGTATAAATAATATGCCCATGCCATGTTTAAGCTGTATAAGCCCGCCTTTACAAATGTCATTATGCTGTTGAAGGGTTTGTGAATATAACGCTAAAGAGAAAGTCACTGTATTAGATAGATTAGGCATTTAGATACTTGTATTACCAATTTAATTGTATATATATATATGTTTAAATGTACACCCAAGGGCCTATGGCTTATTGTGGAATAAATCAATCAATCAATCAATGATGGATCAAAGATCACAGTTTACTTTGATGAGGAACAATCCAAGGATCGTGAATTCCTATCACGAAAAATGTCTGGTTTGTTACCGCTTCTGTGAATGAGATTTCTCCGGCCTATGGCGTGGACTCAGCGTCTCTTGGGGAACTCTGAGAGAGATTCCCGGATTTTATGTTACATGGGTTTGACACTCTTGTCGTGCATGGGTACATGACTGTGCATTTATAATTAAAATATATTATGTTTCTAAACACCGATGAGTACAAAGCCAGTTCTAGATGTGGGCATCACAAGACCCATCAGCGAAGCCTGGGTTTGTATATGTGTATTTCTCTTTTATCGGTCCTTTTTGGACGCTCTGTACAGTCTGAGATCCAATCCACATTTAGTTTTCCACCTTCCTGCAACATATATGGAAGAATGTTTTAATCGAAATGCAGTAGTGCGACTCTTATAGCCGTGGAATGGCTCAAGTATATAACGTCATAGTCAATTACATCACATTACAATGAGAATTGACAGGGAATCCTCCGTCATGAAGCTGGAGTAGTCCGTCAAGTGCACGAATTGTATATATTTGATAGATTTGGTATTTAATCACTATTATGGCAGGAACATCACCCGGTCAAATTAGTTTCGAAATATTCAACTGCTTACCCGTACAGTTACTTTGAAATTTGGATTCTGGAAATTCATAATATATAAATCAATCCGAAAATACACAAATAGTGGGTTGAGCTTGTCTATAGATGGGCAGAGTATAGTTTGGAATGGATCCCAAAATTCAATTGTGCAACACAGATAATCTATATATATGAACTCGACAATACATATCAAAGATGGTATTAGCTTTAGACGAAAGCCAGCTGTCACGGATCCTGTCAACTGTTTCCTCATACCATTGGTATTTTTTATTCTAGACATATACTTCATCATCAGTGAAGCATGCACAACAAACTGCCCATATCTGAAGTCTATGTATAACTCCACCTCGAGAAGCGATATCGTGACACGCGTTGGAAAGAAATCCTTATATGACTTTTTTTCAGAAAATACATAATGAGAGTCGCGTAGTCAACGCACCAGTAGTTGCTGTACTCAGAGATCTGATTAACAGAGCTATTCACTTCTAGCTATGCCCCGGCCATTTCTATAGCTAAACTTCGCCCGCTTTTAACACCAGTTGAAACCTTGAAACCTGAATTCCCAAAATTTTGATTTTACGGTAACTATACAGGTAAGCTGTTTACTATTTTCAAACTAGTTTGGTTGGAGGCTGTTGCTGCCATTTGACTGATAATGGTTGCTGGCAGAAACAGCTACCAGTCAAATTGATTGGTTTTTTTAAATCACCAGAATGTTTATTAAATTGTCATTTTATCAACGACATCCAATTAGTACACTTTAGTGATGGGATTTTTCATTGTCATGATGGAGCAACGTCATTTTGATTGTGAAGTCATGTTCCTAGTGACGCGATCAGTTACGACACAAATGGACCTTTCCAGTTTTAGTAATGATCCGCCAACCTCTAGCTAAGCTCCACCCACATTTCGCCGTGTTGGGATTGATCGATCCCCGAATCCCCTAGCTATCAATTTTCTGAAAACTATACAGGTACACTTTCGAATATTGTGTAGCTAATTTGACTGGGTGTTGATGCTGCCTATGGCAGCAACAGCGCCCAGTCAAATTATTTGCAAAATATTCAACATAATATGCATTAAAGAGTAAAGACATACAATTTGTACAACAACGCATAGTCCGTCTTCAAATATGCGTTCATGACAGCATAATGATGTCATTCATTATGATGTAATTCTACATTTCACGTGGTTGATATAGTTGATAATGACATCAAATGATGGATGGATAAAGTGGAAAGGTCCATTTTTTGAGTGACATATCGGATGGATGAATCTTAGTAGAGCTTTCATCCCTGGCGTACGTAGAATCTTCATCAGCATATTCCAATGTTGCTAATACAGACAAGGTAATGCGGCAAATCGTGGCTATTCTCATCGGCAACCATTCTTAAATTTTTAATTCCTAATCGTAACGCCTCAATTTCAAGATAACTATACAGAAACGTTGTATATATTGAAACTAATTTTACTGAAACCCGTTGCTGCCAAAGGCAGCGCAGGGTCCTAGTCAACTTAGTTGTAAAATATTCAACAAACTCTCCCTTGCATGATGATGAATATGGCGCTTTTCTCTATCTGTAAGCGATATAGGGTAAACACGTCCATGAACCCATCTTGTGTCAACTTAACCAATTAATGATAAAACTGGCCAAAGCTGTCTCTTCAATGGTGTTGAGGAATGTTCATTTGCAGGCCAAGAGAAGACTACATTTTGAAATTTTACCGCTGGAATGACTGGCTTGGTTAACGAGTCAGTTATTTCAGTGATAAATTTTCAAAAATGGTCTCGTCTTGGCCTGTAAATGGATACTGACTATTATTTATAGGACAACCGAAAGACTTTTTTGTAAATTCCATTGGATAACTTTTAAAAATTGTCTTCTCTTGGCCTGCAAATGGATTGCATTCAATGAGCAACACTCTTCTTTTTTACAAATCTTGACCGTCAATTGGTTAATCAATAGGCCTATATAAATTGTATATTGAACGCTTTGAGGCGCTGTTGACACAAGAGGGGTTAAATACGTGAAATATGTATGTTTCAACAATCTTTTTGCTTGTAAGTACTAATAGTTATAGTACTAATTTTACTTATTAACAATGACGCACTAATCATCTGTATATGAATGTAATTAATATTACCTGCCGAATTGTTTGGCATCATCAATGGTATCCGGTAGTTTCTGATTCAGTGTTTCAGGTAGCAGGAGGGCGACCAATCCAGCGGATATTGAGCAGACACCGAAAATTAGTAATGGAAGGATTTGTCCAATTTTGCCTGGTACGTAGATACCCTGCCAACATATGACACATCGTAGGTGGAGAGAGACTGACGGCGTGACAAAAACATACTATTCATGTGATAACTAGGAATACATCGTAATCGTACATGTGTGCTTGCGCGCTTGCGTGCGTATGTCCGTGCGTGCGTGTGCGCGTACGCGCGTGCGTGAGTGCGACAAACGAATCAAGGAAATCATTAAATGAGCTCTCGTTTGACAGGAGCCTCTCGGTTATTCAAGACAAAGGCACTCTCTCCGGTGCATTGATGTGCTAAATATACATAGACAGGAATTCGGTGACTTACCAAGTCTGCGACAAATGGGGCCACCATTCCACCAATTCTAGCCAGCATAGAGCTCATTCCCATGGAGGAGTTTCTTACGACTGTTGGATACAGCTCAGCAGAATAAATGTAGATTGTTGCAAAGGCCGCAGATGCTCCCAATTTTCCCAGCAGTGACAAGACCAAGGTTACGGTCTGCAAACCTGAATCAATGAATATATATATATATATATTTATTTATATATATATATATATATATATATATATATATATATATATATATATATATATATATATATATATATATATATATATATATATATATATATATATATATATATATATATATATATATATATATATATATATATTTACTTATCCATCCATCCGTCCGTCCATCCGTCTATCTATCCGTCTATTCATCCATCTATCCATCCACCCATCCATCCATCTATGCTTCCATCCATCCACGCATCAATCCATACACCAACCCACACACACATCCACACACACTCACCTACCCACCCACTGACCTACCCACCACCCACCCAACCACCCACCAACCCACCCACTCATCCATCTATCCATCCATCCATTCATATATCCATCAATCCATCCATCCATTCATCCACCCACCCACCCACCAACTCACGAACCCATCCACCACGTTCCCCTCGCCCCACACACTTACACCCACTCACCCACATACGTATCCAACCACCTACGCGTCCATTTATCCACCAACCCACCCACCCATCCACCCACATATCCATCCTTCCAGTAGTCCGTCATTCATTCGTCTATTTAAACACCAATTCGCCCATGTATTTTTCATTTATTTATCTACATTAATGCATTCATTATCCATGTTTGTGTTGGTCGTGACCATAGTTGTTTCCGACTCATAAATGTTGTGTTGGTTGCCTTTGGTGATTCTACCGGGATTGACATTGACTTAAAGAATGTGGCGGCAATGAGGGTGGTGGGTGATGTCAACAATGACCATGTTTATTGTTGATGTAATATTAGTCCAGATGTTGATGGAGGTGGAGTTATGGGTAACTGAATATGATGGTACTGGTGGCAAAAGTGGCTGTATTGATTGTCATTATGATGTGTTGTTGTTGTTGTTGTTGTTGTTGTTGTTGTTATTGTTGTTGTTGTTGACTGCGTTCCTTGGCTTGGTATTGTATGAGGTAAGAGAACATACTAAATCCATCACAGCTATCCGATCCGACTAATACAGGAATGATAGTACTAGCGCATGCAAGACCTCCAACAAACATAGACCCAACCTGAAATGAAATGTCGACATCCTTACAGAGATTTTATAATGACATTGGAATCTATTCGCCTGTCACGAAGTCCAAAACTCAGTTAGAAAATTTATGAATTCTATGTCTTTGGTGAATTTACAATTTAATAAACACTTTGTTGAATATTCTGAAACTAATATGACAGTCGAGGAGAAGATGACTTCCTCACACCCATCTCGTCTGTAAGTACCAACTTTGTTAGGAAACTCACGTCATCACTGATAGCTGGCTGACATCCGCATTTGGAGGCAACTCTGACATTTTCTATTTATCTACAAACTAGAAACTGTGTTCGACATCATCAGACAACACACTCATCCCAGGTGATTACCATTGCAACATGGAATATAAGTGGACTGACTGCAACATCAAAGGGGCAAAACTAAGGCGCAGACAGGGATATTGCATGCATTTAAGAGAATATGGTAGCTACCCACTCAGAACAGCAACTTCAGACAGGATCCCATGCTAGTGCTAATCAAGCAAAAAGCAGGCCACATACAGGGGCTTGGGCTTTGTAAACGGATCAAGGCTTTTGGATTTCTTATCTGTCGGATGCGACAGTGATTCCACTGGAACCATGAACTTGGCTATGCCAACGCGAAAACCGACCACCATTGTATTGCTAATGCATATGGCATAGCTTCCAAAAAAGTCAAAGAGAATACATGAATATTAGATGCCATCTATGCAGAACTGGAAGTCGACATTACTATTCCAGTCAGTTGGCAACTGATTTTGTGTGGAGATTTCAATTCCAAGATTAGTAAACTCAGCAATGCGGGTACGAATTTCCGACTTGTCCTGTGTATGGGGTCGTATGAAGCGGGTATACGCAATATCCATAGAGATAACCTGGTAGCAGTCTTCAGGTTCAATGAGTTATTTTCCGCAAATACGGCTTTCAAACGCCCATGCTGTTACCGAATAACATGAACAGGACGCATTGCTGACCTCAAAGCCCCAATAGGTTCTAATCCTACAACACCCGTCGTCTACCAAATAGACATCATACTATGCAATATAGAAATAGCCCCTACGTTGGCATGCTCGTTCCTGTGGAGGTGTAACCCTCAATTCTGACCACAAGCCATTCCGCTACACGCTTTCAGTATGAACCATCTCTAAATAATCAACAGCACCATTCCACGCAAGAGTGTACAGTCACCAATGACCTGCCCAAGTTCATCAGCGATATTGACACACAAATGTCACACAAAAAGCCAACTTGGAGCAAGTAGATATGATCGGCATCAGCTCCGATCCAATCGAGACACTAACAAAATTACTGTGTGAAATCATCAGCTACCAGTAACATAGGAGTTATAAAAAAGCAACCAAAATACTGATGACCTTGTAAGAATAAAAATATCAGCTGAGCGGAAAGCACTACGGTTGCGCATCTATCAGTGGTCAAAGTGAAGACTGCGCCACAATACACAGGGGACGCAATAACATTCTGCGCCACATGAGATAACTGTCTTTCTATTCAACAGGGAGAACCCATAGCAGACAAAGGACGACTATCACAAAATTTTCCTGACATTCCGAGCCCGGAGAGTTGCTGGTTATTCGCCATCACTCAGTGTACACGATTATGAAGGACACTTTATTGGGACTGGCAGGGGGAGAATCGAACGGAATTCGAGAATGGTTCAATGAACAGTTCACTGGCCATAATGATGGGGTTTTACATTCATTGGCTCTTATTAACACCATTTGAAACGCCAGAAATCACTTCAAATCGATGCGAAATGGACGTGCACTCGCATCTGATGACATGATCAAACTATTCAGAAACGCAAGTGACATTATCTCAAAAGCGATCACGCACCTAATCATTTCCGCTATCATGCACTATCTCCCAATCAATTCTGTAGACCAATGCACACTTATCGCTCTACGCAAGCCCCACAAACAACCTGGTCCCGCATGCAATATGTGGCCAGTTGTGCTCCTGAACAGCAATTCCGTACTCAATGTCACTACATGTCTCATCACAGATATAAACGATGGGCTCTATCAGAAGCCCTTTGAACGTGGACGCATCTGCGCGTACATTGTATGGGCCGGACGCATGCGTGTGTGTGTAATCATGTACACACACTGGGATTTAAACCAAATGTACATTGCCATGGGATCAACCTTCGACACAATTAAGCGCGTAATACCTTAGATGCACTACACCAGGCCAGTTGCAATCAAGAGTTGTTGCGATTAGTGAGACTACTACTTGCCGACACCAAGCTGATAGTACGAGATAAGATAGTGAAGTATTTAGCGTCTGAGACACCAATCGGCTCCTCGCAGTGAGCGAGTCTATCTCATGAACTTTTCACTAGCTAACTGTCTCCAGCCTTGAAAAGATTAAATCTGTTCGGAAAAAGAAGAACTGATTGTGGTTGTATGATGGTTATACTATTAGTAACTGTAGCTGCAGAATACAGTACACGATCAGCAATGTGACTGAGTAGTTGCTATACATCAACATCGGGCAGTTATATTAGTTTCGAATTATCCAACATCTTACCTGTATAGCTACTTTGGAAATTAGAGTCTGAGAAACTCCATTCAACCACGCATCAAACGTGGGTAAAGATTCGTTAGTAATTGACGGGGAGTAACTAGAAATGCATCTTTCTATTAGCACATGTGCTTATCATTTATTTCAAAGCAATGTTAGTCATAGCTCAAGGATCTAAGAATCCCAATATCACACACCTCGTCTGATTCTTCAAAAGGTTGATACTAGCGTAAGGGTGGTGCTATCTATCCGAGGACAACGAATACATATTCATCACATAACTAAGATTATTATCCATCACACTCACTAAACCATTGAGCATCATTTATATCCAATGACTCGCGTATGGATTCCCATACCACACACAAACACCACCCGTACGCCCCCACCCACCACCCACCACCCCACCCTCCCCCACCCCACCCGACCTCACCCGAACCCAGCGAGCAGCAGCGCAAGTGGCATAAAATATAAACAATGCAATAGTGTTATCATCGTTCCCGAACAGCCCTGCCGTAATAATGCTGTTCGGAGTGTGTTTTTATTACTAATAGTATTCCTGCAATGATATTCAATTTTAATGATAAACTCGTAAATTTTAAATAGTAAATCTAATTTCAAATCTGAAATCTTTAGATTCGTTTTCCACTATATCTTTGCCCATTTATCAGAATTCTCAGCACTGGCGTGCTACTACAATAGGCAATACATATTGTAAAAAAGGAACTAACTGTTTAGGTGCTGAATAAAATTACAAAATTGTCAACATTTCGAGTCCAAATGTATCCCACACATTACAGATCTTTCATAATTGGATCTTATTAAACCCATGTGGTACCTGGGCAACCACTTGCTATCCATAAAAGTGATTTTAAATCTTTCCCTGAGGATACAAGTGTTTAGCCCTTTCACAACGAATTCGGCCAAAACCAACCCCTGTAGTGGTCTTGAGGAATGTCCATTTGCCGGCCAAGTGAAGTCTATTTTTTTTTTAGCACTGAAATGACTGGCTCGATAACCGAGCCAGTCATTCCAGTGGTAAAGTTTTAAAAAATAGTCTTCTCTTGGCCTGCAAATGGAAATTCAATAAATGAATATTTTTTGGAACAAATTTAGTCATTACAGAGTTAGCACAGACGGAAACGCGAAATCAAGGACCAAGTTCAATATACTGTTTTACGTCATTATGGATTGGCCTCTAGCGATGTGCAACTTGAATGGTGTGCATCTTGTGTTGATATAACCAAATTGACACACCAGGTGTTATTTAATTATGTATAGTAATGGCCTAGTATTATTCGGACTGGGGAGATTTGATTTGAATATGTTATTGCTTAGCATGTCACCTGCATCACACGTCTTCCAAGCTGGTCCCAAAACAAGATGCAAAACATATAAGCTGGCAATTCAACGAGGGACGTCAAGAAAGAGTTCATATAGATATCACCAGCGAGGTTCCCGCTATTCAGCGACAGACCATAGAACACCATGGTCACCACAATCCTAGATAACAGATATGTTAGGACCACACAGTGTATACTATAATTTATGACATGGTATATCATTCCAAAATCAAATTTGATGCATTTGCCAGTGAGACTGCACCAACCGTCAACGATCAGGATCGACAACCCCGTAGTCAGTGTTACATAGTGCCATTTTGATTATGACTTCAGATAAATGAGTGACTCATCGGCTCCCTCCATTAACATTGTGCATCATATTCAATATGCTATCGCACTCTCCGAATCTCAATTTCCAGAAAACTATGCAGATACGCTGTTGGATATTTTGAAACTATGTTGACTGGGCCGTTGCTCTCCATTAGTTTCAAAATAATCAACAACACTTTTATTAAGTAGGAACGATATATAATTCGTACAATTTTATGGAGTATTAAATGTTTATGACGGACTAAATCAACTCATTCGTGACGTGAATGATTATGATGTCATCATACACTTCACCTAGTTGATTATGATGTCATAAGACTGACTATAAAACTGGATTCCTACATTGTATGTCTTCGCCGTAGAGCCGTAGATGACTTTGAATTTCGACGGTTGTAGCGCTGCTATTTGCCTTGAGATCAGCGAACTGTCTATCATCGCATATTTACTATTTTCAGAATTCTTTCCAAGTGGATTATTCCGCATACAGTGGTAAAACACAATACACCGTTTTATTTCGACAAAAAATACAGAATATCCACAAACTTATTTATATCTAGTAGACATTGTCTCTTTAAGACAGACATTTACTACAATAGGCCCCTACCAGACATCGCGAATGTATTCCCTCACTAGGTCAGTATATCTTGTTATCGCATGATGGCAATGTTTGAGTAATATGCGACAATCCAACAAGGGTCACGTGAATAATTTGATTACGCGGTTGAAGTAGAAGGCAAATCCGTTGGTGTTGGACTTCAATCAGTGATTTGACACAACGCAATATACCTTTCCACTCTATCAATCTATCATATGACGTCATCATTAACTACGTGCCCTGTATAATGACATCATTATCAATGACGTCATTATGACATCATGAATGGCGTAGATAAGTATACGTCCAGAAAGCGTATTTAAAGACGGAATATGCGCTGTTGTACGAATTGTATGGTGTTACTATTTAATAAATATCCTGTTGAATTTTTTGTAACTAATTTGACTGGGCGCTGTTGCTGCCATTGCTGCCATAGGCAACAACAGCACGCAGTTAAATTATAATATTAAAATATTCAACAACCTAACTGTATAGTTTTCACGAAATTGATAGTCATGACAACTCCCAACACGACAAAGTGTGGGTGAAACTTAGCTAGTGATTGGCGGGGCATAAACAAAATTGGAAAGGTCCATGACTATATATCTCTAATTACCAATTCCAGAAGATGACGATGCATCTGATGAAAAGCACCGGCGATGTGAACATCTGCCACGGTTTCACCTTCTCGACTATGTCGTTGTTGTCTGACCC
>CM067372.1:174021663-174274163 GCA_034401795.1 Chaetoderma sp. LZ-2023a | reverse complement strand
GAATGATTACTTGATAACCGTGTCAGTTATACCTGTAGTAAATATTTAAAAATTATCCTAGACTGCAAATGGATCCCGGCTAATTGTATTGACTACTAAGATTATGGTCAAGCCGCCATAAACAGCATCTTCAATGATATTTTCGAATGTTTCTTTGCAGGACAAGATACAGGAATGTTTTGTAAATCTCAGTGGTAAATTTACAAAACCAGTCTTTTCTTGGCCTGCAAAAAATGATATTTCTCTTGCCCATTAAATAGTTACTTGATATGAGCAGTATTTTGAGCGCCTCAGAATACTGCTGACGCACAATGGGTTAATCATGTCACCGTTTCAAAGATGTGTATCGTTCTCGCTGCACATGATACAATATTTGGAGTCTCTGAGTATGCCTATGTGCGTATCATGTTTCGCTGCGGGTATCAGCTCAATAACCCGGCGTGTCCTTTAGTCAGTCAGTTATATACATATTGAAGATTTTGGGACTATTTCTTAAGATTGCTTGAGACGTAGGTAGAAGTCTGATATCGACTGACCAAGACTAGGCCTGCTGACTCGAACATTGCAGATTCGGGAGAATGGTTGCGTTTCTCTCTACATAGATTAATAATTATCCTATTCAAAGACTAATTCGACTACTGGGAGCAATAACGAATATAGCTTTATTAAACTTATAAACAACTTGATAACTTGAAGAAGTACTTGATCAATATTCACAGAATAACTTCTATCAATGAATGAATTAATACTGATATTCTAACTGCTATAACAAAGTCGTAATGAGATACCTCTAACTACATTAGCGATTGATCTTAGGATCTTCACTTGTTCGAGAGATGATGATTGTAAGCAACTCTACTTTTATACACAAAGATGGGATTCGCCTACGTGTGGACGTTCCTCCTAACTCTTCTGAGTCGTGGAGGTTGATTGGTTCATTTTTGTACGACTTTACGTCATTATAACTTAATCCATCTCAAATTATTCTCAATTGTGATCCGGATTGATCCAATATAGTCAGGATCAGTCTGGTGTCTTGATGATAGCTAGCAATAACAAATATTGCTTTGACATATCAATCAATTGGAAATATCATGCATAATTTTGATTATAATTAACTTGACCAGCTCTATCACTAAGTCTTTCCTATTCATCTGTAATGGGCACACCTTTGAGCTCACTGAGTTCTTATCCATCAAAAAGCATTATGGTTTGTCTTTTGACCTAGCACGTGCATGATGCCTCAATACTGGGAAAAAGCAAGAGTGGGCGTACTCGTGTTTCATAGTCACATGCCTTTATTACTAACGTCACAGAGAACTGGGAATTTAACCACGTATAAATGCTTAGGATAAATCCTGGCTCCATTGTCGTAAAACCATGTCTTAAAGAACATCTTACAAGGCAGTGACGCATTGAATGCCTGTAATTCTTTTTTAAGTTAGGCCTGCATCGAACCAATACTGTTGTAGACTTCTATACTTAACCCTGTATACACACATAGGCATTACTACGCATGCGAAAATATGTCAGTATTTGCTAAGCCGGGTCCAAAGTACGATATGCTGGTACTGCATGAATTTAAAATGCGGCTTGATAATCATGCAGGCTTCTAGTCTACTAAACTATTTTAAATCAAGCATCATTCTAACATCGAGTTATGGATAATAATATGTATACATTCGCTGCTGGCTACTCTATTTAGCAACATCATCTGGAGACAAGTACCTGGCACCGCAGCACCATTTTAAACTAGAGATAAGTCAAATCATTGTACTACTGTCATCAACTGGGTCAAACTATCATCAATTCGGACTAGTAAAACGTACATATCTAAATGGAACATGCATGCTTATTTCTATCTATCTGCCCATCCATCTATCCATTCACCCATCCTGTTTGTCTGTTCACTCTTAGAATAATCGATTATACAATACTATTTACAAGTAAAATCATACAGCATTACATGCTCTATCATACCCTCATTGTAAACTGAGTCAGTCAGTGACATTAACATTCCCTGTGTAAGCGGCCAGGATACTTGGCTCTATGGGGAATACCATTATTATTAGGTCAGTACTACATAGATTTTTATATATGTATGATGTCTACATAATAATAATAATAATAATAATAATAATAATAATAATAATAATAATAATAATAATCTTTTTTTAAGGAGGGTATGTCTTCAGTAGCCTGATTTTGGAGAGGCCCTCACAGGATCATATATACAAACATATACATTATATTAATGTACACTCGCCCGCTCACTCAGTACGACATATGTACTCTCGCTCGCACCTATGCTTACTCGCTCGCAAGCTCATCCATTCCGTCGCTCACGTACTGACTGGCTCGCTCGCACGCTCGCTCACACGCACGTTTGCTCATACGCCTGCATGCTCATTCGCATGCTCGTTCCTCATACACTCGCTCGGTCACTCACCCGCTCATACGTGCACTCATTCATTCGCTCACTCACTCCCTTACTCACTCGCGCGTAAGTTCACTCGCTCACACACATGCTCGCGTGCTCGCTCACACGCTGGGTCGCCCACTCACCCACTTGCCAGCACATATGCTCATTCGCTCCCAAGCTCATTCATTTGCTCACTCACTCAATTACTGACTCGCGCACTCACCCACTCGCCCACATGCACGTTTTCTCACACGCTGACACGCTCATTCGCATGCTCATTTGCTCATACGCTCACTCGCTCGGTCACTCACTCGCCCGCACATACGCGCATTCGCTCGTAAGCTCGGTCATTCGCTCACTCACTCACTTACTGACTTACTCTCTCACACGCTCGCTCGCATGCACGTGTTCATACATGCGGGCACGGTCATTTGCATGCCCATTCGCTCATATGCTCGCTCGGTCACTCACCCGCTCATACGTGCACTCATTCATTCGCTCACTCACTCCCTTACTCACTCGCGCGTAAGTTCACTCGCTCACACACATGCTCGCGTGCTCGCTCACACGCTGGGTCGCTCACTCACCCACGCACCAGTTGCTCAACATGTATTTATACAAATCAGTTATTTTAAATATGTATTTATACATAACCATTTCAACACCGACATGTTAGCATACTAATTTCAAGGCAATCTTACAGGTATGTTGCCGAATATATTTTGAAATAATAATTTGACCGAAAGTTGATGACGATAACATCAATGCATTTTCATATCCGAAATGACATCACAAAGGATAAGGTCCGATACAGTCTCTACATGGTCAAGGAGTTGATAAAAATAATAGTCAGGATAAGATGACCATCGAGTCTAGCTAATCTTCGAGTCCCATCATGTTTCACATCTACAGTATATGCATCAGTGCGCTTACCTGTGCGGAGGTATCGCTGTTATATAGATAGTCATCATGTCATGAAAAGCATTTGTCATCGCAGAAAGACATACCAGAAAATATATCAGTTTTTGGTATGGTCAGAACTCTCCAATTTCGACCAAGATGTCGTCGAACACCATCGGGAATTAATGTATTCTAATACACATGACATTATATAGAAAGATGGCTCATCAGTTTCCCTCGATGTGGATTAAAATAATGAAATTAATTATATATTTTTTAAATTTATATATGTCTATTCATTTCTCTAATCCTCTGGATATAGCACAAGAGGATAGAATAGTACACTTATATACTACCATTCGTCTTGCCACAATCTATGCGGGATATAGAACGCGTACATATTTATGTAAATTATGTTATTTCTTGAAAGTTGATTATATAATTATCTAGTGGTAAGGGTGGGTGGGATTGACAGCTAAGAATTGCGTGAAGAGTTTCAAGAAAGTAGAAAGAGAGATCGATGTTTGCATAGAGTATTTAGGTATATAATGTATGTATGTATGATTACTGTATTCTGGCGGCTGTAGTAGTAGAAACACCCTAAAGCTCCAATCAGCCCTTTTTCGCTTTTGCCCACTGTGTCTTGTCCTCAGCCAAAATCGTTAGCTTCCTCAGGTCCATTCTTGACTCGAGTGTACCGAGTCCTGCTTTCTTTAGGTCACCTCGTAGCACGCTTAACAGATATATGCAATGACGTCCTCTCCTGGCTCTGTATTTGCTGGCTCCGAGTATGGCGAATTCCAAGGCTCTCTGTGCTGGTGTGTCTTCTGGCATCCTTAGCACATGGCCAAATATGGACCATCTTTGCTGGGCGATTTTTACAGACAGGTATATAATGTAAATAATGAACAGTAATGAGCCTAGAGAGCAGGTATCAGATATCTGTAACTAACTCGAGGCAACAAGCCACCAGACGATAATTTCAAAGAAGACATACCCTTGACTTTTCTGAATATTTTGAAAGCCACCATCAACTTTCAGTGGAATTGTTTTCAGAATATTTAGCAGGTCCAGCTATATAACCCCTGGAATATGTCGTCTGCAACAACTCTGCAAGCAGACAGTTAAGATAACACAACCATCGAAAGAGATATGGTGTTAGATTTTCCATAGTAAATTCTCAATTTCATTCTCTAACATGTCAAACAGAATACAATTTTAAATGTGTATTTTTCAAAACTTGTCTACCAGAACACAATTTAAACTTCTTTTTAAAATACATACATTTTCTCCGAAAATCATATTTGTTCTTTGTCAGCTGGCATTATAATGGAAAGGCCTACATTCAGACATAGCATCAATGCATACACGCATATGTTAGTACGAATGCATTTAACCGCGCGCAAACACGCACTCAAGCACAAATACACGCACGCACGAACGCACGCACACACGCAGCGCGCATGTACACGCATGCAGGCACGCACTAAAGAAGCAAGCAAGAAAGCAAGCAAGCGCGCATGCACGCACGCACACACGACCGCACGCACGCACTCACGCACACGAGCAGGCACATGCACACGCACACACAGACGCAGGCACGTGCATACACGCACGTACACAAGCGTACGACCTCATACAGGTAACGCCTTAAGGCAGGATAGAAACATGTCCGTTTATTAAACACCACGACACACATTCCTTTCTCCCTATATGCATCAATGTGCTTACCTGTATGGAGGTATGGCTGTTACATAGATAGTCATCATGCCATGGAAGGCATTCGTCATAGCAGCAAGACACAGGAGAAAATATTTCAGTTTTTGGTATGGCCCGAACTCGCCAATCTCCTCCAAGATGTCGTCGAATTTCATTCTGCATTAGTGTCGCCTAATAAACATACACTAGATGAATCCGATCTGTCACTCAATTATCTGACATCATACTGGTTCAAAATATGCCACTTGTTAGCTGATGTCGCAGTCAAAATGATGTAGCTCCGTCATGAAAATTGAAATGTCCGGCACCAAATTGTACGTGTTTTTATTTCTCTGATGAATTTACCATTTAATAAACATTTGGATGGATATTTTTTTAAAACTAATTTGGTAGGGAGCTAGCTGTTGCTGTCATAGGTTACCTGTAGATCAACTTGAAATGTATATGCTGGAATTCCGGACTTCAGTCTTTCAATTCGACTTCATTGACGGCGTAGCGAACCCTCAACTGTCGACAACGTCTAGCACCATAGTCCACATACACCTAGTGGTTGTCGTCAGTTGTGGGAACGAATCCCCCTCAATGCTAAATACCGACGAATACGTGTATAACTATAATTCGATTACAAAACACCCAAAATGTGGGCGTGGCCTAACTAGAAATGGGTGTGACCCTTTATTGTTAAGAAAAATGGTTCACTAGTTCCTCGATGCGGATTAAAATAAATATGTTTTGCAAAATTAATTAAAGTTAGGCCTATTTATTTTCTCAAATCTAATGTAATGTAATGGCACAGGAAGAAAGAAAATTTTACAAAAGCGAATTTAGCGTTGCCATAAATAGCTCACCGTTGTTAATTTCGTGATACCTTTCTCATAATATCAAACCGCAATCTCCTTGATACGTTGAACAATAATTTGACTGCACGTTGTTTCTACCAGAGGCATCCACGTTATTCAGTCAAATTAGTTTCAACATGTTCAGAAGTATCCTCACAATATAGTTCACGGTGCGTCCCTAACCGTTTTAAGTCCACTACGTGGTCAAGACTGGTCATGCCCTGACTCAGGCATGCTTGAAATACGATCAAACTATTCGCTTCAGCTAAGGAAATTTTGAATTCTACGCTCAACATAGATATACAAAGTGGCTGAAAGCGTATTCGCGTGTACAATGAGAGGAAATCTTATTCTCCTGTTTTGTGTTTACGCTGTGGTCTACGGTTACTGTCATCAAACAAGTCATTATTTTCAACTTCACGATGCTAAGTACCTCTTATATTATTTACCTGCTTCTACAAGACAAGGTTGTCTGTTAACTGTTATAAGATATATGATAATACTAAGGTATGGCTTAAACAGAATTTATTTTTAGTCTAAGCGGGAGCACGATAAGGCATGCGTCTTATGCCCGCGTCTCCCACACAATACACAATTATGATACATGGAATATAATAACAAGTGGCGGACGCACACTATAGTATTAACATTACTAATATAGTAATAAATTTGTAGAGAGAGGGAGAGTGAGGGGAGAGAGAGAGAAAGAGAGAGAGAGAGAGAGAGAGAGAGAGAGAGAGAGAGAGAGAGAGCGAGACAGACAGACAGACAGACAGACAGACAGACAGACAGACAGACAGACAGACAGACAGACAGACAGACAGACAGACAGACAGACAGACAGACAGACAGACAGACAGACAGACAGACAGACAGACAGACAGACAGACAGACAGACAGACAGACAGACAGACAGACAGACAGACAGACAGACAGACAGACAGACAGACAGACAGACAGACAGACAGACAGACAGACAGACAGACAGACAGACAGACAGACAGACAGACAGACAGACAGACAGACAGACAGACAGACAGACAGACAGACAGACAGACAGACAGACAGACAGACAGACAGACAGACAGACAGACAGACAGACAGACAGAGAGAGAGCGAGAGAGAGAGAGATAGAGGAAGGGTTGGGGTGGGGGGGAGAGAACTCTGAGTGTTGTGTACTCACATGCGTGTACAATTTCAGCATAGTACAGCGCATAAACAAGTTAGAACGCCCCCAAAACAAAACAGGACGTGTTAGTTAGTACGAAATGAGTTGTTGAACATGTTGAACGCAATTGGACTGGACGACATTAATGGCTTAGGTAGCAATGTCCTCCAATTCAGTCGCATCCAAAATATTCAACAGAAGGTTAATTTTGCCCTGGAAATGGGCCAAATCGTCCCCGATCTGCACTGTACTGAATACATCCACATTTGTGCATTATTGGCTCAGTGTTTTATATTATGTTGTATAAATTTCACCAGTTGTATAAATACGAGTTCAAATACAGTTTGCTTCAAATTTAGATAAGAAATCGGGATGTTGTTAAAACGGTTAGTATCGACAAGCTATTGGCAGATAATTTCTGATGTCTTGATATTCCTTTCTATATTGAAATTAGTGTCACCGTGGAAGATGTGTCTTAACGCGAGTGTATGAGTAATATCAGTAGTCAATACTGCATTACAAAAAGCACGTCTTTGCTCCCTAAAAAGAGGACAGTAGAATATATAATGTTCAACGGTTTCATCAGGATGTCCACAAGAATAACTTGCGGAGTCCGTAAGATGATTTTCAAACAGATACCTATTAAGACTACTGCATCCATTGCGAAGCTGCCTTAGATTAATATTACCTAATCGGGAACCAACATAATACCAGGGTGGGGTTGTCTTGTAAGGTAGTCGACGCTGTGACAGGCGCTGGAAGGTGATTCCAGTCACAGATTGTTGCTGGGAAGAATAATCCATTGTAGATCTCATTACGACATCTATAGGGAGTACAACGATTCCAGTGCTGGATATTATATGGGCTCCGGGCTCTGAGATATCAAGGGAAGACGGTTAGTCAAAGTTTCGCATGTCATTCCTTTAACAATTGTGTAGAGCAAAGTTAATCTGTGGCTTTCCCGTCTATGAGATAGGGTTTCTATTTCAGTTTACATATATAGACCGTCCGTGTGCGCACCATGGGATAAACTGCTTATTGTTCTAAGTGATACTTTTTGGCCATTTTCAATTCTAGCGATAAGATATGAAGGTGGTTGTCAATTAAACATACATTATGACGTCATTCTAGCTAATATTCAATGTGTCCATGTATATATCCATGGCAATGCATGGTACCTGCCCCGTACTGCACCAATACCCGGCCCCATTAGCCCGGTACTGGCCCAATACTAGCCCAGTAACCTGCATTATTAGAGATGGTTTATAGGTCATCTTTTATATTTCGAAACGAAACTAAGTAAAATACTCGGCACTCGTTGCTTTGTGTGCCGACAGATCGGCATTTTCGTACATGGATTATCCCAAACGTGCCTTCTCAGATATAGAATGCAATGCAGAATATTCATACGCTCGCACGGTCACGTCCGCGCGCGCACGCACGAGCTCGCGCACGCGCGCGCACATAGACACATGCACACTTATGAACTCGCACAGGCGCACGCATGCACGTAAACATACAGGCACGCACGTAGGCACTCTAGTAAACGCCCAAGCTCGAACGCACACATGTATGTATGCGTACTGTATTCTGCAGCTGTAGTTGTAGAAACATCCTACACCTGCAATCAGTCCTTTTTCGCTTGTCCTCAGCCGAAGTCCTTAGCTTCCGCAAGTCCATTCTTGACTTGCGTGTACCGAGATCTGCTTCCTTGAGGTCACCTCGTAACACACGTAGCAAATTTATGCAATGACGTCCTCTGCTGGCTGTGTATGTGCTCGCTCTGAGTAGGACGAATTCCATGGCTCTCTGTGCTTGTGTCTCTTCTGGCATCCTTAGCACATGGCCAAACATGGCCCATCTTTGCAGGGCGTCTTTTACAGACAGCAGCGATATATTACACATCTTGTATAGTGCATCATTTGAAAATATGCTGTCAGGCAATCGGTGTAAAGTGATGGTGCGGATGTGTTTGCGGTGGCAGGCATCGCGTTTGTCTATAGTTGCCTTTCGAGATGCCCAGCCGTTACAGTATCAAGGGTACGCAGGTTGCGTACGTAGCCGTTATTTCAAGGGCATCTTTGTTCTACGAATCCATTGTTTCCAGAAGGACTGGAAAGCTGTCCCCCATGACGCAGCTTGCAGCAACGTCGGCAGTAGTGCAAAGCAGTGAGCCCAGGATTTTACTTTTCCTCCATGTTTTGCCACTACGAAGTGGATCGTCATTTTCGTTATGTTCATGCTTTGTAGATAGGTATAGGTGGGTGAAATCTGTATTGGATTCATTCATAAAGAGATTCTCAATTTTTAGTTCGCTTGCAGCTATTGGGAGAAGTTTGTCAAAGGGTTTCTTTTCTTCGTCTATGAAGCCCACATCGTCGGCATATTCCATCTCTAGCCGCATACCCAGTATTGACACATGGGATGGGGGTCTTTGGTGGTGGTTGGGGCGTGTTTGGTCTTGTGGAAAGTTCCCACACTGATTTCAATTCAGCAGCCCGGTAACAGGTGAAGAGCACCGGAAATAGACCATCTCCCTGTGAGGAGTCGATTGATGCCTCACACTCTACAGACTTCAGTGACTTGACTCGTACTCTCAGCTTGGTGTGTGCAAAAAGTAGTCCCACTAGTCGTAGCTCATCTTCATTGTAACTGGCCTCGCGTAGTACATCTAGGATATCTGAGCGTTGAATTGTGTCGAAGGCGCGTGACATGGCAATCCCGATTTTGTGGAAATCCCAGTATTTGGACATGACGGTGAATTCATCGATCTTGTCTCGGATGTGGCATAGAGTAACATTAGATAGGACTTTCCATATCCTGTTGAGGAGCACAATGGACAGCCGGGGGCGATGTGACTTCTTGGCCTTGGGTAGTGCGATAAGGGTGCCTTGGTCTACAGCGTCGATGGGAAGGTGGTGCATAAAAGCTGAATTGATAAGGTGCGTGATCAGTTTTGAGATAATGCCACTTGCATATTTCAATAGTCCCTTGCTCATGCCACCACTTCCAGATGCACGTGCATTTTTCAGGACTTTAAGTGCCTATCAACTTCTGTTGGCCCAATTGGTGTCAATAATGGCCTGGGGTCTCCCGAGAACGCGTGCAATGGCTCATCATTGTGGTCAGTGAACTGTTCCTTGAACCATTCGCGAATCGCCTCGGATTTTCCCTGGCCAGTCCCGATAAAGTGTCCTTCACAGTTGTGTTCAGTGAGTGGTGGTGAGTAGTCAGTAACTCTCAGGGCTCGGGCTGCCCGAAACATTTTGTGACAGTCATCCGTGACAGTGATTTCATCTGCTTGGGAGTCTGTTTGTTGAATAGAAAGATCTTTTAAGCATTCGATAATGTGGCGCAGAATGTTATTGCGCTACTGGCGTAGGTTGGTACAGTCTTCACTTTGTCCACTTTGGTAGATGCTCAGCCGTAGCGCTTTCTGCTATGTTGACAGTTTTACTACTAGAGGGTCGTCAGCATACCTAGTTTGGTTGTTTTTAAGAACACCTCTGGTGCTGGTAACCGATTTCAGTATTTTGGTTAGGGCTTCGTTTGGATCGGAGGTGAAGTCGATGTTAGCTATCTGCTTCCCGAGGGCCTTTTTATGACATTTGCATGTCAGTGTTGCTGATGAGATTGGGCAGGTTGTGGGCGACTCTACCATGTTGCCTGGTATGGCGTTTATATATTGGGTAGAGATCGTTCATCTGAAGGCGTGGAATGACTGGTTTATGGGCAGAATTGAGGTCTGTGCCTCCATTAAAACGAGCGTTCCAAAGAAGGGGATTTGCTTCTGTCTTGCAAAGTATGAAGTCTATTTGGTTGAAGACAGCTGTTGTATCCTCAGAACCTTTTGGGGCTTTCCGATCAGCAATGGGTCTAGTCCATGTTGTCCGGTGGCGGCATGGGTGTTTGAAAGCCATATTTGCGGCAAATAGGTCATTGGAACTAAGGAATGCCACCAGTGCATCTCCATTGATGTTGCGTATGCCGTCTCTATACGATCCCATGCATAAGTTAATTCATGAACGCATGCACACTGACATACACGAATGCTCTCATATAAAGACGTACGCACGCACACGTACACCAAGTCATATGATTCTATTAATATTAAGCAAATACTTATATTTGGAACGTATTTCATTTGTCTAGTTGGTAATATGAACCATGCACTGTATGTCATATTCTCATATGTCATATTCTCAAGAGATAGAGAAATAATTCTAACGTGTGAAAATCCAATAGTATGCTAAGATCTCAAAAAAGCAAGTGTCAATAATACATTGTGCAAATCCAATTAAAAATTCCGCTGTGTCACAATAATATTAGCAGACTTTCTCGTTGATATTTCTTTCATTGTATTTATTATCCTTACTATTTACATAACCAACAGTATTCATTTTTATAAATTGTCCGCATAATGCCGCATCTGCTCTGCAGACGCTTTTATGACGAGTGATGCGGTAATCACATAGGCCACGTTAACAATCTTGTGCCAACAGCGCCTCAAAGCGCTCAAAATGCTACTCATACAAATTAATCCTTTTATTGTCTAGATTTCTAAAGGATATGTCCTATTATAAATGTGTGTAGGGCAAAACTATTTTTTGTAATTTTACCCGTGACATTTACCAAACAGCTTTCTCTTGTCCTGCAAATGGGCATTCCCAAAGACCACGGCAGATGTCGGTTGGTGCTTTTTTTGATAGATTGACCCGGTAATGATAAAGAAAAATCAAGGTTTTTCCTTAGGCAGTATGCATTTGCAGGCCCAGAGAAGGATATTTTTGAAAATTTACCACTTGAATGGCTGAAATGGTCCGACAAATGTACAAACCTCAAGACCACTGCAGACACTGCATTCGACGGCTCGACCCCGTTACCACTCTGATGTCAATGTTCTAACTTTTACTGTGTCAATAGCAAAGAAACTGGTGTATATTTTTCAACAGCAACATCGTCCACCAAATTTTTTTGAAAACGATAACACCAGTTCATCGTATAATTTTATCTGAAAATTTTAAAATTTTGACATCAGAGTGGCACGTGTTTAAAGGTAAAGTTGCCACAAGACGGGTTAAGGAGAATCGCCATAATGCATAGGCCTACTTGCTTAATTATGTTGATGAAATGACACGTTCCTTTTCTGAATGCCGGTTTACGTAAATCGCGCAATATCTGACATTCACTATATAGGCATTCAGGCGGGCTTTTTCGTTTCATTTTATCAAGGCTATTATGCAACACATGAAGCAACGTTCAATTTGACAGACACGTCTTCACATTTATCTAGGAAATGTTGCTACATCTACCTCGCTACTGAATGGTATGAAATAACATCGGCATAGCTTATTACCTGACATACATGTACAGTGTTGTGAATTGTCGGTCTATGACATGGCCTGTGTATTACTGATGTTGTACAACTGTAACAGCTGGACAGCTCCGAAGGCAGTTCTAGCAGGGGCGGATTTAGAGGGGGTGCAGGGGTGCGCACCCCTCCCTTCTCTAAGTGTGTGCCCTTTCAACCTTCAACATAATTATTTTAACTACATAATTTAAAACAAGCGGTGTTTTATACTACTCTGAGGCTGCAGGAAATGACTTCTAAGGGCATCTAATTTTCAAAAATTTCAAGGGGAGGACCCCAGGACCACTCGTCTGCAGGCAGGACTCGCCCCAACTTGTGCACCCCTCAATCTACCCAAAACCTGTATCCGCCCCTGTGTAGGTAAGACTGATTGATGCCTGTCACGCAGATACCTGAGTAGGCCTACGATAATTAAACATCGCTGGCCGGTAAATATAACCTCCACGGACGCATTATATGCTATGTTCCATACAGTCCCGCTGCCACTTATCGTCCCCTATACAAAGATGGTCTATGTTTTGCCACGTGCAGCAGGAGACAGACGATACAAAGCTTGTAGAGGGCGCCACTGCGCAGGCCTCTTAAAGGATAACTAACTTCATCTCATCATATCTATACAGATGATCCAATAGGCCACTCATAAAATATGCATAGAATTTTAAGCTTTTTATCATTCCCTCAAACAAAGATATTCAGGCTTTAGTAGCTAAATGTTGGTACATGTCTACGCCTTATGATGGCTGTCATGATTTAGTTTTCAAACAATCAGAAAAAACCCTAGTGTGTCTGCCTCGGTATATACGCTCGGTCATAGAGCCGTCATCGAAAGCTCCGCGTCCGCAGTTTTGCCGTTACCGATAAAGTGACACCCGGATAAATGGAAAACGTAGAAAATTACAATAACACACAGAATGTTAACAAATACTTTTTTGAGTCCTCGATTTAGGGCCATTGGTGTCGTGAAAAAGAAACCCGCTTAGGATCAAAAGTTCAACAACACAAATTCAGGGACCCGAACTAGTATACAACAACCAAAGCAATCAATCATCATCTGCCATCTATATCTTGACAAAGAGATTTAAACGCAATCAAACAGGACTGGTAAGCTGTTGAATATTTTGAAACTAATTTGACTGGAAGTTGTTGCTGCCTTAGGCAGCAACGACCGCCCGCCAAATTAGTTTCAAAATATTCAATAATATGAAAATATTCAACAATATTCAGCTTACTAGTCCTGTTTGATTGCGTTTAAATCTCTATGCCAAGCTATGAAAGTCCGATATCAAGAAGATTCGTTGGTGTAATTGATGAATCCGATCTTCCGATCAAGGATATGACATCATAATCAATTACGTTACACGTACTCTGATGCTACAACCATGATTGATAGAAAGACTCCGTCGTGAAGCTGGAACAGTTCGTCAAGTGTACGAGTTGTATATCGTTGATGGATTTACTATTTTATAAACAATATGTTGAATAATTTTAAAATAATTCAATCAGTCAAATTAGTTTCGAAATATTCAAGAACTTACCTGTATTGTTAGCTTGATATTGGGATTCTGGGAATCCTGGGATTGATCGATCCCATCACGGGGAAAGCCTGTGTGGAACTTAGCTAGAAATGAGCGAGGAATTGCTAAAAGTTGTTTCATTCTTTGACGTCATATTTCTTAGTTCTAGAACACATTCCCCACCCTTTATGTTTATGGAGGTATCCGTTTCGTCACTCGCGTATGCGACGCCATAATGGACCTAGTTCCAGTTTTAGCTATGCCCCGCCCATCTCTATATAGGCTCCACCCACACACCCGTCCGCGTTGGAATCGAGCGGTCTCTGAAATCCCTGACTATCAATATCTAGAAAACTATACTATAGTCAAATATTTTGAAACAAATTTGATTAGGCGCTATTGCTATAGCAACAACAGCGTCTATTCAAATTAGTTCAAAATATTCGACAGAATGTTTATTAAATGGTAAAGACATACAATTCGTACAACGTGTCGGACTATTAAGCATTAAAGACGGACTATATCGAATGATTCATGATGTAATGATTATGATGTCATCCTCCCGTCTCTTCAAATTATTCTCAATATTCTCAGCAGGCAAGAGAAGCGTCTCTAGCTAACATTGAATACAATGTATTGTCTATAGAATCGGCGTTTAACGTAAATGATTGAATGCTTATTATAACTGCATACTTTTCATCAAATGATAAATGGAATTAAATTAAGCATCATAAAATTCGATGACATCTTGGTCGACAGAGTGGGAGGAGGGTTCAGATCTTACCATAAACTGAAATATTTCCTGCTATGTCTTGCCACATTGCCCGGCGCCTTTCATGATCTGGTGGGCATCTTTGCATCAGAGATACCCCCGTACAGGTATGCTTAGATACTGATAGATACTGATAAAGGAACAACGCACAGCGCTTAAAATTTGTTTGTCCACCTTTCTTTAATATGGAAAAGATGGAATCACGCGTGCGCCCGCGTCTGCGTGTCTATGAACATCTGTGCGTTAATATGTGCGAACGTGTTCGTGTGTGTGTGTATGTGTGCGTGCGTGCGTGCATGCGTGCGTGCGTGCGTGCGTGCGTGCGTGCGTGCGTGCATGCGTGCGCGCGCGCGCGTGCGTGTGTGCGCGGATCGAATATCTCGGGCACTACTGGTCTGATCTGCTTTAAACTTTAACAAAGAATGTATTCTTATTACCCAATTTTGGAATTCAAATCTGGAAAATCCAGAAAGTTCGAAAAATCTAAAACATGAGGGCGATCCCTTGCTATCTCACAGCGGCTTTATTATAACAATAACGTTGGTTTGTTGGTCGTTATGGTCGTTTGGGGTCCGACTTCTGTGATTGAAGCCCAACCTTTTTAGTTTGTAGGCCTATTCCGAGCATAGCGAGTGCTGCAAACGAAAGTGAAGGGCTTGAATCACAGAAGAAGGACCTCAAACGATCATAACGTCCAACAAAACAACGTTATTACTATTATTATGAATCTACCCGGTAGGTTTAGCCATTTTACTGCAGAATTTGAATCTCGTCCGCGTGCTTGGATTGCCTGATAGATTACAAGGTAACACTGTTTCCCAAGGCTAAGTTTGTAGAGTTATATGCTAATTTATGTGAGCAGTATTTCAATTGGCGCTACCGCTGCTGCTACTGCTGCTATTGCGCATACCCGTTCTATAAATCAACAACTTTGCATAAAATGCCGTTTAAGCACCGTCCGCTCCAATTTGTTAAGTACATCTAACGTATTCAATACTGTGTTACCAGCCTGGTGTTCAAAGGGGAGAAAGTTTTAAAAATCTGCACACTTTTCACCCACAGAGCGCTCTGGAAAGTGTGTTTCCCTATGGAACGCAAAACATTATTCGCTATATGGCTGTAATTATTGGTTGAATTTCTATCTTTAATTAGACACGCCGTTGTACACCATGAGTAATCCATTTCATATCGATATATTGATTTCCATATTTGACAGCTCGTCAAACTGAAAAACGCCAGGTTGCGGATCAGTATTCTCGCATCGCGATGAAATGTACACCATTTTGATGACTATAATATGACATAAGCCTGTGCAAAACACCTGTATAACTTATATTCTTATTGGACACATGAGTCAGCTGTTTTTACAACCATGCAACGCGTGACGTCATGGGCGGGTGGTTATGGAGTATTAATGTCCGCCGTTGACGTCATAGGTTGACATTACCGAAGTTTGAGCAGCATCAAGTTCAAGTTTTATTCACTCAGGCCTTACAAAAAATATGAGACAATTACGTCTCCTTTACTTTTATTTGACGTCACACACTCGCGGAACCTTCCAGTGTATCCATCCATCATATGACGTCAGAATCAACCGGGTGACGTGGATGATAACGTCATAATCAATTACAGCATGAATGACTCGAATGATCCGTACTTAATAGTTCGACATATTGCACGAATTACGTAATTGCCTTTACTATTTAATAAACATGTTGTTGAATATTTTAGGCAGCAACGGCACCCAGTCAAATTAGTTTCAAAATATTCAACAGCTTGCCTGTATAGTAATCTAGAAATTGATAGTCAGTGGCGGGTGGTGCTTAGCTAGAGATAGCGTAGATAAAATTGGAACGATCCATATATAATCACGTTACTGCGCGATAGCGCCCGCTATTTTAATAATACGTTATTTTAGTTCATGACGATACAGGCAGTGCACTGGCACACGCCAACCAAATGTGGTGGGGTTGCTATGAGGATCCTCCCTGTTTGACAGTTTATCAGTTTAGCAAGAATATGCCTCTATGTTAGTTTCACCTAGCGTGAAACTCTAGTCACACCAAGCTCGACCACGACCACGCCCGCGACCTCGAACGCTGTGTTCGCGCTGATTTGACTCAATGCACTTTCAACGCATAGGTTCACGCAAAGGACAGACGCGAACGCGTCTCAAAATATATTAGAGCGTGACAACTGCAATGACAGAATAGCAGTGGTTTATTAAAGTAGACCTTGTCCCCCTTCAGAATTCATTTCTTGTATAACCATGGATGACACACCCACAAGACGGAAGCCTTAGTTTTAGACGTCGAAAAAAATCAAATTTTGTAAGATAAAACTAGAGACGATTACAAGGAAACTGAAAAGAAGAGGGATGTGTGGAAAACCATAGCAACCCGTGTCGGTATACCCGGTAAATAGGTTTAATCACACCAGACGTTTGTGCGAAAATTCGTGGGCGCAGTCGCGGTCGCAATCGCGCTTGGTGTGAATAGAGATTTAAACGATGTATTATATTTCGAATTAGTTCAGCACGTGTGCTGAGCGTATTATTATAATATTATTGGGCCATCTCAAGTTCAAACCAAATGTGTGTCTAATATTCAGCGGGTCATTTCTTAATAACTAACGTGGTAACCTATTTCTGACTACCGTACTCTAACGGCAGCGTTGTGGCCGACCTGGTATATCAGAATGAAAAAAGACCATGCCATATTCAGTTCAAACATGACAGTCACTATAACACCGCCGATTGTCTAACATGCTGAACTTATGTTAAAATGCATAGACATGAGCGACCAAACTAAATGCCAAGATGATAGTGAGACTACATTTTCGGAGCAACAACAGCGTATATATAGGCCATATCCCAGTCAACCACAACGCTTCTATTTGTCCGACTCGGCACGCGCAGGTATCTCTAGTTGCATTGAGTACTGTATCCATCAGTTCTAGTTATCAACCACCAACCCCCACCCCCTCACCCCTTACCCCCACCCACACACACCCCACCCCACCCCCCTCCCCCCACACCCCCACACCCCCCACCCCCACCCCCACCAAGTGCTATTTTTGTTATCTGTTTAGCGTGTTGGAATCGATTTGAACTTTTGAAATCTGAACTCAGAGAATCCGAATTTCAAGGTAATTATACAAGACGGGAACGCTGTTGAATATTTTGAAGCTAATTTGACTGGTGAGGGGATCTTTCTCGATATTGTAGTTTCCTGGTTACTGCATATGGCAGCAACGGCTCCTAGTCAAATTATTTGCACACTGTTCGACAGAATATTTATAACATTATAAATTTAGGGAAGACACACATTTGGTACACTTTCCTGCGAGACGGAGCTACGTCATGGTGATTGTGACGTCAGTTAACCCCTCTTGTGTCAACTTAACCCTGTAATGGTCAAGTTGATGAAAACGACCTCTGCAGTGTTCTTGAGAAATGCCCAAATGCAGACTAAGAGAAGAACATTTTTGATAATTTAGCTCTGGTGAGACTGGCTCTGTAACCGAGCCAATCATTCCAGTGGTAAATTTTCAAAAATACTCTTCTTGGTCTGTAATTGGACACTCGCTAAGCAGAAATTTGAACTTTCTTGACCATTACACTTTTGATGAATGGCCATTTGAAGGATAACAGAAATCAATTTTTTTTCTTCTAAATTTTCGTTATAAATTTACAAAATACTCTTTTTGACTGCAAAAAATCAGAATTTCCTTGAAAAGTATTGTCAAATAAATGGATAATTGAAATAAATAGTCTTTTAAGCGCTTTAAGGCGCTGCTGACGCAAGGGGGGTTTCAAATGTGATGATGATAATGATTATGATATACAGCGCTTTGCGGCTGCCGTGCTTTGAAAATATCCTACAGATGTGTGTGTATATATCACAATTATCTGCTTTGTAATATCGCATAAATGTTGAACAATGATCGCCACAATTGTGTCTCCTCTAGTTATAGTGTGTGATGGCATGTATGTGCCAATGCATTACATTCTATATTATTTAATAATCAAAGTAGTGAATACTTTGAAACTAATTTGGTGGGCAGTTGTTGCTGCCTAAGGCAGCAACAACTTCCAGTCAAATTAGTTTCAAATATTCAACAGCTTACCAATCCTGTATGCTTGCTTTTGTACCTCATTGCCAAGGTTTAGACGGCACCTCTATGACTGAGCGCGTATACCGAGGCAGACACGCTAGATTTTTTCTGATTGGTTGAAAACTAAATTATGACAGCCATCATAAGACGGCGCTTAAACGCCATTTTATGCAAAGTTGACGATTTACAGAGCGGGGATGCACAATAGCTGGAGCAGGGGCAGCAGCGGCAGCAGCGGCATCACCAATTGAAATATTGCTAACATAAATAAGCATACAACTCTACAAACTTAGCCTTGGGAAACAGTGTTACCTTGTAATCTGTCAGGCAATCCAAGCACGCGGACGAGATTCAAATTCTGCAGTAAAATGGCTAAACCTACCCGGTAGATTCATCATAATATTGATAACGTTGTTTTGTTGGACGTTATGATCGTTTGAGGTCCTTCTTCTGTGATTCAAGCCCTTCACTTTCGTTTGCAGCACTCGCTATGCTCGGGATAGGCATACAAACTAAAAATGTTGGGCTTCAATCACACAAGTCGGACCCCAAATGACCATAACGACCAATAAAACAACGTTATTGTTATAATAAAGCCGCTGTGAGATTGCAAGGGGAGGCCTCATGTTTTATATTTTTTGGACTTTCTGGATTTTTCAGATTTGAATTCCAAAATTGGGTAATATGAGTCTACTAGCATGTATACATTCTTTGTTAAAGTTTAAAGCAGATCAGACCAGCAGTGCCTGAGATATTCGAACCGCACACGCACGCACGTACACGCGCACGCACACCCGCACTCCAGCATGCACGCACACACGAGCACGTTCGCACATATTAACGCACAGATGTTCATAGACACGCGTACTCTCTCAGTATCTATCAGTATCTAAGCATACCTGTACGGGGGTATCTCTGATGCAAAGATGGCCACCATATCATGAAAGGCGCCGGGCACTGTGGCAAGACATAGCAGGAAATAGTTCAGTTTAGGGTAAGATCTGAACCCTCCTCCCACTCTGTCGACCCAGATGTCATCGAATTTTATGATGCTTAATTTAATTCCATTTATCATTTGATGAAAAGTATGCAGTTAAAATAAGCATTCAGTCATTTACATTAAACGCCGATTCTATAGACAAAACATTGTATTCAATGTTAGCTAGAGACGCTTCTCTTGCCTGCTGAGAATATTGAGAATAATTTGAAGTGACGGGAGGTTGACATCATAATCATTACGTCATGACACATTCGATGTAGGTCGTCTTTAACGCTTAATAGTCCGACACGTTGTACGAATTGTATGTCTTTACCATTTAATAAACAGTCTGTCGAATAGTTTGAACTAATTTGAATGGACGCTGTTGTTCCTATAGCAATAGCGCCAAATCAAATTAGTTTCAAAATATTTGAATATAGTATAGTTTTCTAGATATTGACAGTCAGGGAGTTCAGAGATCGATCGATTCCATCACGGACCGGGTGTGGGTGGAGCTTATATAGAAATGGGCGGGGCATAGCTAAAACTGGAACTAGGTCCATTATGGCGTCGCATACGAGAGTGACGAAACGGATACCTCCATAAACTTAAAGGGTGGGGAATGTGTTCTAGAACTAAGAAATATGACGTCAATGAATGAAAGAACTTTTAGCAATTTTTCGCCCATTTCTAGCTAAGTTCCACCCAGGCTTTCCCCGTGTCGGGATCGATCAATCCCAGGATTTCCAGAATCCCAATATCAAGATAGCAATACAGATAGGCTGTTGAATATTTCGAAACTAATTTGACTGATTGAATTATTTTAAAATTATTCAACATATTGTTTATAAAATAGTAAATCCATCAACGATATACAACTCGTACACTTGACAAACTATCCCAGCTTCACGACGGAGTCTTTCTATCAATCATCGTTGTAGCATCAGAGTACGCGTGACGTAATTGATTCTGACGTCATATGCTTGATCGGAAGATCGGATTCATCAATTACACTAACGAATCATCTTGATATCCGACTGCTGCATACAATGGCTAACGGACCTCTCCAGTGTATCCATCTGTTTTATAACGTCGTAATCAACTACGTGATGTCTAGGATGACGTCATAATCAATTACAGCGTGTATGACTCGATTTACTCCGTCTTAAACGCTTTACAGTCCGACACGTTGTACGAATTGTATGTCATTACTATTTAATAAACAGTATGTTGAATATTTTGAAACTAATTTGGCTGGGCGCTGTTGCTGCCATAGGCAGCAACATCACCCAGTCAAATTAGTTTCTAAATATTCAACAGCTTTACCTGTATGGTTTTCTGGAAATTGATCGTCATTGGAGTATAGGGACCGAGTGATCCCAACACCGGTGAAGCGTGGTTAGAGCTTAGCTAGAGATGGACGGGGCATAGCTAAAACCGGATAGGTAAATTTAGATCACGCCCTCTTTAATACATGCCAAAGAGCAGCTTATGCGAGGTCACGCGTGTAGTAAAGAAAAGTATCTTGCTCTTTCCAATCATGATTTTGCAAACAACCCTATCTATCAACCGTTTGTTCTAGATACCAAGTATGTAAAACTAATGACCATCTATCACAGCTGCGTTGAGAACGTGCCTTAAAGGCTATATTGACCAGACGCGATGTTGCATTAATCTCCTATCTTAAAGATGTACATTCACAGCAAAAAATAAAGTTGTTAAAATTGTATACTTTTAGATGCTTAAATTGTGTGCCTAGATGTAGTGAAACGAATTATATCAAAATATATGACGATTTTGTTGCGTATAAATTAATATAATTTTTTAAGTTGTGAAATACAAATAGGGACTCATGTCTCTAATTCAATTCCACAACTTAAAAATGTATATTAATTTCTACGTAATGAAATCTTTATATGTTAAGATTTATTTCGTTTCACTACATCTAGACACGCGATTTAAGCCTCTAAATGTATACAATTTTAACATTTTTATTTTCAGACTTTCTGCTGTGAATATGCACCTTTAAAGGGAAACGTACCGCATCTTATAGGATCCATTAAGGCGAAACTCTATAGGCTATCACACATAAAATAATTAGTATACCTATTTTCGCTTTTCTCAGGCCGTTAAAGAAATATATCCAGGTTGTATTAGTTAAATTTTCAAATATTTCGTATTAGGTTTCAAACAATGCCAAACAAAGTCTATAGAATATCGGTAGCTGCGGATTCCGGATTCTTTCGGATTTCTGAGATTGCACCAACAGTTTGGGATTGCTATTGTATGGTTATCCTATTTCCTGTCTAAATATTTGAGCCAAAAATAACCCGTAGTTTCTGAGATATCTACATATACAGAATTGTATCCGATCCGGATCCTGGTTCTGTTATATCCGGATCACGGTCAAAGTCTGAAAATCATCTAGTACATTAAGGTTCTTCGTTGTGTTAAATATGTGCCAAATAGGATCTGTAGGTTTTGACATAGAGCCCGAAATAAGCTTTTGCGAATGACTGACAGACGGACTATCTGGCTAACTAAGGCGTGTTCTGACTAGAGACTTAATCAGGAATGACGCCATACTGAAGTATGGTATTATTCCGGATTAACTCGCTAGTGAGAACACGGCCTTAGAGACACTGCGGTTTATTGAACCGCTACCCACTAAATGCGTATAGGCTGTCTGCTATGCATATGAGCTCAATTATATTGGTGCAATCTACCGGTTAACAAAGTGGTGTAAAGCTGATGAATAATTTTAAAATAATTTAACTGAATGTCGTTGCAACCTTAGGTCACAACGGCTTCAAGTTAAATAAGTCTCAAAACATTCAATCTAATAAAATGTTAAAATAAGTCCAAAACCGTAATAATGCGAATTCGATCTCTGAATTGATGATCAGCAATTTGTTAATTGTAAGGGAATTGAGTTAATTTTGCATATTTTATCTCAGAGAAGTTAAATAATAGAATATGTTAATCTACTATTCCATTTACACGGTTTCCAAAACACTGAAAAGAACAAAAGAACTTCCTCACGAATCAAAATTAGTAATGATGGGGAATGTATCCATATATAGCATAGAGCATGTCTGTAAAGTTTCCTTGATATCTGATGAGCCATTGTTATAAAATAACGCAATTAAAAACTTTAACGCAAATTAATGAAAAACTGTAAGGGAAAATATTCAAAGTCCAAAACCCTGAAAAAACATGAGAAATACACCCCAAAAGAAGATCTGATGAGCCACTGTTAATTAATAAGGCTAATGAAAAACTTTAACGCAAAAATTATCCAAAACTATGAAAAAATATGAGAAATTCACAGAAAATCTGCTTGGTAATGCTGAGGATCGCATCCCTGCATTGGATAGAACCAGTCAGTAATGCTTTATTAAAATCTTATGAGCCATTCTTGACTAATAAGGCTAATGAAAAACTTTAACACAAATGACACGCCGACACCGCCGACGCCGACGCCGTCGACGACGACGACGCGGGAATTTGTAATACCTATGTCTCGCTTTTTCCTTCGGGGCGAGACAACACGTATATGTCTCTAATGACATCATACACTAAACGGCGGCAACCACAGTTCAACCATAGCGCTATGTTAACCGGCAATAGAGGGATCCATTTTAAGCTATGCCCCGCCAATTCCTAGTTAAGCCCCGCCCACTGTGTGCCCATGTTGGGATCAACTTAACCTTGAAATCTCAGACTCACACTAGGCAAGCCGTTTGATTGAGTGCATAATTCACAGACTCCCGATATCAACGTAACTATACAGCCAAGCTCTGTGAAATAGATGTTGGGTATTTTAAAACTCATTTGACTAAGTGCTGTTACTGCCAATGTCCGTAACATCACTCAGTCAACTTAATTTCAACGTACTCCACATATTGCGCCGTAAAAAATTTGCAATGACATATAATTCATACACTTGACGGACTATTCAAAGTTCATGACGGATCTACATATGCCATTCATTAGGTATTATGATTGCGACGCCAGCCTACATGTGACGTAATTGATTATGACGTCGTATACTTCAGCAACAGATCGGATTCATCCATTAATGATAGAGATACATACTGAATGCGCTGGTGAGTGAATTTTATGCGAGATACTTGTACATGTACGTGCTCGTAAACACAACACCACCACGCAGTGTACCATGCAATCCACTGGACCATTCCAGTATATCCATCAATCATGACGTCATAATCAACTACGTGACGACTATAATGACGTCATACTCAATGACGTCTTGAATGACGTAGATAAATACGTTACAAGCGCATAATTGAAGACGGACTAAGCGTTGTTGTACACATTGTATGTCTTTACTATGTAATAAACATGTTGAATATTTTGAAACTAATTTGCTTTGGCGCTGTTAAATGGTAAAGATATACAATTCGTACAACAACGTTTTGTCCGTCATCAATTAAGGGTTCGTGACGAAATTGTCTACGTCATTCATGATGTAATTCATTATGACCTCATCCTACACGCCACGTTAATTAGGACGTCATATGATTGATGGATAACTGGAATCCCCAATTGCTAATTATCACGGGTAAACGTACCTGTTAAAAAACACACCGATGTTTACTAACGAGACAAGAGCGACTATGTCAAACTATCGTGTTCTCGTTTGACCAGGTCAGCGATAATGTCACCCGTTAAATTGTATGCACAGAATATAAAATACTATTTGCTTTTGTCGATTGTGCTATTGTGAATATTTGTTTAGCATATAATAATTAGTCGAATATTAATAATATACACCAATCCGTAAAAGCGTGACATATATTTCTTGTTGAGAGGAATGGGATAGCGGGGTATGGGCGGGTGGGTGGGTGTTGGGATGGGTAAAGTAAAAAGAATGAGGTCCTGTGAAAGAAGAAATCCCCTTCATGTTTTAAACATATTGCATGTAGAAATCGGCAATCAGTGTTACTGGTACTGATGTAGATAGTGTGTGAACTAGTGTATGGGTATAGCTGTTTACATTATCGCATCTCTTTGAATGGAGAAATCCATTTCTAGTTGTACCCCGCCCATTTCTAGATAAACTCCGCCCATTTCTAGATAAGCCCGCCCATTTCTGGATAAGCTCCGCCCACGTTTTGCACATGTTGCGATCGATCTCACATAGAATTCCCAGAATCCCACTAGCAAGGTAACGATGCAGGTGAGCTGTTGAATATTTTGAACTCAAATTGATTAGCTGTTACTGCCTATGCCTATCGAACTGTTTATTAAATAGTAAAGACATACAATTCGAACACTTGACGGATTTGCATGACGGAGTGACACGTCATTTATTGCGCCATTTGATTTTGACGTCAGCCTAGATGTGACGTAATTGATTATGATGTCTAATAAATTATTGAATAAGAGATCGGATCTAGCCATTGATGCCCGTCTTGTTTGTGTACAGTTGTTTGCTTGCGCCACCATTGCGTTATACACGTTTGCCCCTTCCTGACAAATATAATTCCTAAGTGATTTTCAAGTTTAATTTACCAAAAATCGTTCCAATAAACTATAATATGTTATCCTTTTTAACCAACATAGAATGCTCCATACATAATGAATGTACGACGTATAAAATAATTTACGGAATATGTTATTAATATTCGTAAAGAACTCGAACTTAGGCCTAATCTAAAAAGAATGCAACGCTGTTGAGAGAAGACAGACGTGGCAGACCAGCTTCAGTAGAAATCTGAATAAGAGAAGAGTCTTCAACAGCATCCAGCAATGTGGCCATTAGCATTCAAGTTAACTTAGAAAATAGTTATGCTAGCGCAAGTAGTCCAATACATCTACTGGTACCAGGGACAGAAAGCAAAAGTTACCTCCCCTGTCCACATTTAATTCATTGGTAAGTGACAAAACTCCAATTTGGAATGTTGGCAATGTGGCTTCACTTTGCACGAGCTGTGAATCAAACCCACAGCCAGCGAGAGCGCCTAGCATCATAGCCCACAAACATGTCTGTATGTTATGGCCCTAGGCGCTCTCGCCGGCCGTGGGTTCGATTCACTGTCAATGCCAAAATACCGTAACGCCACGGCCACTTGTATAACTAACTGGGCACGAGCTGTCTCACGAAATGTTCTTTATTCTGTAGACGTCTAAAGCAGGCTGAAAAACAACTATATAATAGTCGGGAAAGGTAAGGGCAAATTATATCTTTACATTGCAATTTATACGATTGTGTACAGCTAAGGTCCACAAAGATGGCATGTGCACTAGACTATAGCCATACACGGTACCATGACAGCACTAACGTGCTTTTGTAAGTACATCGAAGAAGGTGACATTGGAGATATTAGGTGTCTGTGGATAACGCAGAATACGACAGATATTGGATGGTCAAGATATATACAGATGGATACATTGAAGCGAACATAATAACGCTCATTGTATGATTCACTTTGATTCTAGAAGGCAGTGTTTATGACTTATGTGGAGATAGATAACATACAGATCTATGCTTCCTTTACATTCCGCAAGGTTACGGAGAAATTATCAATGGACAGCGTAAAGACAAGACCTGTACGACCAATGGACATCCGATGTCAGTTAAATATAAATTTAATGGTCATCCGCTACTGTTTTGTCAGTTCACAACATTGGTATATTTCTGCTCTTCCGCCGCTCGAAAGAAGTTGCTTTGGAAACGTGGTTGAGTGACCGTGATTGTCACAAGTATGATGTCCCACACCAGTCATCTGTATGCCGTGTATGTAGGCCTACAGCTGGGCATACATATGTGGACATATACTTTGTGGGACCCAACTTTTGTTACCCAACTGTCTCATCCGTGTCTCATGCAAACACATTGTTAAATATATGGGTAGGTAAACGATTACGTTCAACTCCCTGGCAAACTCACAGATACACAATGGAGGAATCCAGTTTATCCATCAATCGGATTACGTCATATTCAACTAGATGACGTGTAGGATGACGTCATAATCAATTACGCCATGAATAACGCGATTTAGTCCGTCTTAAACGCGTAAAAGTCCGCCAGGTTATACGAATTATATGTCTGTACTATTTAATAAACATGCTGTTGAATATTGTGAACTAAATTGACCTTGAATTAATTAGTTTCAAAATATTCAACAGCTTATCTGTATAGTTTTCTGGAATCTATATTAGTTTCACAATTTTCAACAACACGTTTATTAAATAGTAAATCCATACAATTCGTACATCAACCCTTATTCCGTCATCATTTAATCGTTCGTGATGAACCTATCTACGTCATTCATGGTGTCGTCGATTACAACGTCATCTTACACGTCACGTAGTTGATTATGATGTCATATGATCGATAAACTGGAAAGGTCCATTAGCCGAGATCATCATGTAAGACCGAAGTGAAATGATCAATCGTAATCCGTTTCTGAAGCTAGGCAGGTTGCCGCGAGCCATTTTTGAATGGTAGCGCATTTTTGTCGGAATTATATATATACTATCTATAAGATATACATGCATGAGTGTACCTATTAATAATAATAATAATAATACAGCATTTGTAAAGCGCCATGTGTCAATGTCAATTTTCAAAGGCGCTTGTGAAGAGATGTGTTTTTAATTTTTGTTTGAAATCATTAATTGATTGGATGGATTTGATGTGGACAGGTAGCTGGTTCCATAGTCTCGGAGCCACAACACTGAAGGCTCTGTCCCCACAGGAGCGTAAATTCGATCGCGGAATTTGGAGCAATAGCTTATCCACAGAACGAAGTCTGCGACATGGATCATATGTCAAGAGAAGTTCCTGCAAATAGTCGGGAGCGTTGTTGTTTAGACATTTCCAAGTCAAGAGCAGAATCTTGAACTCAATCCGTTTCCGGATGGGGAGCCAATGCTGGCTTTATGTCAGTGATAAGGTCACACATGTCAGCATCAGAAAATACTCATTCTGAACAGGACACAACATTAACCCTTTCATGACGAAGCCGTCCAAAACCTGCCTCTTCAGTGGTCTTGAGGAATGGCCATTTGAAGGCAGAGAGAGGGTTATTTTTTAACATTTACCACTGAAACCATTTAATTGACAATACTTTTCAAGGAAATTCTGATTTTGGCAGTCAAAAAAGTATTTTTGTTAATTTATAACGAAAATTTACAAAAAATGTATTTCTGTTATCCTTCAAATGGCCATTCATCATACGTGTAACGGTCAAGAAAGTTTAAATTTCTGCTTAGCTAGAGTTGGTAACCGAGCCAGTCATGCGAGGGGTAGATTTTCAAAAAATGCTCTCCCTGAATTATGAATTTCCTTGACCGTTACACTTCTGATGAATGTCTATTTGAAGGATAAAGGAAATATATAGTTTTTTGTCAATGTGTATTTGAAATTTCTAAAGATACTCTTTTTGGCTGCGGAAATCAGAAGTTCTTTGAAAGGTATTGGCAATTAAATGGTTAATTAAAATAAATAGTCTTTTGAGCGCTTTGCTGTTGACACAAGAGGGGTTAAATAAGCATAAACACATGATTACGCAATTAAATTAGAATTAAATGTGCAGGGGCAATTAAATGCCCGATTTATTACCTGCATTTATATCACTACAGTGAAGCTATGCAAATTATCATTGTATGTATGATTACTGTATTCTGTAGAAATATCCTACAGCTGCAATCCGTCTTTCTTCGCTTTTGCCCACTGTGTCTTTTCCTCAGCCGAAATCCTTAGCTTCCTTAGGTCCATTGTTGGCTTGAGCGTACTGAGTTCTGCTTTCCTGAAGTCACCTCGCAGCACGCATAGCAGATTTATGCAATGACGTCCTCTCCTGGCTTTGTATTTGCTGGCTCCGAGTAATGCGAATTCCAAGGCTCTCTGTGCTGGTGTCTCTTCCGGCATCCGTAACATATGGCCAAACATGAACCACCTTTGCTGGGCGACTTTTACAGCCAGCGGAGACGTATTACACATCTTGTATAGTGCATCGTTGGAGATTTTGCTGTCTGGCCATCGGTGGCCAGTGATGGTGCGTAGTTGTTTGCGGTGGCAGGTATAGAGTTTGTCTAGAGCTGCTTTTTGGAGCTGCCCAGCTGTTACAGTTACACAGCATCAAGGAAACGCAGGTTGCATTGTATAAACGTAGCCTTTTTCTCAAAGGCATCTTTGATCTACGAAGAAGGACTGGAAAGCTAAGTTCCCCATGATGCAGCGTGCAGCAATGTCAGCAGTACTGCAAAGCATGAGCCCAGGACTTTACTTTTCCTCCATGGTTCACCGCCACGAAGTGGATCATCATTTTCTTTAGTGTCATGCTTTGTAGATAAGTATATGTTGGTGAACTCTGTTTTTGATTCATTCATAAAGAGATTCTCAATTTTTAGTTTGCTTGCAGCTATTGGGAGAAGTTCCTTAAGGGGTTTCTTCTCCTCGTCTATGAAGTCCACAAGTCCACATCGTCGGCATATTCCATCGCTAGCGACATACCCATTATTGGCACCGGGGTGGGGTGGGGTGGGGGTGTCATGTGGAACTTTCCTGCACAGATTTCAATGCGGCAGGAAGGTAACAGGTGAAGAGAACCGGAGATAGATCATCTCCCTGTGGGGAGCCGAGTGATGTCTAAAACTGTACAGACGTCACTGACTTGACTCGTACTCTCAGCTTGATGTCTGCAAGCAGTAGTCTCACTAGTTGATGCTCATCTTCATTGCAACTGGCCTGGCGTAGTACATCTAAGATCTTTGAGCAGTTAATTGTGTCGAAGGCTCGTGAAATATCAATGCACATTTTGTGGAAGTCCCAGTGTTTGGACATGACTACCGACACAAGCATGCATTGAGCCCATCTCTGCGCAGCTGCGTCCACGTTTGAAGCTACTTTGACATGCTCCAGTGAAGTCATAAATCTTATCTCGGATGCAGCATATGGTAACATTGGATAGGATTTTCTGGGTGCTGTTGAGGAGCACAATGGGCGGTAGATTGTCGGGTGGACCAGGTGGCTTCTTGGGCTTGGGCAGTCCGATAAGGGTGCCTTGGCCTACAGCGTCGATGGGAAGGTGGTGCATAAAAGCTGATTTGATTTTGTGCATGATCGGTTTTGAGATAATGTCACTTGCATATTTGAATAGATCATTGCTCACGCCATCAGGCCCAGATGCATGTCCATTTTTCACGGTTTTAAGTGCATTCTCAACTTCTGCTGTGATAATTGGTGTTAGTAATGGCCTGTGGTCTCCTCAGAACGGGTACAACGGCTCATAATCGTTGTCAGTGAAGTGCTCCTTGAACTATTTTCGGATCGCCTCAGCTTTTCCCTGGTCAGTCCGATAAAGTGTCCTTTAGAGTTGTGCACAGTGAGTGGTGGTATGTAGTCAGTAACTCTCAGGGCTCGAACTGCCTGAAACATTTTGTGATAGTCATCCGGGGCAGTGATTTCATCTGCTAGAGAGTCTGCTTGTTGAATAGCAAGAGCTTTTAAGCATTTGCTAATGCGGTGCAGAATCTTATTGCGCTCCCGGCGTAGTTTGATGTGGTCTTCACTTTGGCCACTTTGATAGATGTGTAGCCGCAACGCTTTCTGCTCTGGTGACCGTTTCATTACTAGAGAGTCGTCAGTATACCTAGTTTGGTTGTTTATAAGAACGCCTATGGTGCTGGTAGCTGATGATTCCATAGATTTCAGTATTTTGGTTAGGGCTTCGTTTTGATCGGAGCTGACGTCGAAGCTAGCGATCTGCTCCCCGAGGGCCTTCTTGTATGACATTTGAGACTCAGTGTCGCTGATGAGCTTGTGTAGGTTGTAGTTGACGCTACCCTCTTCCCTGGTATGGCGTTTTTATATTAGGTATACATCTGAAGGCGTGTAATGACTGGCTTATGGTCAGAATTGAGGTCTGTGCCTCCATACGAACGAGCGTTCCAGAGTAAGGGTTTTGCTTCTGTCTTGCATAGTATCAAGTCTATTTGGTTGAAGACAGCTGTTGTGGCCTTAGAAACTTTTGGGGCTTTGCGATAGGCTATTTGTCTGGTCCATGTTGTCCGGTGACGGCATGGGTGTTTGAACGCCGTATTTGTGGCAAATAGGCCATTGGAGCTAAGGAATGTCACCAGTGCATCTCCATTGCTGTTGTGTGTGCCCTCTCCATACGATCCCATGCATAAGCCAAGTCCTGAACTTTTGTCCGCAATTCTGAGTTTACGCAGCTTGGAGTGGAAATCTTCACGCACGAGCAGTTTCCATCTAGCTGGAAGTATTATGGTGGAGCTCAGTTCTGCATAGAAGGAATCTAATATTCTTGGATTCTCTTTGGCTTTTTCGGTAGTTGGGCCATATGCGTTAACAATGCGACATTTAGTGGTGGTGTGTTTTCGCGTAGGTATAGCCAGGCCAATTAATGCAACGCGATCACTGACGTATCCAAAACTAATGACATAGTTCAAGACGCTTGGTCCGATGACGAAGCCTAAACTCCGGTATGTGGCCTGTTTTTGCTCCATGAGCACTAGCTTATGGCCTATCTGTAGTTGCTTCTCTGAGTGGTTAGCTACTTTAGTCTCTTGAATGCATGTAATATCGATGTTATAGTGTTCACATTCTGCACCCAAGGTTTGCCTCTTTGATGTCGAACTCAGACCACGTACATTTCACGTAGCTATGGTAAGTTCCTGGGAAGATTGCGTCGTCCGAGGATGTCGAACACAGTTTCTTGTTTGAAAAAGTGTAGACATAATCAGAGTTGCCTCTGTATGCGGATGTCAGCTCGCAATCCTTGATGACTTCGTTTCCCAACAAAGTTGGTACTTACGAAGGAGACCGGCGTGGAGGTGTCATCTTTCTCCACACCCCCCCCCCCCCCCACACCAAATTATCATTATGTCACGTTAATTGCATTCATTATATACTGCTCTATTATTCACATCCAAACGACTAAATTTATTTTTAACAATTCCATACAGGCAATGCAGAATACGATACCATGGTATATAGTCACACGTTGTTATAAGTGAGACATTAAACTCAATGCAGATTAATAGTCCATTGAATTTGTGTCATATATATATATATATATATATATATATAAATATATATATATATATATATATATATATATATATATATATATATATATATATATATATATATATATATATATATATATATATATATATATATATATATATATATATACTGAACCAAAAAGGTTTAGCAATTCTGAGAAAAACACTAAATAAATATAATTTTGTAAAAAGAACGAGTTCATTCGAAAATATTATTTAATTGGTGGGCCAATTTCCAATTTGAAAACAGTTCATTGCAGCCATAATGTCAGCATCGCGCCTCTAACGCAGCGTCATTCAGGGTAGGGGTCCAGGCAGAACCATGTTCTAGAGGTGTCAATAGCAGTTGCATGTTTACATGCAGTGAGCGCATAGTTTTAATACAGCAAGCAAAAATTAGAAAGTGTTAAACTTTCTTGCTCAGTATATTTACACACTTACTCTCGCTAGTATTCGATATGTGCCTATACATTTTAATGGATTCTATTAAATCTCATATGTTTGATTACATAAGCATGTATGAGTACACATCATCTTTGCCACATGGTTTTATACGTGGTTGCATACACATCTCGTTGAAAATACATTTTATAAAGACGCATATATGGAATCACACCGCGTTAGCAAAATAGCGACTGTATACGTATATATCCTTATAGGCAAATAGCTTATAACACGATTACCATATAAATAGAGTATTACATAATACTGAGCACATGCCTGTCTGGCAATAAGGTATAGCAGATATAGTATATATATCTAGATATTTATGCTACACAAACGTGTTCATAACAAGCTTCTTGTGGGTCAATAGTACCATTTAATGGCAATGAAGCTTCCCAGTTTTAGCTATAATCCCCCCACCTCTAGCTCAGCTCCACCAACACATCATCGTGTTGGAATTGATCGATCCGAATGTCCTGACTATCAATTTCCTGAAAACTGTGTACAGGTAAGCTGTTGAATATTGTGTAACTAATTTGACTGGGCACTTATGCTGCCATAGGCAACAACAGAGCCCAGTCAAATTTGGTTCAAAATATTCAAAATAATATTTATTAAATAGTAAAGACATACAATTCGGACAACAACGAATATACCATCTTCAAATATGCGTTGGTGACCTACTTATCTACGCCATTCAAGACGTCATACTGACGTCATTCATTATAATGTCATTCTACATGTCACGTAGTTGATTATCACGTCATGTGATAGTGGATAAAGTGGAAATGTCCATTCTGCTATATACTACGAACACAATATCCACAAGGGTGCAAATTATAAATTCCATCAATAAGAAAAATGCAAACACAGATCTGACTGTGAAATGTATCTCTTTTCCGCAGAGAAACTAGAGTATTTGCTAGTTACTGCTCGATTGTGATTCATCACGAGTTCTGTTTAAACATAACATATTCTTACGCAACCTATTCCTAGGATACTGTGATATAATTCTTTGTGCCTTCTGACATGCGTGTCTCCGAACTGTCTAGACAGATTTAAGTTTTTCCGACTTCAATTGGATTGTTTCGTAAATGTGACACTTTGCTAAATTACTAAACTAATATGCTCACTCTAGTTTGCAGAAAAAATGACTCATACTAGCAAATATAGGTGGTAGAGTAGGAACTTTCTGTATATAGACTAGCATGTGGCAATATTACACTAATACCGTTATAGTAAACATAAATTATTTAGCACAATTCTGCCTGCCATCCATGTTATATCAATGACAATGATGGCATGAGGAAATGCACAGAAACACAGATATCAGATTTTTGCTACCCAATATAGTTCTGTTCGAAAAGGGATATTTAATACACCTGTATTGTTAAGATCAGGCGAAGTGCTGACAATACTCAATAATTCCATCTCCGATGCTTTCTTCTCACAATCCGATTGACTGGCAAATATGCTTAGTGTCATCAGATAGGATACAAATTCATGTAATAGGAACTGAAAGAACAATAACAGTTATTGTATAAGCACAGTACTTACAAAATAGCATGTTGAATCTAATGAGGGTAAGTTGATCAGAAGCTGCGGTAGTAACATATATATGCCAAATAAGTAAATGCATGTAGTTGCAACTGGAATAAGATATTGAGACTTCGGATGAAATGGGCAGATCTGCATTAATGCGGTCTGTAAATTCACTGGACTGCGATACACCGTGTCTCCACCCGAAATAGTTGAATACAATTACAATAATAACGAAATAATACAACGAACCATTCCAGCTTTAGCTATGACCCGCCCATCTCTATCTAGGTTCTACCCACACCTCACTCGTGTTGGGATCGATTGATCCCTGACCTCCCTGATTATTAATTTCAAGAAAACTATACAGGTAAGCTGTTAATGTGAAATTAGCCCAGTTAAATTAGTTTTAAAATATTCAACAAAATGTTTATTAAATGGGAAAGACTTCGTACACCGTGTCGGACTATTGCGCGTTAAAGACGGACTAAATCGATTCATTTATGACATATTATGACGTCATCATGCACATCATTTAGTTGATTATGACGTCAGCTGATGGGAGGATAAACTGCAAAGGCTTATTGCAATAATGATTAAATCATACAATTGTTATATTACCGTTATGTGTACGATATGCATATGCACCTCTGGTAGAGGTGAAAAAAGATCCAAAGATTCGTGAAATGCTGCTTTCCACTCATAACTCATCGGTATCGGTGTGTTCAGACGCCTGGATGTGTCATCAATAAACTCGGCTAGCTTCTTCATCCACGGAGTGGTTTCCATTTGAAGTTTCCATATAATAGCTATCAGTGCAGGATTAATAAAAATTCAACAGAAATTAAATCTCATTAATGTAAAAAAATGCTTTGGAGAAAATTCAAATAACTGTTATCGTTATTACTGTACTTTATCTTGCATCACCAGCTCGGCGTGCTTTAAGATATCCCATCTTGAAGAACTGTCAACATCTTGTGTTCCGAAAGTCAAATACTGTGTAAATAACATGGAGAGTAGTAGTAGTAGTAGTAGTAGTAGTAGTAGTAGTTGTTGTTGTTGTTGTTGTTGTTGTTGTTGTTGTTGTTGTTGTTGTTGTTGTTGTTGTTATTGTTGTTGTTGTTGTTGTTATAGTAGTAGTAGTAGTAGTAGTAGTAGTAGTAGTAGTAGTAGTAGCATCAGCAGTAGCAGCAGCAGCAGCAGCAGCAGCAGCAGTAGCAGTAGCAGTAGCATCAGTAGCATCAATAGCATCAGTAACAGCAGTAGCAACAGCAGCAGCAGTAGCAGCAGCAGTACCAGCAGTACCAGCAGCAGTAACAGCAACAATAGCAGCAGCAGTAGCAGTAGTAGCAGCAGTAACAGCAACAATAGCAGCAGCAGTAGGAGTAGTAGCAGCAGTAGCAGCAGCAGCAGCAGCAGCAGCTGCAGTAGTAGTCGTCATCGTCGTCGTCGTCGTCGTCGTCGTCGTAGTAGTAGTAGTAGTAGTAGTAGTAGTAGTAGTAGTAGTAGTAGGAGTAGTAGTAGTAGTAGTAGTAGTAGTAGTAGTAGTAGTAGTAGGAGTAGTAGTAGTAGTAGTAGTAGTAGTAGTAGTAGTAGTAGTCGTCGTCGTCGTCGTCGTCGACGCCGTCGTCGTCGTCGTCGTCGTCGTCGTAGTAGTAGTAGTAGTAGTAGTAGTAGTAGTAGTAGTAGTAGTAGTAGTAGTAGTGGTAGTAGTAGTCCTCGTCGTCGACGCCGTCGTCGTCGTCGTCGTCGTCGTCGTCGTCGTCGTCGTCGTCGTAGTAGTAGTAGTAGTAGTAGTAGTAGTAGCAGCAGCAGCAGTAGCAGTAGTAGTAGTAGCAGCAGCAGCAGCAGCAGCAGCAGTAGTAGTAGTAGCAGTAGTTGTAGTAGTAGTAGTAGTGGCAGCAGAAGCAGAAGCAGTAGTAGTAATAGTAATAGTAATAGTAGTAGTAGTAGTAGTAGTAGTAGTAGTAGTAGTAGTAGTAGTAGTAGTAGTAGTAGTAGCAGCAGCAGCAGCAGCAGCAGCAGCAGCAGTAGTAGTAGTAGTAGTAGTAGTAGTTGTAGTAGTAGTAGTAGTGGCAGCAGAAGCAGAAGCAGTAGTAGTAATAGTAGTAGTAGTAGTGGTAGTAGTAGTAGTAGTAGTAGTAGTAGTAGTAGTAGTAGTAGTAGTAGTAGTAGTAGTAGTAGTAGTAGTAGTAGTAGCAGCAGCAGCAGCAGCAGCAGCAGCAGCAGCAGCAGCAGCAGCAGCAGCAGCAGCAGCAGCAGCAGCAGCAGCAGCAGCAGTTACTGATGCTGTGAGTTATTCATACATACAAAATTTGGCGCCATTTTTCATGACTCTATGAATTTCAAGCAGAGTCTCTCGATTGGCAAACCAATGGAAGCTCTGCGCTGCAACAACGTACTGAAAGATGAACACTGCATTGCTACATATGCATATCCATCAGGAATTATAAATGACTATGGTATTATCGTAATAGAATAAAATATATGTATATGCAAATGTATTTATATACCAATATATCTTAAAACATATGGTCTAAAGCTATGTCCATACAAGTTTCTTATTTTTTGTTAATGCAGCATACAAATAGAATCAGCCAGCTGCAAAATGCCTTCCTGTTATATCGAATTACTACACCCAGAGGAACAGATTCCAGACCATATTCTCCAAACCTGGACTCTTTTTTAGGAAAGATGACAGCAGCTTTAGAACAAAAAATTCCACACTTAGCACTAAACGTTGGTGCCACATGGGCCAATAGCTTTGCCAGCAACATCCGACTTTTATATAACTCAGACAACAATATTGAACGCAGAATAATAATAATAATAATAATAATAATAATAATAATAATAATAATAATAATATCCCTTCTCCATTTAACCACTCTTGTGTCGACAGCGCCTCAAAGCGCTCAAAGTGCTAATAACTATATCAATTAACCATTTAAAGCTCTAAATATCGCAAAGAAAATTAATGTCCATTTAGAGAAGAAAATGTGTGTAAATTTGCCACAGAAATTTAGAAAAATAACTTTCTGTTGCCACACGTTTTTATCGGCTTGATCATCAAATAGGTAATATTCAGGAAAATACAACTTTTCTCCCTTGGCAGTGTACATGTTCAGGCCAAGAGAAGACAATTTATTTAAATTTATCACTGGAATGACTGGCTCGGTTACCGAGCCAGTCATTCCAGTGATAAATTTACAAAAATTGTCATCTCTCGGCCTGCAAATGTATATCACTCAAGAGCACTGCATGTGCCATTTTGCAGGCGTAACCAATATAAGATTAAGCTGAAACAGCCGAAGCTGGGTTTCTGGACCTTTCCGGTTTTAGCTATGCCCCGCCCATCCCTAGCTAAGCTCCACCCACACCTCGCTCGTGTTGGAATCGATCGATCTCTGAACACCCTGACTATCAATTTAAAAAAAACTACACAGGTAAGTCGTTGAATATTTAGAGACTAATTTGACTGGGTGATGATGCTGCCTAGGTGCCCAGTCAAATTAGTTTCAAAAATGTTCAACAGCATGTTTATTAAATAGGAAAGACATACAATTCATACAACGTGTCGGACCATTTGAGATTTGATGACGGTCTATATGGAACCCAGTGTGGCGTAATGATTATGGCGTAATCATACACGCGCTGAGCTGATTACGATGTCATACGAGGCCAGATGATGGATGGATACTCTGGAAAGGTGAGAAGTCTAGTCATTCTAAGTTTGGGCCTAACACAAATTCCAACAGTAGGTATTCCAATGGTCATATATCATATGAAACGCCCCAAGCAATCGAGATATGGAAAATCACGAACAATTCAGAAGAAGCCTAAATGCCTCTCATATAATATAAATCACATACTCTTCCATATGACACTGACGCGGTCTCAGTATACCGGTTATTTTGAATGCATTTTGCTTCTAGAAATTATTTGACATCAAATAACTGTCATTTGATATTTTATTAAAAGTAATTGCCACAAAATACAAAACGGTGGCTATCAATGCTAGAATTCTTGATGGTTCATCTCCCGTTAAATAATGAGATATGTTTCATTTAATTGTCTACCATAAGCAAACGGCGTAAAAAATAAATACAATAAATAACATCAACCTCTTGTTTTCCAACTATTTTTATCTGTATCAACTTTTTGCAAACACGTGGGATTAATGAGAACTTTCATTATGAAATAGATCAGCAAAACCTATCAGCAGAAACAATAGTACTATGCTCTAGAGGAACGATATCGTGGCCCAAGGTAGCATTGCAGAAATTGTAACGTTACTCGCTGAAATGTCAAAATGATGTTAGATATCAGCAAGAATCGTGGTCCAAATGCTATTTGGTGAAGTATTTTATGCATATTTATGTTATTCTATGAAGCGACATATTTCGATCATGAGTGGAAATATATTTTAATTACATTAACCGTTTCACTGTTTATATCTTAATATATCACCCCGATACAGGTAAGCTGTTGTGCATTGCGAAGTCCATTCAACACGGCATTATAGACACTGATTTAGGCAGCAGAATTGACCTTTTCAGTTTACCCATCCATCACATGACATCATAATCAACTATATGACGTGTAAGATGACGTCATGAATGACTCGATTTAGTCCCCTCTTAAACGCTTAGTTCCGTCAGGTTGTATGAATTGTATGTATTTACTATTAAATGAACATGCTGGTGAATATTTTGAAATATGGAAACTGGAACGGCCCATTGCCATTGTCAAATACTATCCATAACATTGAAATCACCATTACCCTCACCCTGTAAGGGGATGACAGTATTCCGATCGGGTCCGTCTGTCCGTCTATGTGTATTTCTCTCAGTCTGTGTCCGCACCTGTATCTAAAGAAAATATTCATCTGATTTGGCTCAAATCTGAATACAAGGAACTTGCCGCGCAAGAGGACCTGCAGACATGGGCCCTGATCATGATAAAATAACTCGGGTACGACTCGGATCAAATTCTGAATCGACAAATATCTCTGGTCCAATTTGGTTAGAAAGTTAACACAAGAAAGCGTGTGACGATACATTGGGATATCACAATTTTTGGCGCGATCCGGAACAAATCCGAATCCGGAAAATCTGAAAACATCTGAAAAATCTGGGAAAAATTGAAAGCGATGGGCTGAAATCTCTAATTTTTCTTGTTTTGTATTTGTTATGCCAATGTAAAAATATAATGATTTCTGCCAGAGATTGGGCCACCTTGTATTGGTGATCTTGAAATTTAGAAAAGGACCATGAACGACCAATCCAAAGACATATATTTTGGTGTATATTGATTTAGCAACGCGTTAGTTGTAGGATAACAGCAACAACTTCTAATCAAATTAGTTTCAAAATATTATATGGGATGAGCATTACATAATAAAGAATGTGATGCGTTGGAGCTTACATGACATCACATACAATAGCTTGAGGAGACAAAATGGTGTCGATCACTGTCCAACATTTACTCGATATTACAAAACAGGTAATTACGATACAGATCAGGGTATGAATGATATGGAATCTATAAACGATATTCTTTCGGTGCAATACAACATTTGAGATGAGATTAGCATCGCTTTAACTAAAGATGGGCGGGGCGGATGATGTGTTTGGCCCTGATTTCATAAAATGACTGGACTGTCTGATATCACTGGCCAGCATGCATTTATTACTAAAACGATGTCTCGTTTTTCATAACAATCACTTGTGTTTGACATGCAATACATACATCAACAGAATCATTGGCTAGCTTGATGTTGTCGGCCAAGCAAAGCATGATTTCAACCGGAAGCTGTTTCTGCCGTAAATGTTCCAAGAACAATGGGTTGGGATCAGTAGCTATAACACGTACGCCCTAAAACGAGAAATAGTATTGGCTTACAGGTATATATTCACAATAAAATGCTTGAAAATAAAATTGTTAAATTTGTTTACTTTTAGAAGCTTGAATTGTGTATCTGTAATGAAATAAAAAAATAAATGTTAGCATATGACGTTTTCTTTACGCATGAATTAACATAATTTATTAAGTTTTGAAAATGAATTAGAAGCTCGAGCCTCTAATTCAAATTTATAACTAAATGAATTGTAGTAATTTATACAGAATGAAATCATCATATGTTAACATTTATTTCGTTTCATTATATTAATGTACAAAGTTTAAGCCTCAAAATGTATACAATTTTAACAATTTTATTTTCAACCATTTTAGTGTGCATAAAACCTTTAAATATCAGCGTGTTAGCTCGGATTTCATTAGTAAATATCCTTGTTTTTGTATGTGAAATCTGTGCTTTGTTAAAAGCAGCCGAATTGTTTTATTACATTTGCTTATTGGATATATATGGATGAGTAAAAGACTTTTTTCAGTTTTGTCAACATTATGTTTTGCAAAATATAAATGACATGAATCCGATAAAAGCATAGCCATAGTTATGCGTCTCACTATAAACCTTGAATTTGTTGATGATAATTTCAATTTTCTCATAGAAAATGTCCATGTAGAGATCAAGAGAAGACTATTAAAAAAAATAAAAACCTGTATCCATTGAAAACACTGCGTTGCGTTTCGTAAGGAAAACGTTTCAAAACGTTTTGCAAAGACTGCAAACTTTAAACAATCTTCTGCTTCCGAATTAAGTACATCATATAATAAACAAACCGAAAAATGCCGATTTTGCAGGCGCAGAGAGCCATGGAAGGTTTTCTCTACTGGACACAAGACTGATGTAACTAATAATGCTATTATGGGCCATTTATGTTCCCATAGTTCCAGATATATAATGCATACAACGTAATTTGGCTTACTTTAGTACACCTCTCTAGGAATTTCTCTGTAAACTTTCCAGTACCTGCTCCCAACTCCAGGACACATGGCTTAGGATCTACTGCAACACACATAGAATAATCACCTAATAAAGAGGGCCTAATATTTAGCTGCGAGTCGGAACTAACATAAGGGCGGTCTCTGTCTGTATGTAGGTGTGTCAGTCTGCCACTCTTAGATTTTGTAGCATTGCTGACAAAGCCACCAATGACACAGGAGTACTTCGTCACACTTGTTATATCCGCCATGAGAAAAGTAAATACAGAGATAAACTAATGTAGAGGATGCAGATTATTGACAATAAATGGTCCCCAGATTGTGTTTATTCCGTTTTGCAGAATATAATTTGTAGTCTTGTGGAACACAATTGGCTTGGCTCAAATGCCCCGACAAATCAGTTCAGTTGATTCTGGAAAAACAATTGCCGACAGGCAGACAGACAGGCGGGAAGGCATGCGGGCAGACATGCATGAATGCATACATACATACATGCGTGCGTGCAGGCAAGCAGGCAGGCAGGCAGGCAGGCAGGCAGGCAGGCAGGCAGGCAGGCAGGCAGGCAGGCAGACAGGCAGACAGACAGACAGACAGACAGGCAGGCAGGCAGGCAGGCAGGCAGGCAGACAGACAGACAGACAGACAGACAGACAGACAGACAGACAGACAGACAGACAGACAGGAAGTAGCAGCAGCAGCAACAACAACAACAACAACAACAACAACAACAACAGCAGCAACGGCAGCGGCAGTAGCAGCTGCAGTCCAGTTTCCTACCTGCTGCTTTGTTGCCTAGATTTAGCAGTCCTCCAATTTCAAGGATACGGTCCACACATTCGTTTGTGTAGTTTGGCCGTAACTGCTCATATATGGATGCCTAATATAATTGCAAGAAACAAATTCATTATTTGATTTTTTTTTTAAAGCATTTGTCAAACATAATTATAATGATTAAGAATTTTATATTAACACATGCGATGTGCTATAGTTGAGACGTGGAGGGCATTTGCAGCAAATGCGACCGTCCAACTGACCGACCAACCGACATACGGACCAACCGACCGAATATCTGACAGACCAATTGATAAACTGACAATGTGACTGAGGATCGACAGGCAGACTGACAGACTTATTGCCTGCGTGCCTGTCTTAAATGCGTCCCACCCTAGGGCAGCGCGCCAGCAGCGCGCCTGAAGCGCGCCGGCAGCGCAAAATCACACCAGGGGCCAAGTGACAGAAGCGAGCGTAAGGCTACGACCGGCTTATCTCGGGCGCAAATTCCAGTCGCGCACAAACGCGGAGTGCTGAAAACGATCGGAGAATCAATTTCGTCGCGCGAACGGCCGATAAGTTGAGGCGCGTTAACAGCAGGCGTGTCAGTGGCGTAGTACATTATTATTCAATAGCAGTCGAACTATGGGCGGTTTAGTACATTGGTTTGACGACCTACAATATCGTCGAGCTCTAAGAAGGGAAAAACTGCTTCGTGATCGAATCAATCCTTTGGACATTTATGATGATGTTGAGCTCTATGATCGGTTTCGTTTTCCAAGACATAGGCTGCTGGCCTTAATTGATGATTTGAGAGGTGATTTGGAAAGGCCGACGCGCAGACAGATGGCAGTTTCTGTAGAGATACAGACTCTCGTCACCCTACGATTCCTAGCAAGCGGATGTTTTCAGAATGCAGTTGGTGATATGGCGCAAATTAACCGAACAACTGCTTGTAAGATTATCCGTAGAGTTGTGTTAGCCCTTAAGAGACGGTTGCGGCAGTATGTTCGGTTTCCGACGGAACAGCAAAAGTTGGACCTTATCAAACAAGGTTTTCACGCAATGGCAGGATTCCCAAATGTCATCGCATGTGTTGATGGCACTCACATTCCAATCCAAGCTCCAACGGCAAATGAATGGCAGTATGTCAACAGAAATGGTACACATTCTATTAATGTTCAACTCATGTGTGATCATGAACTCAAAATAGTTAATTGTGTCGTCCGTTGGCCTGGATCAACACATGACTCACGAATACTGAATGAGAGTGAGATATACAGACATTTACAGCAGCTTCCCCATATTGGCTATGTACTGGGAGACAGTGGCTATGGATTAATGTAGTGGCTGATGGTACCAGTTATAAATCCTGTTCTCGAGGCAGAGAATAGCTACAACAAAGCCCATATGTCAACCAGAAATGCAATCGAGAGATGCAATGGAGTGCTTAAGCGGAGATTTGCATGTCTTCATAAAATAAGGATGAAGCCAGAACGGGCGTGTGACGTAATCCAAGCTACGATTGTATTGTACAACATGTGCATTAATGCGGTTGGGATACAGCCAGAGGAAAGCATAGTTGATCAAGATGAAACTGTGAATGACGTTAATCAGCAAATTGATGTTCGAGGACGCGTGGCACGACGACAACTAATTGAAACTGTATTTAGCTAAGACACATTATGTAATAATTATCACCACGTTGTGAAACACGTCGGGGATATTGTAATCACCTTCACCCGTCTGTCCTGCACAGTATCCCATCTAAACTATTTCGTTTTAGCGTGGTTCGAACCAACAGACGGCGAGGGCGCCTATCACGAAAGTCGTTAGACTTATCACACAAGCAACTCAAGTTGCTCGAGTGATACGTCTATCGACGTTCGTGCTAGGCGCACTCGTCGTCTGTGGGTTCGAACCACGCTAAAAAACCTTAAATTTGTCTTTAACTTTTTCGGGGAATTCAACCAAATTTGGTCAGTAGATTAGTCAATTGATAGACGTCCTTTAGCTTTGAGACCGCCCGACCACTCACTGGGATTGAGGTAATTGGTCAAGAGGTGATATAGACGTGAAGGGTGTGTGGTTGAGGTGGGTTGCAAGTCATCAATATACGTGCATTATATGATGATATGCCATTTGCTTTTACGCAAGGAGCATTTTCATAAAAACATCACGCAAATTCAATATTCTTTATTGTATTATCATTACATTTCTATAAATAATTTATTCAGTTGAGCAATTTTATTCGAGAAAATAAAACAATTTATATGTTATTCTATTGTCCTATATGGCGGACACCGAGATTACTTTAACCCTTCGCGTGACAACATCGCATTGAAGGGCTATTTGCACCAATTGACCCTTTAATGATAAAGTCATTTAATTTGATATAGGCCTAGTATTTCGTGCTAATTTAAAACAACAATGTCAACAAATTAAACATTTTTTATCCATATTTGAAAATTTAGCACTGGAGTGACTGGCCGGCTAACTCAAATTTCCTAATATTGATAAAAAATGTTTTCATTCTTGCCATTTTTATTATAAATTCCACAAATACATTTTCAAAACTAGTCGTCGATTGCCTGTCAATGGAAATGGGTATGGTTAAAGTTAAGTTGACAGATGAGGGGTTAAAATTTGTCCATGACCTTACACAGTTCTCGAGTCAGTCGTTTCGACAGTAAACGGTTTACATTACAAACTTCATCCTAAAAGTGCTAATACTGTTGTGTATAAGTCAGTTGATCTGCATCATCACTCCCAAGTTGCTGCTGCTGTTGCTGTGACTGCTGCTGCAACACGTGTTGTTGTTGTTGTTGTTGATGTTGTTGTTGTTGTTGTTGTTGTTGTTGCTGTTGTTGTTGTTGCTGCTGCTGCAGTTGCTGAAGCTGTTGTTGAAATTGCTGTTGCTGTTGGAGAAGCTGAATCTCGATGTCAAATTTCGTGATCTCCTTGGATAATTTCGTTTTTTCTAATTCAATCTTCTCGGTTTCTAGACGAGCTTTTTTAATTTCAATGTGAAAAAGCTCGCGATGTAACTCTTCACGAGTTGGCTCTGTTACTGTTCTCTTTTTTGATGATGCTAACGGGGCTGACTGTGACCGACTTACTGGAGTAGGGCCTGGGCCTGAGGAATAGAAATATAACACAAAAATGTATGATATAGCCTAAATGCAGGTTTGTGTGTGCATGTGTGCGTGGAACGCAAAGAGTACAATCTATTTCTGCTTTAGGATTATATATTTGATACTGCTGCTACTATTACATCTGTGAGCCTATGAGTGGTGAAAGCATCCGACTGTGACGGATAAAAATAAGCACCATTTTGCCTAATCACCATAGACTAAAGGGTTATTCCAACCGGTTGTTTTCCCATTTGTCCGTTCTTCTCATTGTCTAGATTTGTACTAAGAATCATTTCTGAAATGTGATAAAATGTGTTATATATAAGTTATCCGTATGTTTACAAACTGCAAATCCGCAAGACTGTAGTCGTTATTATATGATCAAGGATTTGAAGGACAACACATTGTGATGGAGGTGGTAGAAAGTCGACGGTGTACTCGTGATTGAAATACAGACACATTTCACGTGTAACTTACATTGTATGTTGGGATGGTCAGGGGACGGGTTCGTCCCCTCAATCAATTTTTCCTCATCCCCATCAACACTAGTGGCAGCACCCGTGGATGCGGATGTTGATGGCTCTGCTGAGAGATCTACGTCTGTGCCAACATCGACATCCAGGCGCCTTCTGGTGGTTTGGGCCCACCTCCGGTCTTAGGACATTTACGATTCGAGTAATCTTTCTTGGCACGGGTTAGCAGATCTTTATATTTATGCTTTAACTCATCCACCGTCCGCTGCTGCGACCCAATGGCATTTATAGACAAGCATATTTCCTCCCATTTCTCCTTCTTTCGCCTTGCGGTCACCGAACTGCTGAATTTGGAATTTAGCAGCTCGCAATTCTCCTTATAGGACGATAACAGTTTTAATATTTCACCGTGTTGAAAATTTCTCTTTCGCGACATGCTTGTTGTAGGCCTATATCTTGGCTATAACACGCGAGCTATGAGGTGAATTCCAGGGAAAACGAGACTAGGCCAACGACCGTTTCTCTGACCGAGTGACCAACGTCCGTGCAACTAAGCCCGTGGCGAGGCCTAGTTTTACGTGGAGTTCCAAACACGGGCGTCAAACAGACGTAGCTACACATGGAATAATGCTGATCTAGACTCAATTTCACGGACATTGACAGCACATTTCACAGGTCATGGTATACGGAAAATATATCTCGACATAGAAAATGTGAGCGAGGTTCAGCTGGCAATGTAGATTAATGCACTACGACTGCTGTTCAAGCTGCGTAGCCTTTTGGTCGTTCGCGCGAAAATTTTTAATCTACGTCTGTTTGGATCACTTGCCTTTACTGCGCTCATGGAATTCACGCCCGAGATAGCCAGGCTGGCAATTCGAGTACAATTACGCCTGACGACGAGTTTAGTTGCGCGGACCTTCGTCAACTACGACCGGCGTCTGTACGCTCGCTTCTGTCACTTGGCCCCAGGTCGTTTCGTGTTGGATACACACACTAGAGCTGCGCGCCAGCAGCGGGTGTTTTTTATCACTCAAAAAGCAATTTTTGCCGCTTGCTGCCCCGACGCGCGGGAATTTCCTCTTGTGATGTTATATTATTATAGGAGTTCTCCCAAAAACGTGGTAACAAGGTAGATTTGATTATTATTTGCTGTTTCGCTGTCGATGATTCGTCGGCGCGCTGCTGGCGCGCTGCCCTAGTGCGGTGCGCACTTTAGACTGATTTCTTTCAGCTGCACTCATTTTCCTCTGCGCCCTGTCCACCGCGAGCGTCCAGATCTCCTTTAGGTTCTTTTCTTGTCAATGGACCTTTCCGGTTTTAGCTATGCCCCGCCCATCTCTAGCTAAGCTCCACCCACACCTCGCTCGTGTTGGGATCGATCGATCTTTGAGCACCCTGACTATCAATTTCCAAAAAAAATACACAGGAAAGCTGCAACAGCGCCCAGCAAAATTAGTTTCAAAATAGTCAACAGCATGCTTATTAAATAGCAAAGAATTACAAAGACATACAATTCATGCAACGTGTCGAACTGTTTGAGATTTTTTGGCGGTCCATATGGAACCCTTGTGACGTAGTGATTGTGATGTCATCATACACGTGCTGAGCTGATTATGACGTCATACGAGGTCAGATGATGGATGGATACTCTGGAAAGGTCGATTGAGGCCCTACATTGCCTTACTTTAGATCTGATTGCAAAACACAGCGAGTTGGTGTAGTGTCAATTCTTAGGGTGGTTGATACCTGTTGGCATCTATATAGATTAAATACATTACCATGGCCTAACTTCTGCCTAGCATCTACCGCCGTCACCTACCCTGGCGGCGGTCGGGTTGATGTTTTACACAACAGTACCCTGGCGGTCAAAGTTATGGCTTCAGAATCTTTATCCAGCTCGGTTGCAGTTCTATTGGGCGTCTTCCTACGCCCCATCTTCACTGGAGAATGAGAAGTTATTGTATTGGTGGGTATCTATCGAGTACCTGCTTACAGGAACAGTCTTATTGTATTCCAGTCGATTGGTAACCTCTCCAGTTTTACATCTGTTCCCGTTTGTTCTGCCGGATTGAGAGAGATATGGAGGAAAGAAGGGGATTCCCTATAGCTATCTCCAGCGATCTGGCGTTCGCCCGTTTCTCAGTTCGGCGCATTACCGACTGAGGTATCGCCTCCTCAAATAAAGATTGGTTAGTATGGTGTCTATCGAGTCCTTATTCCAAGTCTTATCCACGCCATACCTGGGCTGGTTTTTAGCCCGTCTCTTAATGTTGACTTTCAACTTTTAACACTGGCACCAATTTATACTCCTGCGTGGAGAGAGGCAACAAGGAGCAAAGGAGAGTGCCCATGATTCCAACGACGACGAGATAGCGCACAGCTCAAGTGCGGATCGGGTTCGCCGGCTACGTGGCCCTGAGTGCAAGCCAATACACCAATCCACATCATCCTACTCCTCAAAGGACGAATTCGCAGTGCATTAAATACCGGTCCAGAGGCTAACATTATCATCTGTAAGCAATCATAAGGAAGCCAACATTACAGACATGCCGAATCAGGTTGCGAATCAGGTGATGACGTCAAGAACTCAAAATGTCACTTTAAATGGAACTCGCGTACACGCTGTGACAACGCCGATATATAAAGATGGAGATTTCATCAATCGTTGGCATCTCCGCGAATTCTGGGATAGCATTTCATTACAGAAAATTGACCTTTTCAGTTTTAGATATGCCCCGCCCATATCTAGCTAAGCTCCACCCCCTACCCGGCTTGTAATGGGGATGTATCGATCCCTGAACTCAGCTGCTATCAATTGCCAGAAAACTACGCAGGTAAGATGTTGGGTATTTTGAAACTAATTTGACTGGTTGCTGTTGCTAGCTATAGCAGCAACAACGTTCAATCAAATTGGTTTAATAATGTTGAACAGCATGTTTATTAAATAGTATAGACGGACTATTAAGCGTTTACGACGGACTAAATCGAGTTAGTCATTACATAGTGATCATGACGTCACCCTGCACGTCGCGTAGTTCATAATGACGTCATAATGATGGATGGATAAACTGGAAACGTCGATCGCAAAAAATTTGAAGAAGGAAAAACAATGCAGGTTGTTAACAAATAATCTGCCACAAATCAGGGATTTGAACCATTACAACTTTCCCGATTTCACCAGGATCAGGCATAGATTATCTGAAACAATCTGCGACAATCGGGAAATTTTATTCCGATACAATCTGTAACCTCACCTACTGATGGTTACAGATTTTATGTTAACCACGTTTAAGATACAATCTTGCTAAGCCGTTAAGGAATCACGCTCTCGCTAACCTGATAGCATCTTCACCATCTTTGCTGCACTGTAAAAAATTACCGCAAGTTTTACGGTTAGTAGGCAGTAAAAACGTACGGTAGAAAACCGTAGCATCAATACTACGGTAAATACTCGTAACCCCGCCGAGATACTGGAAGTTCACCGTAAATGGAACCGATGGCAAAGCGGTTGGCTTGATACGCATGCGTACCGCGGTGCATTCTGGTATAAGTTCTCTTACACTGCGCCATTTTTAAATTGCGAAAAGATTTTTATCAGTCGTACAATCAGAAGGAAATCAAATCCATCCTACGCATCTGTTCCATATAAATTCAAAATATGAGTACGCATTGCCATTAATATTAGATTGGGGAACATTTTACCGTATGCCAACTCGTTGTTTACTTTTAATTAGCCGTATTACGCATAGGTTTGTTTAAAAAGTTTCCATCGTCTTGATTTCAGTTAGTATCATGGCATTAGCAGTAATATTCTGTAATGGCATATAAATAATCGTAGGTAAATTAACTTATTCAATGCAAATACCAGTTTCGCCATAGGATTCCCTGTACTGTGTATGACTCGTACTGCAATGATCAGCACATTCCACGACCGCACCAACACATCGCCACCAACTGGCAACAATGACCATACTCGTGATAATTTTAATTAATAATAATTTTAATAAATTTTGATTTAAATATAGCATTTATTTTATGGCAAACTAAACAGGCTCTTGGTATCTCTGAACATTTTGAAAGCAAATTAAAATTTACTGTCAGCAATATTGTAATCGACCCCAACCAATCAGGTCAGTTTATCAAAATACACCCTTCAATGCCTACATTTCTTTAAATTATTTCAAAATATTTAATTAGTGAATGTCCATTTGCAGGTCAATTAAGATACCATTTTTTTACTAGTGATATGACTGGCTCCTTTTTCGTGCCAGTCATTCTAGTGATAAATTTTCAAAAATCAAAAGACCTACAATTTATAATATAGTAGGTATATGCCTATGCATATATATGTTTGTCATAATTTTCTTATTTTAGTAAACGGCAAACTCCCATGATAATACTTATATTTGGAACAGAACATTATTAGTATACGTATTATGGTATTCACATATCAATTTTTATATCAGAATTGCGCAGTTGCGCCAGTCACAGACTGTATTTAACAATGTTTGACCCAGTTTTGCCAGGTTTTGTCCGGTCTCGACAAAACATGCTTTCGGTCAACATTGTTGATATTGATTCTCGGTCAACTGTAAGTGTATAGTGTTTGAAACAATTAACATGAAGAACGCAAGCATTAATTATTCACCAATCAGACATGCACATTCAATATAAGACATCCAAACAGGTTTGTTTATCGGCAATCCTTCAATTACCCCTTTGAACATTGAGTTATTTTATCGTTAAAATGCAGTCACACTTTTTCCTTGCGCAAGGATGTGTGTCGTTAAATGTGTTGAATTTAACGACTGTGTATTTCAGATTTAATGTCAATTTGTTGGTCATGCTGTTGGTTTGACAAGTTTCACTGCACTCGTCCATGATTTTCATGAACTGGCGAGTCTTGTCAGGCATAGCCACATATGTGAATTTACAGTTTTACACATGTCCGTTATTGCCGTGAAGCATATCACATTAGTGGCTTTTACTTCCGTGTTGGAATGACATGAATCATACAATGGCGGCTCCATAGTTTGGGTGAATGCAGTGAAATGTCACGGTTGGCTCGGTATTTAGAGCTAAAATTACTGTGTTTGTGTTTTTTATTTATCATCTGAATCGATAGTTTAAGATGACTAATATTCTTTTAAACAGTGTTTCCTAAAAAAGTCTAAGTGTAAGCTCTAGATCCTTATATGGCTTAGTATGAGTTGATTAAGATGGATGTGTTGTATCTTTGTTCATTTTGTGGACAACTACTTAAGACTATAAAAGCGTATGTAAACCACTGCAGAATGCATAGGAAAGTATGCAATAGTTCATTTCCTTGCCATGTTACTGATTATAACCGGACATTTTCTTCCTACAATGCTTTTAGGACACATCTTCTGAGAGATCATGGGAAGCATACTAAAAGGGATAAGAAAACTGTATTAAGAATTTGTTGACATCCCTCTACAGTGTTTAATCAATATATCCAAACAGATCTGTGGCAGTTTGACAGAGCTTTTAACACATTTGAACGATCATATTGAGGTCGGAACAGCTATTCTCTGCACCTTCAAAAATTGTGGCAGTACGTTTTCTAAAAAGTCATCGTTTTCTTCACACTTGTCACGGAAATATAGGTCTAGTTCCAATGGCTTAGTAAGTGATATGTCTGCGGCGTACCTCACTGAAATGTCTGAATTGCAGAGATCTGACATAGATATGTCTGATACAGATGGACATGAATCACCTGATGGTATCTGTGAAGATGATGTTCTGGATGAGATGCAAGGACTAGATGAAACAGAGGAGATAGAAGAGTTGTATGTAAAGAATCTTGCTTTATTTTATCTAGAATTAGAGTCAAAATACCTTATTCCATCAACAACTGCGCAAGATATTGTAGAACAGATTAAAGATATCCATTGCCTTCGTCAGTCACTCATTTGCTCAAAGCTCCTATCTAAGTTGGTTTGTGAATTAAATGTTCCAGAAGATATTGCTAAACAAGTAATAGCAGAAATCAAGTCATCTGATCTTTTGGTATGTTGTAGTAATGGACCTTTGCGATCAATTATGCTCGTATGGTAACATACAAGTCTTTTTCAATATGTTGCACCAATTTCTATCAAATTGGGGAGGGTTGATTCTGGAAGAGAGCGATCATTTTGGTATGTCCCAGTCAAAGAAGCGATCAAGTGCTTATTTCAGAACAAGTCTGTACACGATGAGTATCATGCTACGCAGTTCCCTACTTATCATGGATACCCCAAAAGCATGAACAGGAAAATATATTACACGATATAACAGAGGGTCTGGTTTTTAAAAATAATGCATTTTAATGAAAATCCTGATGCCTCGAAATTGATTCGTTATCAGGATTCTTTTGAGGTATGCAATCCTCTGGCCTCCAGCAAGAAAAAGCACCAAGATTTTGGCGGTGTATTTGACCTGGACCAATTTCAAGCCACATCTGAGATCCAGTGTGGATCAAACCTGGCTCGTACTTCTTTGTAATGAGAATGATTTTTCATATTTTGAGCAAAGTAAGATATGTCAGCCTTTAATTGAAGATCTCAAAGATTTGGAACTAAATGGATTAGTGCTTTTTGACAATGGCTTTGTTACTGGGGACAACTTAGGATCTCGTTGTATTGAAGTATCTGTAGAAAACTTCAGTGGTAACAATTATTGTCGCTATTGTTTACTTCCTGCTGATGAATTTAGGGATGACCCATGTGCTCTTGGCCCAAGGTGTACTGAGGTAAATTATAATTTAGCATTGTAGCATTTGCAAAATGGTGATGCCACTGTAAATAATGTACAAGGTATCAAATTTGATTCAGCTTTTAATGCGCTATCATTTTTTCATGTGTGTTCTCCGGGTTTACCTCCATGCCTTGGACATGATTTGTTTGAGGGTATTGTGAATTATGACGCTTTGTTTTTTAGTTATTTTAAATTAAATAGGAGGATAACACATTTTAAGTACATTGGTTCTGATAGAAGCAACACGCCCAGCATAGTAAATCCATCGGGGGACAAATTGGGTGGCCAAGCTATAGAGAACTGGTGTCTTGTGCTCATTGGCCAGAAGATAATCGAGCATGATGATGAAGTTTGCCTGTTTCTTCAACTATGTGCCATTGTTGATCTTGTGTGTTCACCAAGGATTAGCGAATCAGAGATTGCTTACCGGAATGTTATTATTGAGGAGTATCTTGAGCAAAGACACACACTTTTCCCAGATAGCAAACTAAGACCCAAATACCACAACGTAAGACATTATCCTGGCTTGATACGTCAATGTGGTCCCCTTACTCGTCTGTCGGCGATGCGATTTGAGAGCAGCACTCATATTTCAAACCATGTGTTAGATATTCTCAAAATTTCAAGACTGTGTGTCTTACCCTTTCAGAGAGGCATCAGCTCATGCAGGCTTATAGGTGTGCTGGTTCATACTTTCCAGTGGCTATTGGCATCACACAAGCAGTTTGGTTACATTTGGATGCCTATAGTTAACCTATCCAGGATGCATTAAAGGAACTTAATGTGACTAATGAATATCAATTAACTTATGAAGTGCAATGTAGGGGAACATGTTATATGAGAGGAGATTATGTTGTAGAATTGCAGCGTCTCAATTGCAAAGCAACAATTCACGTGTAAGCTGCTGAATGTTTTGAAACTAATATGACAGAAAGCTGTTGCTGCCTGACGTAATATATATTTATATATATATATATATATATGTATGTATGTATGTATTTTTTTATTTTTTTTTTTATTTATTTTTTTTTTATTGACGCACTGGCAACGTGCGGCTTCAATTTCCATGTGCTAACTTAGCCGACAGTGCTGCACCCGTTAGTTTAATTTGTTGATCACCATCTCCCGGTCGGGGGATCGAACCGCCATCCTGCAACTCCGCATAGCATCAGCAACCAGGCATCTTTCCACTGGACCACCGCACCAAGACTAAAAGTCAAGGATTGGCCGACCAGCTTTCACATGTCTGATATACTGACACACTGACGATTCATATGGGACTATCTGTGGATGCATCTGTCACAATCAATCCTAGGCTTTTACGCCTATTGTACTCTGACTCCAGCACGGCTCTGGCAGTATATGTATTTTTTTTTTTATTTATTTTTTTTTTTTTTATTGACGCACTGGCAACGTGCGGCTTCAATTTCCATGTGCTAACTTAGCCGACAGTGCTGCACCCGTTAGTTTAATTTGTTGATCACCATCTCCCGGTCGGGGGATCGAACCGCCATCCTGCAACTCCGCATAGCATCAGCAACCAGGCATCTTTCCACTGGACCACCGCACCAAGACTAAAAGTCAAGGATTGGCTGACCAGCTTTCACATGTCTGATATACTGACACACTGACGATTCATATGGGACTATCTGTGGATGCATCTGTCACAATCAATCCTAGGCTTTTACGCCTATTGTACTCTGACTCCAGCACGGCTCTGGCAGTATATGTATTTTTTATTTTTTTATTTTATTGACGCACTGGCAACGTGCGGCTTCAATTTCCATGTGCTAACTTAGCCGACAGTGCTGCACCCATTAGTTTAATTTGTTGATCACCATCTCCCGGTCGGGGGATCGAACCGCCATCCTGCAACTCCGCATAGCATCAGCAACCAGCCATCTTTCCACTGGACCACCGCACCAAGACTAAAAGTCAAGGATTGGCCGACCAGCTTTCACATGTCTGATATACTGACACACTGACGATTCATATGGGACTATCTGTGGATGCATCTGTCACAATCAATCCTAGGCTTTTACGCCTATTGTACTCTGACTCCAGCACGGCTCTGGCAGTATATGTATTTTTTTTTTTATTTATTTTTTTTTTTTTATTGACGCACTGGCAACGTGCGGCTTCAATTTCCATGTGCTAACTTAGCCGACAGTGCTGCACCCGTTAGTTTAATTTGTTGATCACCATCTCCCGGTCGGGGGATCGAACCGCCATCCTGCAACTCCGCATAGCATCAGCAACCAGCCATCTTTCCACTGGACCACCGCACCAAGACTAAAAGTCAAGGATTGGCCGACCAGCTTTCACATGTCTGATATACTGACACACTGACGATTCATATGGGACTATCTGTGGATGCATCTGTCACAATCAATCCTAGGCTTTTACGCCTATTGTACTCTGACTCCAGCACGGCTCTGGCAGTATATGTATTTTTATTTTATTGACGCACTGGCAACGTGCGGCTTCAATTTCCATGTGCTAACTTAGCCGACAGTGCTGCACCCGTTAGTTTAATTTGTTGATCACCATCTCCCGGTCGGGGGATCGAACCGCCATCCTGCAACTCCGCATAGCATCAGCAACCAGGCATCTTTCCACTGGACCACCGCACCAAGACTAAAAGTCAAGGATTGGCCGACCAGCTTTCACATGTCTGATATACTGACACACTGACGATTCATATGGGACTATCTGTGGATGCATCTGTCACAATCAATCCTAGGCTTTTACGCCTATTGTACTCTGACTCCAGCACGGCTCTGGCAGTATATGTATTATTATTTTTTTTTTATTGACGCACTGGCAACGTGCGGCTTCAATTTCCATGTGCTAACTTAGCCGACAGTGCTGCACCCGTTAGTTTAATTTGTTGATCACCATCTCCCGGTCGGGGGATCGAACCGCCATCCTGCAACTCCGCATAGCATCAGCAACCAGGCATCTTTCCACTGGACCACCGCACCAAGACTAAAAGTCAAGGATTGGCCGACCAGCTTTCACATGTCTGATATACTGACACACTGACGATTCATATGGGACTATCTGTGGATGCATCTGTCACAATCAATCCTAGGCTTTTACGCCTATTGTACTCTGACTCCAGCACGGCTCTGGCAGTATATGTATTTTTTTTTTTTTTTTATTGACGCACTGGCAACGTGCGGTTTCAATTTCCATGTGCTAACTTAGCCGACAGTGCTGCACCCGTTAGTTTAATTTGTTGATCACCATCTCCCGGTCGGGAGATCGAACCGACATCCTGCAACTCCGCATAGCATCAGCAACCAGGCATCTTTCCACTGGACCACCGCACCAAGACTAAAAGTCAAGGATTGGCCGACCAGCTTTCACATGTCTGATATACTGACACACTGACGATTCATATGGGACTATCTGTGGATGCATCTGTCACAATCAATCCTAGGCTTTTACGCCTATTGTACTCTGACTCCAGCACGGCTCTGGCAGTATATGTATTTTTTTTATTTTTTTTATTGACGCGCTGGCAACGTGCGGCTTCAATTTCCATGTGCTAACTTAGCCGACAGTGCTGCACCCGTTAGTTTAATTTGTTGATCACCATCTCCCGGTCGGGAGATCGAACCGCCATCCTGCAACTCTGCATAGCATCAGCAACCAGGCATCTTTCCACTGGACCACCGCACCAAGACTAAAAGTCAAGGATTGGCCGACCAGCTTTCACATGTCTGATATACTGACACACTGACGATTCATATGGGACTATCTGTGGATGCATCTGTCACAATCAACCCTAGGCTTTTACGCCTATTGTACTCTGACTCCAGCACGGCTCTGGCAGTATATGTATTTTTTATTTTTTTATTTTATTGACGCACTGGCAATGTGCGGCTTCAATTTCCATGTGCTAACTTAGCCGACAGTGCTGCACCCGTTAGTTTAATTTGTTGATCACCATCTCCCGGTCGGGGGATCGAACCGCCATCCTGCAACTCCGCATAGCATCAGCAACCAGGCATCTTTCCACTGGACCACCGCACCAAGACTAAAAGTCAAGGATTGGCCGACCAGCTTTCACATGTCTGATATACTGACACACTGACGATTCATATGGGACTATCTGTGGATGCATCTGTCACAATCAATCCTAGGCTTTTACGCCTATTGTACTCAGACTCCAGCACGGCTCTGGCAGTATATGTTTTTTTTGTTTTGTTTTTTTTATTGACGCACTGGCAACGTGCGGCTTCAATTTCCATGTGCTAACTTAGCCGACAGTGCTGCACCCGTTAGTTTAATTTGTTGAGCACCATCTCCCGGTCGGGGGATCGAACCGCCATCCTGCAACTCCGCATAGCATCAGCAACCAGGCATCTTTCCACTGGACCACCGCACCAAGACTAAAAGTCAAGGATTGGCCGACCAGCTTTCACATGTCTGATATACTGACACACTGACGATTCATATGGGACTATCTGTGGATGCATCTGTCACAATCAATCCTAGGCTTTTACGCCTATTGTACTCTGACTCCAGCACGGCTCTGGCAGTATATGTATTTATTTATATATTTTTTTTTTTATTGACGCACTGGCAACGTGCGGCTTCAATTTATATGTGCTAACTTAGCCGACAGTGCTGCACCCGTTAGTTTAATTTGTTGATCACCATCTCCCGGTCGGGGGATCGAACCGCCATCCTGCAACTCCGCATAGCATCAGCAACCAGGCATCTTTCCACTGGACCACAGCACCAAGACTAAAAGTCAAGGATTGGCCGACCAGCTTTCACATGTCTGATATACTGACACACTGACGATTCATATGGGACTATCTGTGGATGCATCTGTCACAATCAATCCTAGGCTTTTACGCCTATTGTACTCTGACTCCAGCACGGCTCTGGCAGTATATGTATTTATTTTTTTTTTTTTATTGACGCGCTGGCAACGTGCGGCTTCAATTTCCATGTGCTAACTTAGCCGACAGTGCTGCACCCGTTAGTTTAATTTGTTGATCACCATCTCCCGGTCGGGAGATCGAACCGCCATCCTGCAACTCCGCATAGCATCAGCAACCAGGCATCTTTCCACTGGACCACCGCACCAAGACTAAAAGTCAAGGATTGGCCGACCAGCTTTCACATGTCTGATATACTGACACACTGACGATTCATATGGGACTATCTGTGGATGCATCTGTCACAATCAATCCTAGGCTTTTACGCCTATTGTACTCTGACTCCAGCACGGCTCTGGCAGTATATGTATTTTTTATTTTTTTATTTTATTGACGCACTGGCAATGTGCGGCTTCAATTTCCATGTGCTAACTTAGCCGACAGTGCTGCACCCGTTAGTTTAATTTGTTGATCACCATCTCCCGGTCGGGGGATCGAACCGCCATCCTGCAACTCCGCATAGCATCAGCAACCAGGCATCTTTCCACTGGACCACCGCACCAAGACTAAAAGTCAAGGATTGGCCGACCAGCTTTCACATGTCTGATATACTGACACACTGACGATTCATATGGGACTATCTGTGGATGCATCTGTCACAATCAATCCTAGGCTTTTACGCCTATTGTACTCTGACTCCAGCACGGCTCTGGCAGTATATGTATTTATTTATTTTTTTTTTTTTTTATTGACGCACTGGCAACGTGCGGCTTCAATTTCCATGTGCTAACTTAGCCGACAGTGCTGCACCCGTTAGTTTAATTTGTTGATCACCATCTCCCGGTCGGGGGATCGAACCGCCATCCTGCAACTCCGCATAGCATCAGCAACCAGGCATCTTTCCACTGGACCACCGCACCAAGACTAAAAGTCAAGGATTGGCCGACCAGCTTTCACATGTCTGATATACTGACACACTGACGATTCATATGGGACTATCTGTGGATGCATCTGTCACAATCAATCCTAGGCTTTTACGCCTATTGTACTCTGACTCCAGCACGGCTCTGGCAGTATATGTATTTTTTTTTTATTGACGCGCTGGCAACGTGCGGCTTCAATTTCCATGTGCTAACTTAGCCGACAGTGCTGCACCCGTTAGTTTAATTTGTTGATCACCATCTCCCGGTCGGGAGATCGAACTGCCATCCTGCAACTCCGCATAGCATCAGCAACCAGGCATCTTTCCACTGGACCACCGCACCAAGACTAAAAGTCAAGGATTGGCCGACCAGCTTTCACATGTCTGATATACTGACACACTGACGATTCATATGGGACTATCTGTGGATGCATCTGTCACAATCAATCCTAGGCTTTTACGCCTATTGTACTCTGACTCCAGCACGGCTCTGGCAGTATATGTATTTATTTATTATTATTTTTTTTTATTGACGCACTGGCAACGTGCGGCTTCAATTTCCATGTGCTAACTTAGCCAACAGTGCTGCACCCGTTAGTTTAATTTGTTGATCACAATCTCCCGGTCGGGGGATCGAACCGCCATCCTGCAACTCCGCATAGCATCAGCAACCAGGCATCTTTCCACTGGACCACCGCACCAAGACTAAAAGTCAAGGATTGGCCGACCAGCTTTCACATGTCTGATATACTGACACACTGACGATTCATATGGGACTATCTGTGGATGCATCTGTCACAATCAATCCTAGGCTTTTACGCCTATTGTACTCTGACTCCAGCACGGCTCTGGCAGTATATGTATTTTTTTATTTTTTTTTATTGACGCGCTGGCAACGTGCGGCTTCAATTTCCATGTGCTAACTTAGCCGACAGTGCTGCACCCGTTAGTTTAATTTGTTGATCACCATCTCCCGGTCGGGAGATCGAACCGCCATCCTGCAACTCCGCATAGCATCAGCAACCAGGCATCTTTCCACTGGACCACCGCACCAAGACTAAAAGTCAAGGATTGGCCGACCAGCTTTCACATGTCTGATATACTGATACACTGACGATTCATATGGGACTATCTGTGGATGCATCTGTCACAATCAATCCTAGGCTTTTACGCCTATTGTACTCTGACTCCAGCACGGCTCTGGCAGTATATGTATTTTTTATTTTTTTATTTTATTGACGCACTGGCAATGTGCGGCTTCAATTTCCATGTGCTAACTTGGCCGACAGTGCTGCACCCGTTAGTTTAATTTGTTGATCACCATCTCCCGGTCGGGGGATCGAACCGCCATCCTGCAACTCCGCATAGCATCAGCAACCAGGCATCTTTCCACTGGACCACCGCACCAAGACTAAAAGTCAAGGATTGGCCGACCAGCTTTCACATGTCTGATATACTGACACACTGACGATTCATATGGGACTATCTGTGGATGCATCTGTCACAATCAATCCTAGGCTTTTACGCCTATTGTACTCTGACTCCAGCACGGCTCTGGCAGTATATGTATTTTTTATTTTTTTAATTTATTGACGCACTGGCAACGTGCGGCTTCAATTTCCATGTGCTAACTTAGCCGACAGTGCTGCACCCGTTAGTTTAATTTGTTGATCACCATCTCCCAGTCGGGGGATCGAACCGCCATCCTGCAACTCCGCATAGCATCAGCAACCAGGCATCTTTCCACTGGACCACCGCACCAAGACTAAAAGTCAAGGATTGGCCGACCAGCTTTCACATGTCTGATATACTCACACACTGACGATTCATATGGGACTATCTGTGGATGCATCTGTCACAATCAATCCTAGGCTTTTACGCCTATTGTACTCTGACTCCAGCACGGCTCTGGCAGTATATGTATTTTTTTTATTTTTTTTATTTTATTGACGCACTGGCAACGTGCGGCTTCAATTTCCATGTGCTAACTTAGCCGACAGTGCTGCACCCGTTAGTTTAATTTGTTGATCACCATCTCCCGGTCGGGGGATCGAACCGCCATCCTGCAACTCCGCATAGCATCAGCAACCAGGCATCTTTCCACTGGACTACCGCACCAAGACTAAAAGTCAAGGATTGGCCGACCAGCTTTCACATGTCTGATATACTGACACACTGACGATTCATATGGGACTATCTGTGGATGCATCTGTCACAATCAATCCTAGGCTTTTACGCATATTGTACTCTGACTCCAGCACGGCTCTGGCAGTATATGTATTTTTTATTATTTTTTTTATTTTATTGACGCACTGGCAACGTGCGGCTTCAATTTCCATGTGCTAACTTAGCCGACAGTGCTGCACCCGTTAGTTTAATTTGTTGATCACCATCTCCCGGTCGGGGGATCGAACCGCCATCCTGCAACTCCGCATAGCATCAACAACCAGGCATCTTTCCACTGGACCACCGCACCAAGACTAAAAGTCAAGGATTGGCCGACCAGCTTTCACATGTCTGATATACTGACACACTGACGATTCATATGGGACTATCTGTGGATGCATCTGTCACAATCAATCCTAGGCTTTTACGCCTATTGTACTCTGACTCCAGCACGGCTCTGGCAGTATATGTATTTTTTTTTTTTTTTATTGACGCACTAGAAACGTGCGGCTTCAATTTCCATGTTCTAACTTAGCCGACAGTGCTGCACCCATTAGTTTAATTTGTTGATCACCATCTCCCGGTCGGGGGATCGAACTGCCATCCTGCAACTCCGCATAGCATCAGCAACCAGGCATCTTTCCACTGGACCACCGCACCAAGACTAAAAGTCAAGGATTGGCCGACCAGCTTTCACATGTCTGATATACTGACACACTGACGATTCATATGGGACTATCTGTGGATGCATCTGTCACAATCAATCCTAGGCTTTTACGCCTATTGTACTCTGACTCCAGCATGGCTCTGGCAGTATATGTATTTTTTTTTTTGTTATTGACGCACTGGCAACGTGCAGCTTCAATTTCCATGTGCTAACTTAGCCGACAGTGCTGCACCCGTTAGTTTAATTTGTTGATCACCATCTCCCGGTCGGGGGATCGAACCGCCATCCTGCAACTCCGCATAGCATCAGCAACCAGGCATCTTTCCACTGGACCACCGCACCAAGACTAAAAGTCAAGGATTGGCCGACCAGCTTTCACATGTCTGATATACTGACACACTGACGATTCATATGGGACTATCTGTGGATGCATCTGTCACAATCAATCCTAGGCTTTTACGCCTATTGTACTCTGACTCCAGCACGGCTCTGGCAGTATATGTATTTTTTTTTTTTTATTGACGCACTGGCAACGTGCGGCTTCAATTTCCATGTGCTAACTTAGCTGACAGTGCTGCACCCGTTAGTTTAATTTGTTGATCACCATCTCCCGGTCGGGGGATCGAACCGCCATCCTGCAACTCCGCATAGCATCAGCAACCAGGCATCTTTCCACTGGACGACCGCACCAAGACTAAAAGTCAAGGATTGGCTGACCAGCTTTCACATGTCTGATATACTGACACACTGACGATTCATATGGGACTATCTGTGGATGCATCTGTCACAATCAATCCTAGGCTTTTACGCATATTGTACTCTGACTCCAGCACGGCTCTGGCAGTATATGTATTTTTTATTATTTTTTTTTTTTTATTGACGCACTGGCAACGTGCGGCTTCAATTTCCATGTTCTAACTTAGCCGACAGTGCTGCACCCGTTAGTTTAATTTGTTGATCACCATCTCCCGGTCGGGGGATCGAACCGCCATCCTGCAACTCCGCATAGCATCAGCAACCAGGCATCTTTCCACTGGACCACCGCACCAAGACTAAAAGTCAAGGATTGGCCGACCAGCTTTCACATGTCTGATATACTGACACACTGACGATTCATATGGGACTATCTGTGGATGCATCTGTCACAATCAATCCTAGGCTTTTACGCCTATTGTACTCTGACTCCAGCACGGCTCTGGCAGTATATGTATTTTTTATTTTTTTATTTTATTGACGCACTGGAAACGTGCGGCTTCAATTTCCATGTGCTAACTTAGCCGACAGTGCTGCACCCGTTAGTTTAATTTGTTGATCACCATCTCCCGGTCGGGGGATCGAACCGCCATCCTGCAACTCCACATAGCATCAGCAACCAGGCATCTTTCCACTGGACCACCGCACCAAGACTAAAAGTCAAGGATTGGCCGACCAGCTTTCACATGTCTGATATACTGACACACTGACGATTCATATGGGACTATCTGTGGATGCATCTGTCACAATCAATCCTAGGCTTTTACGCCTATTGTACTCTGACTCCAGCACGGCTCTGGCAGTATATGTATTTTATTTATTTATTTTTTTTATTGACGCACTGGCAACGTGCGGCTTCAATTTCCATGTTCTAACTTAGCCGACAGTGCTGCACCCGTTAGTTTAATTTGTTGATCACCATCTCCCGGTCGGGGGATCGAACCGCCATCCTGCAACTCCGCATAGCATCAGCAACCAGGCATCTTTCCACTGGACCACCGCACCAAGACTAAAAGTCAAGGATTGGCCCACCAGCTTTCACATGTCTGATATACTGACACACTGACGATTCATATGGGACTATCTGTGGATGCATCTGTCACAATCAATCCTAGGCTTTTACGCCTATTGTACTCTGACTCCAGCACGGCTCTGGCAGTATATGTATTTTTTATTTTTTTATGTTATTGACGCACTGGCAACGTGTGGCTTCAATTTCCATGTGCTAACTTAGCCGACAGTGCTGCACCCGTTAGTTTAATTTGTTGATCACCATCTCCCGGTCGAGGGATCGCACCGCCATCCTGCAACTCCGCATAGCATCAGCAACCAGGCATCTTTCCACTGGACCACCGCACCAAGACTAAAAGTCAAGGATTGGCCGACCAGCTTTCACATGTCTGATATACTGACACACTGACGATTCATATGGGACTATCTGTGGATGCATCTGTCACAATCAATCCTAGGCTTTTACGCCTATTGTACTCTGACTCCAGCACGGCTCTGGCAGTATATGTATTTTTTTTTTTTTTTTTTTTTTTATTGACGCACTGGCAACGTGCGGCTTCAATTTCCATGTGCTAACTTAGCCGACAGTGCTGCACCCGTTAGTTTAATTTGTTGATCACCATCTCCCGGTCGGGGGATCGAACCACCATCCTGTAACTCCGCATAGCATCAGCAACCAGGCATCTTTCCACTGGACGACCGCACCAAGACTAAAAGTCAAGGATTGGCCGACCAGCTTTCACATGTCTGATATACTGACACACTGACGATTCATATGGGACTATCTGTGGATGCATCTGTCACAATCAATCCTAGGCTTTTACGCATATTGTACTCTGACTCCAGCACGGCTCTGGCAGTATATGTATTTTTTATTATTTTTTTAATTTTATTGACGCACCGGCAACGTGCGGCTTCAATTTCCATGTGCTAACTTAGCCGACAGTGCTGCACCCGTTAGTTTAATTTGTTGATCACCATCTCCCGGTCGGGGGATCGAACCGCCATCCTGCAACTCCGCATAGCATCAGCAACCAGGCATCTTTCCACTGGACCACCGCACCAAGACTAAAAGTCAAGGATTGGCCGACCAGCTTTCACATGTCTGATATACTGACACACTGACGATTCATATGGGACTATCTGTGGATGCATCTGTCACAATCAATCCTAGGCTTTTACGCCTATTGTACTCTGACTCCAGCACGGCTCTGGCAGTATATGTATTTTATTTATTTATTTTTTTTATTGACGCACTGGCAACGTGCGGCTTCAATTTCCATGTTCTAACTTAGCCGACAGTGCTGCACCCGTTAGTTTAATTTGTTGATCACCATCTCCCGGTCGGGGGATCGAACCGCCATCCTGCAACTCCGCATAGCATCAGCAACCAGGCATCTTTCCACTGGACCACCGCACCAAGACTAAAAGTCAAGGATTGGCCCACCAGCTTTCACATGTCTGATATACTGACACACTGACGATTCATATGGGACTATCTGTGGATGCATCTGTCACAATCAATCCTAGGCTTTTACGCCTATTGTACTCTGACTCCAGCACGGCTCTGGCAGTATATGTATTTTTTATTTTTTTATGTTATTGACGCACTGGCAACGTGTGGCTTCAATTTCCATGTGCTAACTTAGCCGACAGTGCTGCACCCGTTAGTTTAATTTGTTGATCACCATCTCCCGGTCGGGGGATCGAACCGCCATCCTGCAACTCCGCATAGCATCAGCAACCAGGCATCTTTCCACTGGACCACCGCACCAAGACTAAAAGTCAAGGATTGGCCGACCAGCTTTCACATGTCTGATATACTGACACACTGACGATTCATATGGGACTATCTGTGAATGCATCTGTCACAATCAATCCTAGGCTTTTACGCATATTGTACTCTGACTCCAGCACGGCTCTGGCAGTATATGTATTTTTTATTTTTTTTTATTTTATTGACGCACTGGCAACGTGCGGCTTCAATTTCCATGTGCTAACTTAGCCGACAGTGCTGCACCCGTTAGTTTAATTTGTTGATCACCATCTCCCGGTCGGGGGATCGAACCGCCATCCTGCAACTCCGCATAGCATCAGCAACCAGGCATCTCTCCACTGGACCACCGCACCAAGACTAAAAGTCAAGGATTGGCCGACCAGCTTTCACATGTCTGATATACTGACACACTGACGATTCATATGGGACTATCTGTGGATGTATCTGTCACAATCAATCCTAGGCTTTTACGCCTATTGTACTCTGACTCCAGCACGGCTCTGGCAGTATATGTATTTTTATGTTATTGACGCACTGGCAACGTGCGGCTTCAATTTCCATGTGCTAACTTAGCCGACAGTGCTGCACCCGTTAGTTTAATTTGTTGATCACCATCTCCCGGTCGGGGGATCGAACCGCCATCCTGCAACTCCGCATAGCATCAGCAACCAGGCATCTTTCCACTGGACCACCGCACCAAGACTATAAGTCAAGGATTGGCCGACCAGCTTTCACATGTCCGATATACTGACACACTGACGATTCATATGGGACTATCTGTGGATGCATCTGTCACAATCAATCCTAGGCTTTTTACGCCTATTGTACTCTGACTCCAGCACGGCTCTGGCAGTATATGTATTTTTATTTTATTGACGCACTGGCAACGTGCGGCTTCAATTTCCATGTGCTAACTTAGCCGACAGTGCTGCACCCGTTAGTTTAATTTGTTGATCACCATCTCCCGGTCGGGGGATCGAACCGCCATCCTGCAACTCCGCATAGCATCAGCAACCAGGCATCTTTCCACTGGACCACCGCACCAAGACTATAAGTCAAGGATTGGCCAACCAGCTTTCACATGTCCGATATACTGACACACTGACGATTCATATGGGACTATCTGTGGATGCATCTGTCACAATCAATCCTAGGCTTTTTACGCCTATTGTACTCTGACTCCAGCACGGCTCTGGCAGTATATGTATTTTTATTTTATTGATGCACTGGAAACGTGCGGCTTCAATTTCCATGTGCTAACTTAGCCGACAGTGCTGCACCCGTTAGTTTAATTTGTTGATCACCATCTCCCGGTCGGGGGATCGAACCGCCATCCTGCAACTCCGCATAGCATCAGCAACCAGGCATCTTTCAACTGGACCACCGCACCAAGACTAAAAGTCAAGGATTGGCCGACCAGCTTTCACATGTCTGATATACTGACACACTGATGATTCATATGGGACTATCTGTGGATGCATCTGTCACAATCAATCCTAGGCTTTTACGCCTATTGTACTCTGACTCCAGCACGGCTCTGGCAGTATATGTATTATTTTTTTTTATTGACGCACTGGCAACGTGCGGCTTCAATTTCCATGTGCTAACTTAGCCGACAGTGCTGCACCCGTTAGTTTAATTTGTTGAACACCATCTCCCGGTCGGGGGATCGAACCGCCATCCTGCAACTCCGCATAGCATCAGCAACCAGGCATCTTTCCACTGGACCACCGCACCAAGACTAAAAGTCAAGGATTGGCCGACCAGCTTTCACATGTCTGATATACTGACACACTAACGATTCATATGGGACTATCTGTGGATGCATCTGTCACAATCAATCCTAGGCTTTTACGCCTATTGTACTCTGACTCCAGCACGGCTCTGGCAGTATATGTATTTTTTTATTTTTTTTTATTGACGCACTGGCAACGTGCGGCTTCAATTTCCATGTGCTAACTTAGCCGACAGTGCTGCACCCGTTAGTTTAATTTGTTGATCACCATCTCCCGGTCGGGGGATCGAACCGCCATCCTGCAACTCCGCATAGCATCAGCAACCAGGCATCTCTCCACTGGACCACCGCACCAAGACTAAAAGTCAAGGATTGGCCGACCAGCTTTCACATGTCTGATATACTGACACACTGACGATTCATATGGGACTATCTGTGGATGTATCTGTCACAATCAATCCTAGGCTTTTACGCCTATTGTACTCTGACTCCAGCACGGCTCTGGCAGTATATGTATTTTTATGTTATTGACGCACTGGCAACGTGCGGCTTCAATTTCCATGTGCTAACTTAGCCGACAGTGCTGCACCCGTTAGTTTAATTTGTTGATCACCATCTCCCGGTCGGGGGATCGAACCGCCATCCTGCAACTCCGCATAGCATCAGCAACCAGGCATCTTTCCACTGGACCACCGCACCAAGACTATAAGTCAAGGATTGGCCGACCAGCTTTCACATGTCCGATATACTGACACACTGACGATTCATATGGGACTATCTGTGGATGCATCTGTCACAATCAATCCTAGGCTTTTTACGCCTATTGTACTCTGACTCCAGCACGGCTCTGGCAGTATATGTATTTTTATTTTATTGACGCACTGGCAACGTGCGGCTTCAATTTCCATGTGCTAACTTAGCCGACAGTGCTGCACCCGTTAGTTTAATTTGTTGATCACCATCTCCCGGTCGGGGGATCGAACCGCCATCCTGCAACTCCGCATAGCATCAGCAACCAGGCATCTTTCCACTGGACCACCGCACCAAGACTATAAGTCAAGGATTGGCCAACCAGCTTTCACATGTCCGATATACTGACACACTGACGATTCATATGGGACTATCTGTGGATGCATCTGTCACAATCAATCCTAGGCTTTTTACGCCTATTGTACTCTGACTCCAGCACGGCTCTGGCAGTATATGTATTTTTATTTTATTGACGCACTGGAAACGTGCGGCTTCAATTTCCATGTGCTAACTTAGCCGACAGTGCTGCACCCGTTAGTTTAATTTGTTGATCACCATCTCCCGGTCGGGGGATCGAACCGCCATCCTGCAACTCCGCATAGCATCAGCAACCAGGCATCTTTCAACTGGACCACCGCACCAAGACTAAAAGTCAAGGATTGGCCGACCAGCTTTCACATGTCTGATATACTGACACACTGATGATTCATATGGGACTATCTGTGGATGCATCTGTCACAATCAATCCTAGGCTTTTACCCCTATTGTACTCTGACTCCAGCACGGCTCTGGCAGTATATGTATTATTTTTTTTTATTGACGCACTGGCAACGTGCGGCTTCAATTTCCATGTGCTAACTTAGCCGACAGTGCTGCACCCGTTAGTTTAATTTGTTGAACACCATCTCCCGGTCGGGGGATCGAACCGCCATCCTGCAACTCCGCATAGCATCAGCAACCAGGCATCTTTCCACTGGACCACCGCACCAAGACTAAAAGTCAAGGATTGGCCGACCAGCTTTCACATGTCTGATATACTGACACACTAACGATTCATATGGGACTATCTGTGGATGCATCTGTCACAATCAATCCTAGGCTTTTACGCCTATTGTACTCTGACACCAGCACGGCTCTGGCAGTATATGTATTTTTTTATTTTTTTTTATTGACGCACTGGCAACGTGCGGCTTCAATTTCCATGTGCTAACTTAGCCGACAGTGCTGCACCCGTTAGTTTAATTTGTTGATCACCATCTCCCGGTCGGGGGATCGAACCGCCATCCTGCAACTCCGCATAGCATCAGCAACCAGGCATCTCTCCACTGGACCACCGCACCAAGACTAAAAGTCAAGGATTGGCCGACCAGCTTTCACATGTCTGATATACTGACACACTGACGATTCATATGGGACTATCTGTGGATGTATCTGTCACAATCAATCCTAGGCTTTTACGCCTATTGTACTCTGACTCCAGCACGGCTCTGGCAGTATATGTATTTTTATGTTATTGACGCACTGGCAACGTGCGGCTTCAATTTCCATGTGCTAACTTAGCCGACAGTGCTGCACCCGTTAGTTTAATTTGTTGATCACCATCTCCCGGTCGGGGGATCGAACCGCCATCCTGCAACTCCGCATAGCATCAGCAACCAGGCATCTTTCCACTGGACCACCGCACCAAGACTATAAGTCAAGGATTGGCCGACCAGCTTTCACATGTCCGATATACTGACACACTGACGATTCATATGGGACTATCTGTGGATGCATCTGTCACAATCAATCCTAGGCTTTTTACGCCTATTGTACTCTGACTCCAGCACGGCTCTGGCAGTATATGTATTTTTATTTTATTGACGCACTGGCAACGTGCGGCTTCAATTACCATGTGCTAACTTAGCCGACAGTGCTGCACCCGTTAGTTTAATTTGTTGATCACCATCTCCCGGTCGGGGGATCGAACCGCCATCCTGCAACTCCACATAGCATCAGCAACCAGGCATCTTTCCACTGGACCACCGCACCAAGACTATAAGTCAAGGATTGGCCGACCAGCTTTCACATGTCCGATATACTGACACACTGACGATTCATATGGGACTATCTGTGGTTGCATCTGTCACAATCAATCCTAGGCTTTTTACGCCTATTGTACTCTGACTCCAGCACGGCTCTGGCAGTATATGTATTTTTATTTTATTGACGCACTGGCAACGTGCGGCTTCAATTTCCAAGTGCTAACTTAGCCGACAGTGCTGCACCCGTTAGTTTAATTTGGTGATCACCATCTCCCGGTCGGGGGATCGAACCGCCATCCTGCAACTCCGCATAGCATCAGCAACCAGGCATCTTTCCACTGGACCACCGCACCAAGACTATAAGTCAAGGATTGGCCGACCAGCTTTCACATGTCCGATATACTGACACACTGACGATTCATATGGGACTATCTGTGGATGCATCTGTCACAATCAATCCTAGGCTTTTTACGCCTATTGTACTCTGACTCCAGCACGGCTCTGGCAGTATATGTATTTTTATTTTATTGACGCACTGGCAACGTGCGGCTTCAATTTCCATGTGCTAACTTAGCCGACAGTGCTGCACCCGTTAGTTTAATTTGTTGATCACCATCTCCCGGTCGGGGGATCGAACCGCCATCCTGCAACTCCGCATAGCATCAGCAACCAGGCATCTTTCCACTGGACCACCGCACCAAGACTATAAGTCAAGGATTGGCCAACCAGCTTTCACATGTCCGATATACTGACACACTGACGATTCATATGGGACTATCTGTGGATGCATCTGTCACAATCAATCCTAGGCTTTTTACGCCTATTGTACTCTGACTCCAGCACGGCTCTGGCAGTATATGTATTTTTATTTTATTGACGCACTGGAAACGTGCGGCTTCAATTTCCATGTGCTAACTTAGCCGACAGTGCTGCACCCGTTAGTTTAATTTGTTGATCACCATCTCCCGGTCGGGGGATCGAACCGCCATCCTGCAACTCCGCATAGCATCAGCAACCAGGCATCTTTCAACTGGACCACCGCACCAAGACTAAAAGTCAAGGAAGGGCCGACCAGCTTTCACATGTCTGATATACTGACACACTGATGATTCATATGGGACTATCTGTGGATGCATCTGTCACAATCAATCCTAGGCTTTTACGCCTATTGTACTCTGACTCCAGCACGGCTCTGGCAGTATATGTATTATTTTTTTTTATTGACGCACTGGCAACGTGCGGCTTCAATTTCCATGTGCTAACTTAGCCGACAGTGCTGCACCCGTTAGTTTAATTTGTTGAACACCATCTCCCGGTCGGGGGATCGAACCGCCATCCTGCAACTCCGCATAGCATCAGCAACCAGGCATCTTTCCACTGGACCACCGCACCAAGACTAAAAGTCAAGGATTGGCCGACCAGCTTTCACATGTCTGATATACTGACACACTAACGATTCATATGGGACTATCTGTGGATGCATCTGTCACAATCAATCCTAGGCTTTTACGCCTATTGTACTCTGACTCCAGCACGGCTCTGGCAGTATATGTATTTTTTTATTTTTTTTTATTGACGCACTGGCAACGTGCGGCTTCAATTTCCATGTGCTAACTTAGCCGACAGTGCTGCACCCGTTAGTTTAATTTGTTGATCACCATCTCCCGGTCGGGGGATCGAACCGCCATCCTGCAACTCCGCATAGCATCAGCAACCAGGCATCTTTCCACTGGACCACCGCACCAAGACTAAAAGTCAAGGATTGGCCGACCAGCTTTCACATGTCTGATATACTGACACACTGACGATTCATATGGGACTATCTGTGGATGCATCTGTCACAATCAATCCTAGGCTTTTACGCCTATTGTACTCTGACTCCAGCACGGCTCTGGCAGTATATGTATTTTTATGTTATTGACGCACTGGCAACGTGCGGCTTCAATTTCCATGTGCTAACTTAGCCGACAGTGCTGCACCCGTTAGTTTAATTTGTTGATCACCATCTCCCGGTCGGGGGATCGAACCGCCATCCTGCAACTCCGCATAGCATCAGCAACCAGGCATCTTTCAACTGGACCACCGCACCAAGACTAAAAGTCAAGGATTGGCCGACCAGCTTTCACATGTCTGATATACTGACACACTGATGATTCATATGGGACTATCTGTGGATGCATCTGTCACAATCAATCCTAGGCTTTTACGCCTATTGTACTCTGACTCCAGCACGGCTCTGGCAGTATATGTATTTTTTTTTTTTTATTGACGCACTGGCAACGTGCGGCTTCAATTTCCATGTGCTAACTTAGCCGACAGTGCTGCACCCGTTAGTTTAATTTGTTGAACACCATCTCCCGGTCGGGGGATCGAACCGCCATCCTGCAACTCCGCATAGCATCAGCAACCAGGCATCTTTCCACTGGACCACCGCACCAAGACTAAAAGTCAAGGATTGGCCGACCAGCTTTCACATGTCTGATATACTGACACACTGATGATTCATATGGGACTATCTGTGGATGCATCTGTCACAATCAATCCTAGGCTTTTACGCCTATTGTACTCTGACTCCAGCACGGCTCTGGCAGTATATGTATTTTTTTTTTATTGATGCACTGGCAACGTGCGGCTTCAATTTCCATGTGCTAACTTAGCCGACAGTGCTGCACCCATTAGTTTAATTTGTTGATCACCATCTCCCGGTCGGGGGATCGAACCGCCATCCTGCAACTCCGCATAGCATCAGCAACCAGGCATCTTTCCACTGGACCACCGCACCAAGACTAAAAGTCAAGGATTGGCGGACCAGCTTTCACATGTCTGATATACTGACACACTGACGATTCATATGGGACTATCTGTGGATGCATCTGTCACAATCAATCCTAGGCTTTTACGCCTATTGTACTCTGACTCCAGCACGGCTCTGGCAGTATATGTATTTTTTAATTTTTTTTTATTGACGCACTGGCAACGTGCGGCTTCAATTTCCATGTGCTAACTTAGCCGACAGTGCTGCACCCATTAGTTTAATTTGTTGATCACCATCTCCCGGTCGGGGGATCGAACCGCCATCCTGCAACTCCGCATAGCATCAGCAACCAGGCATCTTTCCACTGGACCACCGCACCAAGACTAAAAGTCAAGGATTGACCAACCAGCTTTCACATGTCTGATATACTGACACACTGACGATTCATATGGGACTATCTGTGGATGCATCTGTCACAATCAATCCTAGGCTTTTACGCCTATTGTACTCTGACTCCAGCACGGCTCTGGCAGTATATGTATTTTTTTATTTTATTTTTATTTTATTGACGCACTGGCAACGTGCGGCTTCAATTTCCATGTGCTAACTTAGCCGACAGTGCTGCACCCGTTAGTTTAATTTGTTGATCACCATCTCCCGGTCGGGGGATCGAACCGCCATCCTGCAACTCCGCATAGCATCAGCAACCAGGCATCTTTCCACTGGACCACCGCACCAAGACTAAAATTCAAGGATTGGCCGACCAGCTTTCACATGTCTGATATACTGACACACTGACGATTCATATGGGACTATCTGTGGATGCATCTGTCACAATCAATCCTAGGCTTTTACGCCTATTGTACTCTGACTCCAGCACGGCTCTGGCAGTATATGTATTTTTTATTTTTTTATTTTATTGACGCACTGGCAACGTGCGGCTTCAATTTCCATGTGCTAACTTAGCCGACAGTGCTGCACCCGTTAGTTTAATTTGTTGATCACCATCTCCCGGTCGGGGGATCGAACCGCCATCCTGCAACTCCGCATAGCATCAGCAACCAGGCATCTTTCCACTGGACCACCGCACCAAGACTAAAAGTCAAGGATTGGCCGACCAGCTTTCACATGTCTGATATACTCACACACTGACGATTCATATGGGACTATCTGTGGATGCATCTGTCACAATCAATCCTAGGCTTTTACGCCTATTGTACTCTGACTCCAGCACGGCTCTGGCAGTATATGTATTTTTTTTATTTTTTTTATTTTATTGACGCACTGGCAACGTGCGGCTTCAATTTCCATGTGCTAACTTAGCCGACAGTGCTGCACCCGTTAGTTTAATTTGTTGATCACCATCTCCCGGTCGGGGGATCGAACCGCCATCCTGCAACTCCGCATAGCATCAGCAACCAGGCATCTTTCCACTGGACCACCGCACCAAGACTAAAAGTCAAGGATTGGCCGACCAGCTTTCACATGTCTGATATACTGACACACTGACGATTCATATGGGACTATCTGTGGATGCATCTGTCACAATCAATCCTAGGCTTTTACGCCTATTGTACTCTGACTCCAGCACGGCTCTGGCAGTATATGTATTTTTTTTTTTTTTATTGACGCACTAGCAACGTGCGGCTTCAATTTCCATGTTCTAACTTAGCCGACAGTGCTGCACCCATTAGTTTAATTTGTTGATCACCATCTCCCGGTCGGGGGATCGAACTGCCATCCTGCAACTCCGCATAGCATCAGCAACCAGGCATCTTTCCACTGGACCACCGCACCAAGACTAAAAGTCAAGGATTGGCCGACCAGCTTTCACATGTCTGATATACTGACACACTGACGATTCATATGGGACTATCTGTGGATGCATCTGTCACAATCAATCCTAGGCTTTTACGCCTATTGTACTCTGACTCCAGCACGGCTCTGGCAGTATATGTATTTTTTTTATTTTTTTTATTTTATTGACGCACTGGCAACGTGCGGCTTCAATTTCCATGTGCTAACTTAGCCGACAGTGCTGCACCCGTTAGTTTAATTTGTTGATCACCATCTCCCGGTCGGGGGATCGAACCGCCATCCTGCAACTCCGCATAGCATCAGCAACCAGGCATCTTTCCACTGGACCACCGCACCAAGACTAAAAGTCAAGGATTGGCCGACCAGCTTTCACATGTCTGATATACTGACACACTGACGATTCATATGGGACTATCTGTGGATGCATCTGTCACAATCAATCCTAGGCTTTTACGCATATTGTACTCTGACTCCAGCACGGCTCTGGCAGTATATGTATTTTTTATTATTTTTTTTATTTTATTGACGCACTGGCAACGTGCGGCTTCAATTTCCATGTGCTAACTTAGCCGACAGTGCTGCACCCGTTAGTTTAATTTGTTGATCACCATCTCCCGGTCGGGGGATCGAACCGCCATCCTGCAACTCCGCATAGCATCAACAACCAGGCATCTTTCCACTGGACCACCGCACCAAGACTAAAAGTCAAGGATTGGCCGACCAGCTTTCACATGTCTGATATACTGACACACTGACGATTCATATGGGACTATCTGTGGATGCATCTGTCACAATCAATCCTAGGCTTTTACGCCTATTGTACTCTGACTCCAGCACGGCTCTGGCAGTATATGTATTTTTTTTTTTTTTTATTGACGCACTAGCAACGTGCGGCTTCAATTTCCATGTTCTAACTTAGCCGACAGTGCTGCACCCATTAGTTTAATTTGTTGATCACCATCTCCCGGTCGGGGGATCGAACTGCCATCCTGCAACTCCGCATAGCATCAGCAACCAGGCATCTTTCCACTGGACCACCGCACCAAGACTAAAAGTCAAGGATTGGCCGACCAGCTTTCACATGTCTGATATACTGACACACTGACGATTCATATGGGACTATCTGTGGATGCATCTGTCACAATCAATCCTAGGCTTTTACGCCTATTGTACTCTGACTCCAGCATGGCTCTGGCAGTATATGTATTTTTTTTTTTTATTGACGCACTGGCAACGTGCGGCTTCAATTTCCATGTGCTAACTTAGCCGACAGTGCTGCACCCGTTAGTTTAATTTGTTGATCACCATCTCCCGGTCGGGGGATCGAACCGCCATCCTGCAACTCCGCATAGCATCAGCAACCAGGCATCTTTCCACTGGACCACCGCACCAAGACTAAAAGTCAAGGATTGGCCGACCAGCTTTCACATGTCTGATATACTGACACACTGACGATTCATATGGGACTATCTGTGGATGCATCTGTCACAATCAATCCTAGGCTTTTACGCCTATTGTACTCTGACTCCAGCACGGCTCTGGCAGTATATGTATTTTATTTATTTATTTTTTTTATTGACGCACTGGCAACGTGCGGCTTCAATTTCCATGTTCTAACTTAGCCGACAGTGCTGCACCCGTTAGTTTAATTTGTTGATCACCATCTCCCGGTCGGGGGATCGAACCGCCATCCTGCAACTCCGCATAGCATCAGCAACCAGGCATCTTTCCACTGGACCACCGCACCAAGACTAAAAGTCAAGGATTGGCCCACCAGCTTTCACATGTCTGATATACTGACACACTGACGATTCATATGGGACTATCTGTGGATGCATCTGTCACAATCAATCCTAGGCTTTTACGCCTATTGTACTCTGACTCCAGCACGGCTCTGGCAGTATATGTATTTTTTATTTTTTTATTTTATTGACGCACTGGCAACGTGCGGCTTCAATTTCCATGTGCTAACTTAGCCGACAGTGCTGCACCCGTTAGTTTAATTTGTTGATCACCATCTCCCGGTCGGGGGATCGAACCGCCATCCTGCAACTCCGCATAGCATCAGCAACCAGGCATCTTTCCACTGGACCACCGCACCAAGACTAAAAGTCAAGGATTGGCCGACCAGCTTTCACATGTCTGATATACTCACACACTGACGATTCATATGGGACTATCTGTGGATGCATCTGTCACAATCAATCCTAGGCTTTTACGCCTATTGTACTCTGACTCCAGCACGGCTCTGGCAGTATATGTATTTTTTTTTTTTTTTTATTTTATTGACGCACTGGCAACGTGCGGCTTCAATTTCCATGTGCTAACTTAGCCGACAGTGCTGCACCCATTAGTTTAATTTGTTGATCACCATCTCCCGGTCGGGGGATCGAACCGCCATCCTGCAACTCCGCATAGCATCAGCAACCAGGCATCTTTCCACTGGACCACCGCACCAAGACTAAAAGTCAAGGATTGACCAACCAGCTTTCACATGTCTGATATACTGACACACTGACGATTCATATGGGACTATCTGTGGATGCATCTGTCACAATCAATCCTAGGCTTTTACGCCTATTGTACTCTGACTCCAGCACGGCTCTGGCAGTATATGTATTTTTTTATTTTTTTTTTATTTTATTGACGCACTGGCAACGTGCGGCTTCAATTTCCATGTGCTAACTTAGCCGACAGTGCTGCACCCGTTAGTTTAATTTGTTGATCACCATCTCCCGGTCGGGGGATCGAACCGCCATCCTGCAACTCCGCATAGCATCAGCAACCAGGCATCTTTCCACTGGACCACCGCACCAAGACTAAAATTCAAGGATTGGCCGACCAGCTTTCACATGTCTGATATACTGACACACTGACGATTCATATGGGACTATCTGTGGATGCATCTGTCACAATCAATCCTAGGCTTTTACGCCTATTGTACTCTGACTCCAGCACGGCTCTGGCAGTATATGTATTTTTTATTTTTTTATTTTATTGACGCACTGGCAACGTGCGGCTTCAATTTCCATGTGCTAACTTAGCCGACAGTGCTGCACCCGTTAGTTTAATTTGTTGATCACCATCTCCCAGTCGGGGGATCGAACCGCCATCCTGCAACTCCGCATAGCATCAGCAACCAGGCATCTTTCCACTGGACCACCGCACCAAGACTAAAAGTCAAGGATTGGCCGACCAGCTTTCACATGTCTGATATACTCACACACTGACGATTCATATGGGACTATCTGTGGATGCATCTGTCACAATCAATCCTAGGCTTTTACGCCTATTGTACTCTGACTCCAGCACGGCTCTGGCAGTATATGTATTTTTTTTATTTTTTTTATTTTATTGACGCACTGGCAACGTGCGGCTTCAATTTCCATGTGCTAACTTAGCCGACAGTGCTGCACCCGTTAGTTTAATTTGTTGATCACCATCTCCCGGTCGGGGGATCGAACCGCCATCCTGCAACTCCGCATAGCATCAGCAACCAGGCATCTTTCCACTGGACCACCGCACCAAGACTAAAAGTCAAGGATTGGCCGACCAGCTTTCACATGTCTGATATACTGACACACTGACGATTCATATGGGACTATCTGTGGATGCATCTGTCACAATCAATCCTAGGCTTTTACGCATATTGTACTCTGACTCCAGCACGGCTCTGGCAGTATATGTATTTTTTATTATTTTTTTTATTTTATTGACGCACTGGCAACGTGCGGCTTCAATTTCCATGTGCTAACTTAGCCGACAGTGCTGCACCCGTTAGTTTAATTTGTTGATCACCATCTCCCGGTCGGGGGATCGAACCGCCATCCTGCAACTCCGCATAGCATCAACAACCAGGCATCTTTCCACTGGACCACCGCACCAAGACTAAAAGTCAAGGATTGGCCGACCAGCTTTCACATGTCTGATATACTGACACACTGACGATTCATATGGGACTATCTGTGGATGCATCTGTCACAATCAATCCTAGGCTTTTACGCCTATTGTACTCTGACTCCAGCACGGCTCTGGCAGTATATGTATTTTTTTTTTTTTTTATTGACGCACTAGCAACGTGCGGCTTCAATTTCCATGTTCTAACTTAGCCGACAGTGCTGCACCCATTAGTTTAATTTGTTGATCACCATCTCCCGGTCGGGGGATCGAACTGCCATCCTGCAACTCCGCATAGCATCAGCAACCAGGCATCTTTCCACTGGACCACCGCACCAAGACTAAAAGTCAAGGATTGGCCGACCAGCTTTCACATGTCTGATATACTGACACACTGACGATTCATATGGGACTATCTGTGGATGCATCTGTCACAATCAATCCTAGGCTTTTACGCCTATTGTACTCTGACTCCAGCACGGCTCTGGCAGTATATGTATTTTTTTTATTTTTTTTATTTTATTGACGCACTGGCAACGTGCGGCTTCAATTTCCATGTGCTAACTTAGCCGACAGTGCTGCACCCGTTAGTTTAATTTGTTGATCACCATCTCCCGGTCGGGGGATCGAACCGCCATCCTGCAACTCCGCATAGCATCAGCAACCAGGCATCTTTCCACTGGACCACCGCACCAAGACTAAAAGTCAAGGATTGGCCGACCAGCTTTCACATGTCTGATATACTGACACACTGACGATTCATATGGGACTATCTGTGGATGCATCTGTCACAATCAATCCTAGGCTTTTACGCATATTGTACTCTGACTCCAGCACGGCTCTGGCAGTATATGTATTTTTTATTATTTTTTTTATTTTATTGACGCACTGGCAACGTGCGGCTTCAATTTCCATGTGCTAACTTAGCCGACAGTGCTGCACCCGTTAGTTTAATTTGTTGATCACCATCTCCCGGTCGGGGGATCGAACCGCCATCCTGCAACTCCGCATAGCATCAACAACCAGGCATCTTTCCACTGGACCACCGCACCAAGACTAAAAGTCAAGGATTGGCCGACCAGCTTTCACATGTCTGATATACTGACACACTGACGATTCATATGGGACTATCTGTGGATGCATCTGTCACAATCAATCCTAGGCTTTTACGCCTATTGTACTCTGACTCCAGCACGGCTCTGGCAGTATATGTATTTTTTTTTTTTTTTATTGACGCACTAGCAACGTGCGGCTTCAATTTCCATGTTCTAACTTAGCCGACAGTGCTGCACCCATTAGTTTAATTTGTTGATCACCATCTCCCGGTCGGGGGATCGAACTGCCATCCTGCAACTCCGCATAGCATCAGCAACCAGGCATCTTTCCACTGGACCACCGCACCAAGACTAAAAGTCAAGGATTGGCCGACCAGCTTTCACATGTCTGATATACTGACACACTGACGATTCATATGGGACTATCTGTGGATGCATCTGTCACAATCAATCCTAGGCTTTTACGCCTATTGTACTCTGACTCCAGCATGGCTCTGGCAGTATATGTATTTTTTTTTTTTATTGACGCACTGGCAACGTGCGGCTTCAATTTCCATGTGCTAACTTAGCCGACAGTGCTGCACCCGTTAGTTTAATTTGTTGATCACCATCTCCCGGTCGGGGGATCGAACCGCCATCCTGCAACTCCGCATAGCATCAGCAACCAGGCATCTTTCCACTGGACCACCGCACCAAGACTAAAAGTCAAGGATTGGCCGACCAGCTTTCACATGTCTGATATACTGACACACTGACGATTCATATGGGACTATCTGTGGATGCATCTGTCACAATCAATCCTAGGCTTTTACGCCTATTGTACTCTGACTCCAGCACGGCTCTGGCAGTATATGTATTTTATTTATTTATTTTTTTTATTGACGCACTGGCAACGTGCGGCTTCAATTTCCATGTTCTAACTTAGCCGACAGTGCTGCACCCGTTAGTTTAATTTGTTGATCACCATCTCCCGGTCGGGGGATCGAACCGCCATCCTGCAACTCCGCATAGCATCAGCAACCAGGCATCTTTCCACTGGACCACCGCACCAAGACTAAAAGTCAAGGATTGGCCCACCAGCTTTCACATGTCTGATATACTGACACACTGACGATTCATATGGGACTATCTGTGGATGCATCTGTCACAATCAATCCTAGGCTTTTACGCCTATTGTACTCTGACTCCAGCACGGCTCTGGCAGTATATGTATTTTTTATTTTTTTATTTTATTGACGCACTGGCAACGTGCGGCTTCAATTTCCATGTGCTAACTTAGCCGACAGTGCTGCACCCGTTAGTTTAATTTGTTGATCACCATCTCCCGGTCGGGGGATCGAACCGCCATCCTGCAACTCCGCATAGCATCAGCAACCAGGCATCTTTCCACTGGACCACCGCACCAAGACTAAAAGTCAAGGATTGGCCGACCAGCTTTCACATGTCTGATATACTCACACACTGACGATTCATATGGGACTATCTGTGGATGCATCTGTCACAATCAATCCTAGGCTTTTACGCCTATTGTACTCTGACTCCAGCACGGCTCTGGCAGTATATGTATTTTATTTTTTTTTTTTATTTTATTGACGCACTGGCAACGTGCGGCTTCAATTTCCATGTGCTAACTTAGCCGACAGTGCTGCACCCGTTAGTTTAATTTGTTGATCACCATCTCCCGGTCGGGGGATCGAACCGCCATCCTGCAACTCCGCATAGCATCAACAACCAGGCATCTTTCCACTGGACCACCGCACCAAGACTAAAAGTCAAGGATTGGCCGACCAGCTTTCACATGTCTGATATACTGACACACTGACGATTCATATGGGACTATCTGTGGATGCATCTGTCACAATCAATCCTAGGCTTTTACGCCTATTGTACTCTGACTCCAGCACGGCTCTGGCAGTATATGTATTTTTTTTTTTTTTTATTGACGCACTAGCAACGTGCGGCTTCAATTTCCATGTTCTAACTTAGCCGACAGTGCTGCACCCATTAGTTTAATTTGTTGATCACCATCTCCCGGTCGGGGGATCGAACTGCCATCCTGCAACTCCGCATAGCATCAGCAACCAGGCATCTTTCCACTGGACCACCGCACCAAGACTAAAAGTCAAGGATTGGCCGACCAGCTTTCACATGTCTGATATACTGACACACTGACGATTCATATGGGACTATCTGTGGATGCATCTGTCACAATCAATCCTAGGCTTTTACGCCTATTGTACTCTGACTCCAGCATGGCTCTGGCAGTATATGTATTTTTTTTTTTTATTGACGCACTGGCAACGTGCGGCTTCAATTTCCATGTGCTAACTTAGCCGACAGTGCTGCACCCGTTAGTTTAATTTGTTGATCACCATCTCCCGGTCGGGGGATCGAACCGCCATCCTGCAACTCCGCATAGCATCAGCAACCAGGCATCTTTCCACTGGACCACCGCACCAAGACTAAAAGTCAAGGATTGGCCGACCAGCTTTCACATGTCTGATATACTGACACACTGACGATTCATATGGGACTATCTGTGGATGCATCTGTCACAATCAATCCTAGGCTTTTACGCCTATTGTACTCTGACTCCAGCACGGCTCTGGCAGTATATGTATTTTATTTATTTATTTTTTTTATTGACGCACTGGCAACGTGCGGCTTCAATTTCCATGTTCTAACTTAGCCGACAGTGCTGCACCCGTTAGTTTAATTTGTTGATCACCATCTCCCGGTCGGGGGATCGAACCGCCATCCTGCAACTCCGCATAGCATCAGCAACCAGGCATCTTTCCACTGGACCACCGCACCAAGACTAAAAGTCAAGGATTGGCCGACCAGCTTTCACATGTCTGATATACTGACACACTGACGATTCATATGGGACTATCTGTGGATGCATCTGTCACAATCAATCCTAGGCTTTTACGCCTATTGTACTCTGACTCCAGCACGGCTCTGGCAGTATATGTATTTTTTATTTTTTTATTTTATTGACGCACTGGCAACGTGCGGCTTCAATTTCCATGTGCTAACTTAGCCGACAGTGCTGCACCCGTTAGTTTAATTTGTTGATCACCATCTCCCGGTCGGGGGATCGAACCGCCATCCTGCAACTCCGCATAGCATCAGCAACCAGGCATCTTTCCACTGGACCACCGCACCAAGACTAAAAGTCAAGGATTGGCCGACCAGCTTTCACATGTCTGATATACTGACACACTGACGATTCATATGGGACTATCTGTGGATGCATCTGTCACAATCAATCCTAGGCTTTTACGCCTATTGTACTCTGACTCCAGCACGGCTCTGGCAGTATATGTATTTTTTTTATTTTTTTTATTTTATTGACGCACTGGCAACGTGCGGCTTCAATTTCCATGTGCTAACTTAGCCGACAGTGCTGCACCCGTTAGTTTAATTTGTTGATCACCATCTCCCGGTCGGGGGATCGAACCGCCATCCTGCAACTCCGCATAGCATCAGCAACCAGGCATCTTTCCACTGGACCACCGCACCAAGACTAAAAGTCAAGGATTGGCCGACCAGCTTTCACATGTCTGATATACTGACACACTGACGATTCATATGGGACTATCTGTGGATGCATCTGTCACAATCAATCCTAGGCTTTTACGCATATTGTACTCTGACTCCAGCACGGCTCTGGCAGTATATGTATTTTTTATTATTTTTTTTATTTTATTGACGCACTGGCAACGTGCGGCTTCAATTTCCATGTGCTAACTTAGCCGACAGTGCTGCACCCGTTAGTTTAATTTGTTGATCACCATCTCCCGGTCGGGGGATCGAACCGCCATCCTGCAACTCCGCATAGCATCAACAACCAGGCATCTTTCCACTGGACCACCGCACCAAGACTAAAAGTCAAGGATTGGCCGACCAGCTTTCACATGTCTGATATACTGACACACTGACGATTCATATGGGACTATCTGTGGATGCATCTGTCACAATCAATCCTAGGCTTTTACGCCTATTGTACTCTGACTCCAGCACGGCTCTGGCAGTATATGTATTTTTTATTTTTTTATGTTATTGACGCACTGGCAACGTGCGGCTTCAATTTCCATGTTCTAACTTAGCCGACAGTGCTGCACCCGTTAGTTTAATTTGTTGATCACCATCTCCCGGTCGGGGGATCGAACCGCCATCCTGCAACTCCGCATAGCATCAGCAACCAGGCATCTTTCCACTGGACCACCGCACCAAGACTAAAAGTCAAGGATTGGCCGACCAGCTTTCACATGTCTGATATACTGACACACTGACGATTCATATGGGACTATCTGTGGATGCATCTGTCACAATCAATCCTAGGCTTTTACGCATATTGTACTCTGACTCCAGCACGGCTCTGGCAGTATATGTATTTTTTATTTTTTTTTTATTTTATTGACGCACTGGCAACGTGCGGCTTCAATTTCCATGTGCTAACTTAGCCGACAGTGCTGCACCCATTAGTTTAATTTGTTGATCACCATCTCCCGGTCGGGGGATCGAACCGCCATCCTGCAACTCCGCATAGCATCAGCAACCAGGCATCTTTCCACTGGACCACCGCACCAAGACTAAAAGTCAAGGATTGGCCGACCAGCTTTCACATGTCTGATATACTGACACACTGACGATTCATATGGGACTATCTGTGGATGCATCTGTCACAATCAATCCTAGGCTTTTACGCCTATTGTACTCTGACTCCAGCACGGCTCTGGCAGTATATGTATTTTTTTTTTTTTTTTTTTATTGACGCACTGGCAACGTGCGGCTTCAATTTCCATGTGCTAACTTAGCCGACAGTGCTGCACACGTTAGTTTAATTTGTTGATCACCATCTCCCGGTCGGGGGGATCGAACCGCCATCCTGCAACTCCGCATAGCATCAGCAACCAGGTATCTTTCCACTGGACCACCGCACCAAGACTAAAAGTCAAGGATTGGCCGACCAGCTTTCACATGTCTGATATACTGACACACTGACGATTCATATGGGACTATCTGTGGATGCATCTGTCACAATCAATCCTAGGCTTTTACGCCTATTGTACTCTGACTCCAGCACGGCTCTGGCAGTATATGTATTTTTTATTTTTTTTTTATTTTATTGACGCACTGGCAACGTGCGGCTTCAATTTCCATGTGCTAACTTAGCCGACAGTGCTGCACCCATTAGTTTAATTTGTTGATCACCATCTCCCGGTCGGGGGATCGAACCGCCATCCTGCAACTCCGCATAGCATCAGCAACCAGGCATCTTTCCACTGGACCACCGCACCAAGACTAAAAGTCAAGGATTGGCCGACCAGCTTTCACATGTCTGATATACTGACACACTGACGATTCATATGGGACTATCTGTGGATGCATCTGTCACAATCAATCCTAGGCTTTTACGCCTATTGTACTCTGACTCCAGCACGGCTCTGGCAGTATATGTATTTTTTATTTTTTTTTTTTATTGACGCACTGGCAACGTGCGGCTTCAATTTCCATGTGCTAACTTAGCCGACAGTGCTGCACACGTTAGTTTAATTTGTTGATCACCATCTCCCGGTCGGGGGGATCGAACCGCCATCCTGCAACTCCGCATAGCATCAGCAACCAGGTATCTTTCCACTGGACCACCGCACCAAGACTAAAAGTCAAGGATTGGCCGACCAGCTTTCACATGTCTGATATACTGACACACTGACGATTCATATGGGACTATCTGTGGATGCATCTGTCACAATCAATCCTAGGCTTTTACGCCTATTGTACTCTGACTCCAGCACGGCTCTGGCAGTATATGTATTTTTTATTTTTTTTTTATTTTATTGACGCACTGGCAACGTGCGGCTTCAATTTCCATGTGCTAACTTAGCCGACAGTGCTGCACCCATTAGTTTAATTTGTTGATCACCATCTCCCGGTCGGGGGATCAAACCGCCATCCTGCAACTCCGCATAGCATCAGCAACCAGGCATCTTTCCACTGGACCACCGCACCAAGACTAAAAGTCAAGGATTGGCCGACCAGCTTTCACATGTCTGATATACTGACACACTGACGATTCATATGGGACTATCTGTGGATGCATCTGTCACAATCAATCCTAGGCTTTTACGCATATTGTACTCTGACTCCAGCACGGCTCTGGCAGTATATGTATTTTTTATTTTTTTTTTATTTTATTGACGCACTGGCAACGTGCGGCTTCAATTTCCATGTGCTAACTTAGCCGACAGTGCTGCACCCATTAGTTTAATTTGTTGATCACCATCTCCCGGTCGGGGGATCGAACCGCCATCCTGCAACTCCGCATAGCATCAGCAACCAGGCATCTTTCCACTGGACCACCGCACCAAGACTAAAAGTCAAGGATTGGCCGACCAGCTTTCACATGTCTGATATACTGACACACTGACGATTCATATGGGACTATCTGTGGATGCATCTGTCACAATCAATCCTAGGCTTTTACGCCTATTGTACTCTGACTCCAGCACGGCTCTGGCAGTATATGTATTTTTTATTTTTTTTTTTTATTGACGCACTGGCAACGTGCGGCTTCAATTTCCATGTGCTAACTTAGCCGACAGTGCTGCACACGTTAGTTTAATTTGTTGATCACCATCTCCCGGTCGGGGGGATCGAACCGCCATCCTGCAACTCCGCATAGCATCAGCAACCAGGTATCTTTCCACTGGACCACCGCACCAAGACTAAAAGTCAAGGATTGGCCGACCAGCTTTCACATGTCTGATATACTGACACACTGACGATTCATATGGGACTATCTGTGGATGCATCTGTCACAATCAATCCTAGGCTTTTACGCCTATTGTACTCTGACTCCAGCACGGCTCTGGCAGTATATGTATTTTTTATTTTTTTTTTATTTTATTGACGCACTGGCAACGTGCGGCTTCAATTTCCATGTGCTAACTTAGCCGACAGTGCTGCACCCATTAGTTTAATTTGTTGATCACCATCTCCCGGTCGGGGGATCAAACCGCCATCCTGCAACTCCGCATAGCATCAGCAACCAGGCATCTTTCCACTGGACCACCGCACCAAGACTAAAAGTCAAGGATTGGCCGACCAGCTTTCACATGTCTGATATACTGACACACTGACGATTCATATGGGACTATCTGTGGATGCATCTGTCACAATCAATCCTAGGCTTTTACGCATATTGTACTCTGACTCCAGCACGGCTCTGGCAGTATATGTATTTTTTATTTTTTTTTTATTTTATTGACGCACTGGCAACGTGCGGCTTCAATTTCCATGTGCTAACTTAGCCGACAGTGCTGCACCCATTAGTTTAATTTGTTGATCACCATCTCCCGGTCGGGGGATCGAACCGCCATCCTGCAACTCCGCATAGCATCAGCAACCAGGCATCTTTCCACTGGACCACCGCACCAAGACTAAAAGTCAAGGATTGGCCGACCAGCTTTCACATGTCTGATATACTGACACACTGACGATTCATATGGGACTATCTGTGGATGCATCTGTCACAATCAATCCTAGGCTTTTACGCCTATTGTACTCTGACTCCAGCACGGCTCTGGCAGTATATGTATTTTTTTTTTTTTTTTTTATTGACGCACTGCCAACGTGCGGCTTCAATTTCCATGTTCTAACTTAGCCGACAGTGCTGCACCCGTTAGTTTAATTTGTTGATCACCATCTCCCGGTCGGGGGATCGAACCGCCATCCTGCAACTCCGCATAGCATCAGCAACCAGGCATCTTTCCACTGGACCACCGCACCAAGACTAAAAGTCTAGGATTGGCCGACCAGCTTTCACATGTCTGATATACTGACACACTGACGATTCATATGGGACTATCTGTGGATGCATCTGTCACAATCAATCCTAGGCTTTTACGCCTATTGTACTCTGACTCCAGCACGGCTCTGGCAGTATATGTATTTTTTATTTTTTTATTTTATTGACGCACTGGCAACGTGCGGCTTCAATTTCCATGTGCTAACTTAGCCGACAGTGCTGCACCCGTTAGTTTAATTTGTTGATCACCATCTCCCGGTCGGGGGATCGAACCGCCATCCTGCAACTCCTCATAGCATCAGCAACCAGGCATCTTTCCACTGGGCCACCGCACCAAGACTAAAAGTCAAGGATTGGCCGACCAGCTTTCACATGTCTGATATACTGACACACTGACGATTCATATGGGACTATCTGTGGATGCATCTGTCACAATCAATCCTAGGCTTTTACGCCTATTGTACTCTGACTCCAGCACGGCTCTGGCAGTATATGTATTTTTTTTTTTTTTTTATTGACGCACTGCCAACGTGCGCATTCAAGTTCCATGTGCTAACTTAGCCGACAGTGCTGCACCCGTTAGTTTAATTTGTTGATCACCATCTCCCGGTCGGGGGATCGAACCGCCATCCTGCAACTCCGCATAGCATCAGCAACCAGGCATCTTTCCACTGGACCACCGCACCAAGACTAAAAGTCAAGGATTGGCCGACCAGCTTTCACATGTCTGATATACTGACACACTGACGATTCATATGGGACTATCTGTGGATGCATCTGTCACAATCAATCCTGGGCTTTTACGCCTATTGTACTCTGACTCCAGCACGGCTCTGGCAGAATATGTATTTTTTATTTATTTATTTTATTGACGCACTGGCAACGTGCGGCTTCAATTTCCATGTGCTAACTTAGCCGACAGTGCTGCACCCGTTAGTTTAATTTGTTGATCACCATCTCCCGGTCGGGGGATCGAACCGCCATCCTGCAACTCCGCATAGCATCAGCAACCAGGTATCTTTCCACTGGACCACCGCACCAAGACTAAAAGTCAAGGATTGGCCGACCAGCTTTCACATGTCTGATATACTGACACACTGACGATTCATATGGGACTATCTGTGGATGCATCTGTCACAATCAATCCTAGGCTTTTACGCCTATTGTACTCTGACTCCAGCACGGCTCTGGCAGTATATGTATTTTTTATTTTTTTATGTTATTGACGCACTGGCAACGTGTGGCTTCAATTTCCATGTGCTAACTTAGCCGACAGTGCTGCACCCGTTAGTTTAATTTGTTGATCACCATCTCCCGGTCGGGGGATCGAACCGCCATCCTGCAACTCCGCATAGCATCAGCAACCAGGCATCTTTCCACTGGACCACCGCACCAAGACTAAAAGTCAAGGATTGGCCGACCAGCTTTCACATGTCTGATATACTGACACACTGACGATTCATATGGGACTATCTGTGGATGCATCTGTCACAATCAATCCTAGGCTTTTACGCATATTGTACTCTGACTCCAGCACGGCTCTGGCAGTATATGTATTTTTTATTTTTTTTTTATTTTATTGACGCACTGGCAACGTGCGGCTTCAATTTCCATGTGCTAACTTAGCCGACAGTGCTGCACCCATTAGTTTAATTTGTTGATCACCATCTCCCGGTCGGGGGATCGAACCGCCATCCTGCAACTCCGCATAGCATCAGCAACCAGGCATCTTTCCACTGGACCACCGCACCAAGACTAAAAGTCAAGGATTGGCCGACCAGCTTTCACATGTCTGATATACTGACACACTGACGATTCATATGGGACTATCTGTGGATGCATCTGTCACAATCAATCCTAGGCTTTTACGCCTATTGTACTCTGACTCCAGCACGGCTCTGGCAGTATATGTATTTTTTTATTTTTTTTTTATTGACGCACTGCCAACGTGCGGCTTCAATTTCCATGTTCTAACTTAGCCGACAGTGCTGCACCCGTTAGTTTAATTTGTTGATCACCATCTCCCGGTCGGGGGATCGAACCGCCATCCTGCAACTCCGCATAGCATCAGCAACCAGGCATCTTTCCACTGGACCACCGCACCAAGACTAAAAGTCTAGGATTGGCCGACCAGCTTTCACATGTCTGATATACTGACACACTGACGATTCATATGGGACTATCTGTGGATGCATCTGTCACAATCAATCCTAGGCTTTTACGCCTATTGTACTCTGACTCCAGCACGGCTCTGGCAGTATATGTATTTTTTATTTTTTTATGTTATTGACGCACTGGCAACGTGTGGCTTCAATTTCCATGTGCTAACTTAGCCGACAGTGCTGCACCCGTTAGTTTAATTTGTTGATCACCATCTCCCGGTCGGGGGATCGAACCAACATCCTGCAACTCCGCATAGCATCAGCAACCAGGCATCTTTCCACTGGACCACCGCACCAAGACTAAAAGTCAAGGATTGGCCGACCAGCTTTCACATGTCTGATATACTGACACACTGACGATTCATATGGGACTATCTGTGGATGCATCTGTCACAATCAATCCTAGGCTTTTACGCATATTGTACTCTGACTCCAGCACGGCTCTGGCAGTATATGTATTTTTTATTTTTTTTTTATTTTATTGACGCACTGGCAACGTGCGGCTTCAATTTCCATGTGCTAACTTAGCCGACAGTGCTGCACCCATTAGTTTAATTTGTTGATCACCATCTCCCGGTCGGGGGATCGAACCGCCATCCTGCAACTCCGCATAGCATCAGCAACCAGGCATCTTTCCACTGGACCACCGCACCAAGACTAAAAGTCAAGGATTGGCCGACCAGCTTTCACATGTCTGATATACTGACACACTGACGATTCATATGGGACTATCTGTGGATGCATCTGTCACAATCAATCCTAGGCTTTTACGCCTATTGTACTCTGACTCCAGCACGGCTCTGGCAGTATATGTATTTTTTATTTTTTTATTTTATTGACGCACTGGCAACGTGCGGCTTCAATTTCCATGTGCTAACTTAGCCGACAGTGCTGCACCCGTTAGTTTAATTTGTTGATCACCATCTCCCGGTCGGGGGATCGAACCGCCATCCTGCAACTCCGCATAGCATCAGCAACCAGGCATCTTTCCACTGGGCCACCGCACCAAGACTAAAAGTCAAGGATTGGCCGACCAGCTTTCACATGTCTGATATACTGACACACTGACGATTCATATGGGACTATCTGTGGATGCATCTGTCACAATCAATCCTAGGCTTTTACGCCTATTGTACTCTGACTCCAGCACGGCTCTGGCAGTATATGTATTTTTTTTTTTTTTTTATTGACGCACTGCCAACGTGCGCATTCAATTTCCATGTGCTAACTTAGCCGACAGTGCTGCACCCGTTAGTTTAATTTGTTGATCACCATCTCCCGGTCGGGGGATCGAACCGCCATCCTGCAACTCCGCATAGCATCAGCAACCAGGCATCTTTCCACTGGACCACCGCACCAAGACTAAAAGTCAAGGATTGGCCGACCAGCTTTCACATGTCTGATATACTGACACACTGACGATTCATATGGGACTATCTGTGGATGCATCTGTCACAATCAATCCTGGGCTTTTACGCCTATTGTACTCTGACTCCAGCACGGCTCTGGCAGAATATGTATTTTTTATTTATTTATTTTATTGACGCACTGGCAACGTGCGGCTTCAATTTCCATGTGCTAACTTAGCCGACAGTGCTGCACCCGTTAGTTTAATTTGTTGATCACCATCTCCCGGTCGGGGGATCGAACCGCCATCCTGCAACTCCGCATAGCATCAGCAACCAGGTATCTTTCCACTGGACCACCGCACCAAGACTAAAAGTCAAGGATTGGCCGACCAGCTTTCACATGTCTGATATACTGACACACTGACGATTCATATGGGACTATCTGTGGATGCATCTGTCACAATCAATCCTAGGCTTTTACGCCTATTGTACTCTGACTCCAGCACGGCTCTGGCAGTATATGTATTTTTTATTTTTTTATTTTATTGACGCACTGGCAACGTGCGGCTTCAATTTCCATGTGCTAACTTAGCCGACAGTGCTGCACCCGTTAGTTTAATTTGTTGATCACCATCTCCCGGTCGGGGGATCGAACCGCCATCCTGCAACTCCGCATAGCATCAGCAACCAGGCATCTTTCCACTGGGCCACCGCACCAAGACTAAAAGTCAAGGATTGGCCGACCAGCTTTCACATGTCTGATATACTGACACACTGACGATTCATATGGGACTATCTGTGGATGCATCTGTCACAATCAATCCTAGGCTTTTACGCCTATTGTACTCTGACTCCAGCACGGCTCTGGCAGTATATGTATTTTTATTTTTTTTTTATTGACGCACTGCCAACGTGCGCATTCAATTTCCATGTGCTAACTTAGCCGACAGTGCTGCACCCGTTAGTTTAATTTGTTGATCACCATCTCCCGGTCGGGGGATCGAACCGCCATCCTGCAACTCCGCATAGCATCAGCAACCAGGCATCTTTCCACTGGACCACCGCACCAAGACTAAAAGTCAAGGATTGGCCGACCAGCTTTCACATGTCTGATATACTGACACACTGACGATTCATATGGGACTATCTGTGGATGCATCTGTCACAATCAATCCTGGGCTTTTACGCCTATTGTACTCTGACTCCAGCACGGCTCTGGCAGTATATGTATTTTTTTTTTTTTTTTTTTTATTGACGCACTGGCAACGTGCGGCTTCAATTTCCATGTGCTAACTTAGCCGACAGTGCTGCACCCGTTAGTTTAATTTGTTGATCACCATCTCCCGGTCGGGGGATCGAACCGCCATCCTGCAACTCCGCATAGCATCAGCAACCAGGCATCTTTCCACTGGACCACCGCACCAAGACTAAAAGTCAAGGATTGGCCGACCAGCTTTCACATGTCTGATATACTGACACACTGACGATTCATATGGGCCTATCTGTGGATGCATCTGTCACAATCAATCCTAGGCTTTTACGCCTATTGTACTCTGACTCCAGCACGGCTCTGGCAGTATATGTATTTTTATTTTATTGATGCACTGGCAACGTGCGGCTTCAATTTCCATGTGCTAACTTAGCCGACAGTGCTGCACCCGTTAGTTTAATTTGTTGATCACCATCTCCCGGTCAGGGGATCGAACCGCCATCCTGCAACTCCGCATAGCATCAGCAACCAGGCATCTTTCCACTGGACCACCGCACCAAGACTATAAGTCAAGGATTGGCCGACCAGCTTTCACATGTCCGATATACTGACACACTGACGATTCATATGGGACTATCTGTGGATGCATCTGTCACAATCAATCCTAGGCTTTTTACGCCTATTGTACTCTGACTCCAGCACGGCTCTGGCAGTATATGTATTTTTATGTTATTGACGCACTGGCAACGTGCGGCTTCAATTTCCATGTGCTAACTTAGCCGACAGTGCTGCACCCGTTAGTTTAATTTGTTGATCACCATCTCCCGGTCGGGGGATCGAACCGCCATCCTGCAACTCCGCATAGCATCAGCAACCAGGCATCTTTCCACTGGACCACCGCACCAAGACTATAAGTCAAGGATTGGCCGACCAGCTTTCACATGTCCGATATACTGACACACTGACGATTCATATGGGACTATCTGTGGATGCATCTGTCACAATCAATCCTAGGCTTTTTACGCCTATTGTACTCTGACTCCAGCACGGCTCTGGCAGTATATGTATTTTTATTTTATTGACGCACTGGCAACGTGCGGCTTCAATTTCCATGTGCTAACTTAGCCGACAGTGCTGCACCCGTTAGTTTAATTTGTTGATCACCATCTCCCGGTCGGGGGATCGAACCGCCATCCTGCAACTCCGCATAGCATCAGCAACCAGGCATCTTTCCACTGGACCACCGCACCAAGACTATAAGTCAAGGATTGGCCGACCAGCTTTCACATGTCCGATATACTGACACACTGACGATTCATATGGGACTATCTGCGGTTGCATCTGTCACAATCAATCCTAGGCTTTTTACGCCTATTGTACTCTGACTCCAGCACGGCTCTGGCAGTATATGTATTTTTATTTTATTGACGCACTGGCAACGTGCGGCTTCAATTTCCATGTGCTAACTTAGCCGACAGTGCTGCACCCGTTAGTTTAATTTGGTGATCACCATCTCCCGGTCGGGGGATCGAACCGCCATCCTGCAACTCCGCATAGCATCAGCAACCTGGCATCTTTCCACTGGACCACCGCACCAAGACTATAAGTCAAGGATTGGCCGACCAGCTTTCACATGTCTGATATACTGACACACTGACGATTCATATGGGACTATCTGTGGATGCATCTGTCACAATCAATCCTAGGCTTTTACGCCTATTGTACTCTGACTCCAGCACGGCTCTGGCAGTATATGTATTTTTTTATTTTTTATTTTTTTTATTGACGCACTGGCAACGTGCGGCTTCAATTTCCATGTGCTAACTTAGCCGACAGTGCTGCACCCGTTAGTTTAATTTGTTGATCACCATCTCCCGGTCGGGGGATCGAACCGCCATCCTGCAACTCCGCATACCATCAGCAACCAGGCATCTTTCCACTGGACCACCGCACCAAGACTATAAGTCAAGGATTGGCCGACCAGCTTTCACATGTCCGATATACTGACACACTGACGATTCATATGGGACTATCTGTGGATGCATCTGTCACAATCAATCCTAGGCTTTTTACGCCTATTGTACTCTGACTCCAGCACGGCTCTGGCAGTATATGTATTTTTTTTTTTTTTTATTGACGCACTAGCAACGTGCGGCTTCAATTTCCATGTTCTAACTTAGCCGACAGTGCTGCACCCATTAGTTTAATTTGTTGATCACCATCTCCCGGTCGGGGGATCGAACTGCCATCCTGCAACTCCGCATAGCATCAGCAACCAGGCATCTTTCCACTGGATCACCGCACCAAGACTAAAAGTCAAGGATTGGCCGACCAGCTTTCACATGTCTGATATACTGACACACTGACGATTCATATGGGACTATCTGTGGATGCATCTGTCACAATCAATCCTAGGCTTTTACGCCTATTGTACTCTGACTCCAGCATGGCTCTGGCAGTATATGTGTTTTGTTTTTTTTTATTGACGCACTGGCAACGTGCGGCTTCAATTTCCATGTGCTAACTTAGCCGACAGTGCTGCACCCGTTAGTTTAATTTGTTGATCACCATCTCCCGGTCGGGGGATCGAACCGCCATCCTGCAACTCCGCATAGCATCAGCAATCAGGCATCTTTCCACTGGACCACCGCACCAAGACTAAAAGTCAAGGATTGGCCGACCAGCTTTCACATGTCTGATATACTGACACACTGACGATTCATATGGGACTATCTGTGGATGCATCTGTCACAATCAATCCTAGGCTTTTACGCCTATTGTACTCTGACTCCAGCACGGCTCTGGCAGTATATGTATTTTTTATTTTTTATTGACGCACTGGCAACGTGCGGCTTCAATTTCCATGTGCTAACTTAGCCGACAGTGCTGCACCCGTTAGTTTAATTTGTTGATCACCATCTCCCGGTCGGGGGATCGAACCGCCATCCTGCAACTCCGCATAGCATCAGCAACCAGGCATCTTTCCACTGGACCACCGCACCAAGACTAAAAGTCAAGGATTGGCCGACCAGCTTTCACATGTCTGATATACTGACACACTGACGATTCATATGGGACTATCTGTGGATGCATCTGTCACAATCAATCCTAGGCTTTTATGCCTATTGTACTCTGACTCCAGCACGGCTCTGGCAGTATATGTATTTTTTTTTTTTTTTTTTTTATTGACGCACTGGCAACGTGCGGCTTCAATTTCCATGTGCTAACTTAGCCGACAGTGCTGCACCCGTTAGTTTAATTTGTTGATCACCATCTCCCGGTCGGGGGATCGAACCGCCATCCTGCAACTCCGCATAGCATCAGCAACCAGGCATCTTTCCACTGGACCACCGCACCAAGACTAAAAGTCAAGGATTGGCCGACCAGCTTTCACATGTCTGATATACTGACACACTGACGATTCATATGGGACTATCTGTGGATGCATCTGTCACAATCAATCCTGGGCTTTTACGCCTATTGTACTCTGACTCCAGCACGGCTCTGGCAGAATATGTATTTTTTATTTATTTATTTTATTGACGCACTGGCAACGTGCGGCTTCAATTTCCATGTGCTAACTTAGCCGACAGTGCTGCACCCGTTAGTTTAATTTGTTGATCACCATCTCCCGGTCGGGGGATCGAACCGCCATCCTGCAACTCCGCATAGCATCAGCAACCAGGCATCTTTCCACTGGACCACCGCACCAAGACTAAAAGTCAAGGATTGGCCGACCAGCTTTCACATGTCTGATATACTGACACGCTGACGATTCATATGGGACTATCTGTGGATGCATCTGTCACAATCAATCCTAGGCTTTTACGCCTATTGTACTCTGACTCCAGCACGGCTCTGGCAGTATATGTATTTTTTGTATTTTTTTTATTTTATTGACGCACTGGCAACGTGCGGCTTCAATTTCCATGTGCTAACTTAGCCGACAGTGCTGCACCCGTTAGTTTAATTTGTTGATCACCATCTCCCGGTCGGGGGATCGAACCGCCATCCTGTAACTCCGCATAGCATCAGCAACCAGGCATCTTTCCACTGGACGACCGCACCAAGACTAAAAGTCAAGGATTGGCCGACCAGCTTTCACATGTCTGATATACTGACACACTGACGATTCATATGGGACTATCTGTGGATGCATCTGTCACAATCAATCCTAGGCTTTTACGCATATTGTACTCTGACTCCAGCACGGCTCTGGCAGTATATGTATTTTTTATTATTTTTTTTATTTTATTGACGCACCGGCAACGTGCGGCTTCAATTTCCATGTGCTAACTTAGCCGACAGTGCTGCACCCGTTAGTTTAATTTGTTGATCACCATCTCCCGGTCGGGGGATCGAACCGCCATCCTGCAACTCCGCATAGCATCAGCAACCAGGCATCTTTCCACTGGACCACCGCACCAAGACTAAAAGTCAAGGATTGGCCGACCAGCTTTCACATGTCTGATATACTGACACACTGACGATTCATATGGGACTATCTGTGGATGCATCTGTCACAATCAATCCTAGGCTTTTACGCCTATTGTACTCTGACTCCAGCACAGCTCTGGCAGTATATGTATTTTTTATTTTTTTATTTTATTGACGCACTGGAAACGTGCGGCTTCAATTTCCATGTGCTAACTTAGCCGACAGTGCTGCACCCGTTAGTTTAATTTGTTGATCACCATCTCCCGGTCGGGGGATCGAACCGCCATCCTGCAACTCCACATAGCATCAGCAACCAGGCATCTTTCCACTGGACCACCGCACCAAGACTAAAAGTCAAGGATTGGCCGACCAGCTTTCACATGTCTGATATACTGACACACTGACGATTCATATGGGACTATCTGTGGATGCATCTGTCACAATCAATCCTAGGCTTTTACGCCTATTGTACTCTGACTCCAGCACGGCTCTGGCAGTATATGTATTTTTTTTTTTTTTTTTTTTTTATTGACGCACTGGCAACGTGCGGCTTCAATTTCCATGTGCTAACTTAGCCGACAGTGCTGCACCCGTTAGTTTAATTTGTTTATCACCATCTCCCGGTCGGGGGGATCGAACCACCATCCTGTAACTCCGCATAGCATCAGCAACCAGGCATCTTTCCACTGGACCACCGCACCAAGACTAAAAGTCAAGGATTGGCCGACCAGCTTTCACATGTCTGATATACTGACACACTGACGATTCATATGGGACTATCTGTGGATGCATCTGTCACAATCAATCCTAGGCTTTTACGCCTATTGTACTCTGACTCCAGCACGGCTCTGGCAGTATATGTATTTTATTTTTTTTTTTTTTTTATTGACGCACTGGCAACGTGCGGCTTCAATTTCCATGTTCTAACTTAGCCGACAGTGCTGCACCCGTTAGTTTAATTTGTTGATCACCATCTCCCGGTCGGGGGACCGAACCGCCATCCTGCAACTCCGCATAGCATCAGCAACCAGGCATCTTTCCACTGGACCACCGCACCAAGACTAAAAGTCAAGGATTGGCCCACCAGCTTTCACATGTCTGATATACTGACACACTGACGATTCATATGGGACTATCTGTGGATGCATCTGTCACAATCAATCCTAGGCTTTTACGCCTATTGTACTCTGACTCCAGCACGGCTCTGGCAGTATATGTATTTTTTATTTTTTTATGTTATTGACGCACTGGCAACGTGTGGCTTCAATTTCCATGTGCTAACTTAGCCGACAGTGCTGCACCCGTTAGTTTAATTTGTTGATCACCATCTCCCGGTCGGGGGATCGAACCGCCATCCTGCAACTCCGCATAGCATCAGCAACCAGGCATCTTTCCACTGGACCACCGCACCAAGACTAAAAGTCAAGGATTGGCCGACCAGCTTTCACATGTCTGATATACTGACACACTGACGATTCATATGGGACTATCTGTGGATGCATCTGTCACAATCAATCCTAGGCTTTTACGCATATTGTACTCTGACTCCAGCACGGCTCTGGCAGTATATGTATTTTTTATTTTTTTTTTATTTTATTGACGCACTGGCAACGTGCGGCTTCAATTTCCATGTGCTAACTTAGCCGACAGTGCTGCACCCGTTAGTTTAATTTGTTGATCACCATCTCCCGGTCGGGGGGATCGAACCGCCATCCTGCAACTCCGCATAGCATCAGCAACCAGGCATCTTTCCACTGGACCACCGCACCAAGACTAAAAGTCAAGGATTGGCCGACCAGCTTTCACATGTCTGATATACTGACACACTGACGATTCATATGGGACTATCTGTGGATGCATCTGTCACAATCAATCCTAGGCTTTTACGCCTATTGTACTCTGACTCCAGCACGGCTCTGGCAGTATATGTATTTTTTATTTTTTTATGTTATTGACGCACTGGCAACGTGCGGCTTCAATTTCCATGTTCTAACTTAGCCGACAGTGCTGCACCCGTTAGTTTAATTTGTTGATCACCATCTCCCGGTCGGGGGATCGAACCGCCATCCTGCAACTCCGCATAGCATCAGCAACCAGGCATCTTTCCACTGGACCACCGCACCAAGACTAAAAGTCAAGGATTGGCCGACCAGCTTTCACATGTCTGATATACTGACACACTGACGATTCATATGGGACTATCTGTGGATGCATCTGTCACAATCAATCCTAGGCTTTTACGCATATTGTACTCTGACTCCAGCACGGCTCTGGCAGTATATGTATTTTTTATTTTTTTTAAATTTTATTGACGCACTGGCAACGTGCGGCTTCAATTTCCATGTGCTAACTTAGCCGACAGTGCTGCACCCATTAGTTTAATTTGTTGATCACCATCTCCCGGTCGGGGGATCGAACCGCCATCCTGCAACTCCGCATAGCATCAGCAACCAGGCATCTTTCCACTGGACCACCGCACCAAGACTAAAAGTCAAGGATTGGCCGACCAGCTTTCACATGTCTGATATACTGACACACTGACGATTCATATGGGACTATCTGTGGATGCATCTGTCACAATCAATCCTAGGCTTTTACGCCTATTGTACTCTGACTCCAGCACGGCTCTGGCAGTATATGTATTTTTTTTTTTTTTTTTTTTATTGACGCACTGGCAACGTGCGGCTTCAATTTCCATGTGCTAACTTAGCCGACAGTGCTGCACACGTTAGTTTAATTTGTTGATCACCATCTCCCGGTCGGGGGGATCGAACCGCCATCCTGCAACTCCGCATAGCATCAGCAACCAGGTATCTTTCCACTGGACCACCGCACCAAGACTAAAAGTCAAGGATTGGCCGACCAGCTTTCACATGTCTGATATACTGACACACTGACGATTCATATGGGACTATCTGTGGATGCATCTGTCACAATCAATCCTAGGCTTTTACGCCTATTGTACTCTGACTCCAGCACGGCTCTGGCAGTATATGTATTTTTTATTTTTTTTTTATTTTATTGATGCACTGGCAACGTGCGGCTTCAATTTCCATGTGCTAACTTAGCCGACAGTGCTGCACCCATTAGTTTAATTTGTTGATCACCATCTCCCGGTCGGGGGATCGAACCGCCATCCTGCAACTCCGCATAGCATCAGCAACCAGGCATCTTTCCACTGGACCACCGCACCAAGACTAAAAGTCAAGGATTGGCCGACCAGCTTTCACATGTCTGATATACTGACACACTGACGATTCATATGGGACTATCTGTGGATGCATCTGTCACAATCAATCCTAGGCTTTTACGCCTATTGTACTCTGACTCCAGCACGGCTCTGGCAGTATATGTATTTTTTATTTTTTTTTTTTATTGACGCACTGGCAACGTGCGGCTTCAATTTCCATGTGCTAACTTAGCCGACAGTGCTGCACACGTTAGTTTAATTTGTTGATCACCATCTCCCGGTCGGGGGATCGAACCGCCATCCTGCAACTCCGCATAGCATCAGCAACCAGGTATCTTTCCACTGGACCACCGCACCAAGACTAAAAGTCAAGGATTGGCCGACCAGCTTTCACATGTCTGATATACTGACACACTGACGATTCATATGGGACTATCTGTGGATGCATCTGTCACAATCAATCCTAGGCTTTTACGCCTATTGTACTCTGACTCCAGCACGGCTCTGGCAGTATATGTATTTTTTATTTTTTTTTTATTTTATTGACGCACTGGCAACGTGCGGCTTCAATTTCCATGTGCTAACTTAGCCGACAGTGCTGCACCCATTAGTTTAATTTGTTGATCACCATCTCCCGGTCGGGGGATCGAACCGCCATCCTGCAACTCCGCATAGCATCAGCAACCAGGCATCTTTCCACTGGACCACCGCACCAAGACTAAAAGTCAAGGATTGGCCGACCAGCTTTCACATGTCTGATATACTGACACACTGACGATTCATATGGGACTATCTGTGGATGCATCTGTCACAATCAATCCTAGGCTTTTACGCCTATTGTACTCTGACTCCAGCACGGCTCTGGCAGTATATGTATTTTTTATTATTTTTTTTTATTGACGCACTGGCAACGTGCGGCTTCAATTTCCATGTGCTAACTTAGCCGACAGTGCTGCACCCGTTAGTTTAATTTGTTGATCACCATCTCCCGGTCGGGGGGATCGAACCGCCATCCTGCAACTCCGCATAGCATCAGCAACCAGGCATCTTTCCACTGGACCACCGCACCAAGACTAAAAGTCAAGGATTGGCCGACCAGCTTTCACATGTCTGATATACTGACACACTGACGATTCATATGGGACTATCTGTGGATGCATCTGTCACAATCAATCCTAGGCTTTTACGCCTATTGTACTCTGACTCCAGCACGGCTCTGGCAGTATATGTATTTTTTATTTTTTTATGTTATTGACGCACTGGCAACGTGTGGCTTCAATTTCCATGTGCTAACTTAGCCGACAGTGCTGCACCCGTTAGTTTAATTTGTTGATCACCATCTCCCGGTCGGGGGATCAAACCGCCATCCTGCAACTCCGCATAGCATCAGCAACCAGGCATCTTTCCACTGGACCACCGCACCAAGACTAAAAGTCAAGGATTGGCCGACCAGCTTTCACATGTCTGATATACTGACACACTGACGATTCATATGGGACTATCTGTGGATGCATCTGTCACAATCAATCCTAGGCTTTTACGCATATTGTACTCTGACTCCAGCACGGCTCTGGCAGTATATGTATTTTTTATTTTTTTTTTATTTTATTGACGCACTGGCAACGTGCGGCTTCAATTTCCATGTGCTAACTTAGCCGACAGTGCTGCACCCATTAGTTTAATTTGTTGATCACCATCTCCCGGTCGGGGGATCGAACCGCCATCCTGCAACTCCGCATAGCATCAGCAACCAGGCATCTTTCCACTGGACCCCCGCACCAAGACTAAAAGTCAAGGATTGGCCGACCAGCTTTCACATGTCTGATATACTGACACACTGACGATTCATATGGGACTATCTGTGGATGCATCTGTCACAATCAATCCTAGGCTTTTACGCCTATTGTACTCTGACTCCAGCACGGCTCTGGCAGTATATGTATTTTTTTTTTTTTTTTTTATTGACGCACTGCCAACGTGCGGCTTCAATTTCCATGTTCTAACTTAGCCGACAGTGCTGCACCCGTTAGTTTAATTTGTTGATCACCATCTCCCGGTCGGGGGATCGAACCGCCATCCTGCAACTCCGCATAGCATCAGCAACCAGGCATCTTTCCACTGGACCACCGCACCAAGACTAAAAGTCTAGGATTGGCCGACCAGCTTTCACATGTCTGATATACTGACACACTGACGATTCATATGGGACTATCTGTGGATGCATCTGTCACAATCAATCCTAGGCTTTTACGCCTATTGTACTCTGACTCCAGCACGGCTCTGGCAGTATATGTATTTTTTATTTTTTTATTTTATTGACGCACTGGCAACGTGCGGCTTCAATTTCCATGTGCTAACTTAGCCGACAGTGCTGCACCCGTTAGTTTAATTTGTTGATCACCATCTCCCGGTCGGGGGATCGAACCGCCATCCTGCAACTCCGCATAGCATCAGCAACCAGGCATCTTTCCACTGGACCACCGCACCAAGACTAAAAGTCAAGGATTGGCCGACCAGCTTTCACATGTCTGATATACTGACACACTGACGATTCATATGGGACTATCTGTGGATGCATCTGTCACAATCAATCCTAGGCTTTTACGCCTATTGTACTCTGACTCCAGCACGGCTCTGGCAGTATATGTATTTTTTTTTTTTTTTTATTGACGCACTGGCAACGTGCGGCTTCAATTTCCATGTGCTAACTTAGCCGACAGTGCTGCACCCGTTAGTTTAATTTGTTGATCACCATCTCCCGGTCGGGGGATCGAACCGCCATCCTGCAACTCCGCATAGCATCAGCAACCAGGCATCTTTCCACTGGACCACCGCACCAAGACTAAAAGTCAAGGATTGGCCGACCAGCTTTCACATGTCTGATATACTGACACACTGACGATTCATATGGGACTATCTGTGGATGCATCTGTCACAATCAATCCTAGGCTTTTACGCCTATTGTACTCTGACTCCAGCACGGCTCTGGCAGTATATGTATTTTTTATTTATTTATTTTATTGACGCACTGGCAACGTGCGGCTTCAATTTCCATGTGCTAACTTAGCCGACAGTGCTGCACCCGTTAGTTTAATTTGTTGATCACCATCTCCCGGTCGGGGGATCGAACCGCCATCCTGCAACTCCGCATAGCATCAGCAACCAGGCATCTTTCCACTGGACCACCGCACCAAGACTAAAAGTCAAGGATTGGCCGACCAGCTTTCACATGTCTGATATACTGACACACTGACGATTCATATGGGACTATCTGTGGATGCATCTGTCACAATCAATCCTAGGCTTTTACGCCTATTGTACTCTGACTCCAGCACGGCTCTGGCAGTATATGTATTTTTTATTTTTTTATGTTATTGACGCACTGGCAACGTGCGGCTTCAATTTCCATGTGCTAACTTAGCCGACAGTGCTGCACCCGTTAGTTTAATTTGTTGATCACCATCTCCCGGTCGGGGGATCGAACCGCCATCCTGCAACTCCGCATAGCATCAGCAACCAGGCATCTTTCCACTGGACCACCGCACCAAGACTAAAAGTCAAGGATTGGCCGACCAGCTTTCACATGTCTGATATACTGACACACTGACGATTCATATGGGACTATCTGTGGATGCATCTGTCACAATCAATCCTAGGCTTTTACGCATATTGTACTCTGACTCCAGCACGGCTCTGGCAGTATATGTATTTTTTATTTTTTTTTTATTTTATTGACGCACTGGCAACGTGCGGCTTCAATTTCCATGTGCTAACTTAGCCGACAGTGCTGCACCCATTAGTTTAATTTGTTGATCACCATCTCCCGGTCGGGGGATCGAACCGCCATCCTGCAACTCCGCATAGCATCAGCAACCAGGCATCTTTCCACTGGACCACCGCACCAAGACTAAAAGTCAAGGATTGGCCGACCAGCTTTCACATGTCTGATATACTGACACACTGACGATTCATATGGGACTATCTGTGGATGCATCTGTCACAATCAATCCTAGGCTTTTACGCCTATTGTACTCTGACTCCAGCACGGCTCTGGCAGTATATGTATTTTTTTTTATTTTTTTTTATTGACGCACTGCCAACGTGCGGCTTCAATTTCCATGTTCTAACTTAGCCGACAGTGCTGCACCCGTTAGTTTAATTTGTTGATCACCATCTCCCGGTCGGGGGATCGAACCGCCATCCTGCAACTCCGCATAGCATCAGCAACCAGGCATCTTTCCACTGGACCACCGCACCAAGACTAAAAGTCTAGGATTGGCCGACCAGCTTTCACATGTCTGATATACTGACACACTGACGATTCATATGGGACTATCTGTGGATGCATCTGTCACAATCAATCCTAGGCTTTTACGCCTATTGTACTCTGACTCCAGCACGGCTCTGGCAGTATATGTATTTTTTATTTTTTTATGTTATTGACGCACTGGCAACGTGTGGCTTCAATTTCCATGTGCTAACTTAGCCGACAGTGCTGCACCCGTTAGTTTAATTTGTTGATCACCATCTCCCGGTCGGGGGATCGAACCGCCATCCTGCAACTCCGCATAGCATCAGCAACCAGGCATCTTTCCACTGGACCACCGCACCAAGACTAAAAGTCAAGGATTGGCCGACCAGCTTTCACATGTCTGATATACTGACACACTGACGATTCATATGGGACTATCTGTGGATGCATCTGTCACAATCAATCCTAGGCTTTTACGCATATTGTACTCTGACTCCAGCACGGCTCTGGCAGTATATGTATTTTTTATTTTTTTTTTATTTTATTGACGCACTGGCAACGTGCGGCTTCAATTTCCATGTGCTAACTTAGCCGACAGTGCTGCACCCATTAGTTTAATTTGTTGATCACCATCTCCCGGTCGGGGGATCGAACCGCCATCCTGCAACTCCGCATAGCATCAGCAACCAGGCATCTTTCCACTGGACCACCGCACCAAGACTAAAAGTCAAGGATTGGCCGACCAGCTTTCACATGTCTGATATACTGACACACTGACGATTCATATGGGACTATCTGTGGATGCATCTGTCACAATCAATCCTAGGCTTTTACGCCTATTGTACTCTGACTCCAGCACGGCTCTGGCAGTATATGTATTTTTTATTTTTTTATTTTATTGACGCACTGGCAACGTGCGGCTTCAATTTCCATGTGCTAACTTAGCCGACAGTGCTGCACCCGTTAGTTTAATTTGTTGATCACCATCTCCCGGTCGGGGGATCGAACCGCCATCCTGCAACTCCGCATAGCATCAGCAACCAGGCATCTTTCCACTGGGCCACCGCACCAAGACTAAAAGTCAAGGATTGGCCGACCAGCTTTCACATGTCTGATATACTGACACACTGACGATTCATATGGGACTATCTGTGGATGCATCTGTCACAATCAATCCTAGGCTTTTACGCCTATTGTACTCTGACTCCAGCACGGCTCTGGAAGTATATGTATTTTTTTTTTTTTTTATTGACGCACTGCCAACGTGCGCATTCAATTTCCATGTGCTAACTTAGCCAACAGTGCTGCACCCGTTAGTTTAATTTGTTGATCACCATCTCCCGGTCGGGGGATCGAACCGCCATCCTGCAACTCCGCATAGCATCAGCAACCAGGCATCTTTCCACTGGACCACCGCACCAAGACTAAAAGTCAAGGATTGGCCGACCAGCTTTCACATGTCTGATATACTGACACACTGACGATTCATATGGGACTATCTGTGGATGCATCTGTCACAATCAATCCTGGGCTTTTACGCCTATTGTACTCTGACTCCAGCACGGCTCTGGCAGTATATGTATTTTTTATTTATTTATTTTATTGACGCACTGGCAACGTGCGGCTTCAATTTCCATGTGCTAACTTAGCCGACAGTGCTGCACCCGTTAGTTTAATTTGTTGATCACCATCTCCCGGTCGGGGGATCGAACCGCCATCCTGCAACTCCGCATAGCATCAGCAACCAGGTATCTTTCCACTGGACCACCGCACCAAGACTAAAAGTCAAGGATTGGCCGACCAGCTTTCACATGTCTGATATACTGACACACTGACGATTCATATGGGACTATCTGTGGATGCATCTGTCACAATCAATCCTAGGCTTTTACGCCTATTGTACTCTGACTCCAGCACGGCTCTGGCAGTATATGTATTTTTTATTTTTTTATTTTATTGACGCACTGGCAACGTGCGGCTTCAATTTCCATGTGCTAACTTAGCCGACAGTGCTGCACCCGTTAGTTTAATTTGTTGATCACCATCTCCCGGTCGGGGGATCGAACCGCCATCCTGCAACTCCGCATAGCATCAGCAACCAGGCATCTTTCCACTGGGCCACCGCACCAAGACTAAAAGTCAAGGATTGGCCGACCAGCTTTCACATGTCTGATATACTGACACACTGACGATTCATATGGGACTATCTGTGGATGCATCTGTCACAATCAATCCTAGGCTTTTACGCCTATTGTACTCTGACTCCAGCATGGCTCTGGCAGTATATGTATTTTTATTTTTTTTTTATTGACGCACTGCCAACGTGCGCATTCAATTTCCATGTGCTAACTTAGCCGACAGTGCTGCACCCGTTAGTTTAATTTGTTGATCACCATCTCCCGGTCGGGGGATCGAACCGCCATCCTGCAACTCCGCATAGCATCAGCAACCAGGCATCTTTCCACTGGACCACCGCACCAAGACTAAAAGTCAAGGATTGGCCGACCAGCTTTCACATGTCTGATATACTGACACACTGACGATTCATATGGGACTATCTGTGGATGCATCTGTCACAATCAATCCTGGGCTTTTACGCCTATTGTACTCTGACTCCAGCACGGCTCTGGCAGTATATGTATTTTTATTTTATTGACGCACTGGCAACGTGCGGCTTCAATTTCCATGTGCTAACTTAGCCGACAGTGCTGCACCCGTTAGTTTAATTTGTTGATCACCATCTCCCGGTCGGGGGATCGAACCGCCATCCTGCAACTCCGCATAGCATCAGCAACCAGGCATCTTTCCACTGGACCACCGCACCAAGACTAAAAGTCAAGGATTGGCCGACCAGCTTTCACATGTCTGATATACTGACACACTGACGATTCATATGGGCCTATCTGTGGATGCATCTGTCACAATCAATCCTAGGCTTTTACGCCTATTGTACTCTGACTCCAGCACGGCTCTGGCAGTATATGTATTTTTATTTTATTGATGCACTGGCAACGTGCGGCTTCAATTTCCATGTGCTAACTTAGCCGACAGTGCTGCACCCGTTAGTTTAATTTGTTGATCACCATCTCCCGGTCAGGGGATCGAACCGCCATCCTGCAACTCCGCATAGCATCAGCAACCAGGCATCTTTCCACTGGACCACCGCACCAAGACTATAAGTCAAGGATTGGCCGACCAGCTTTCACATGTCCGATATACTGACACACTGACGATTCATATGGGACTATCTGTGGATGCATCTGTCACAATCAATCCTAGGCTTTTTACGCCTATTGTACTCTGACTCCAGCACGGCTCTGGCAGTATATGTATTTTTATGTTATTGACGCACTGGCAACGTGCGGCTTCAATTTCCATGTGCTAACTTAGCCGACAGTGCTGCACCCGTTAGTTTAATTTGTTGATCACCATCTCCCGGTCGGGGGATCGAACCGCCATCCTGCAACTCCGCATAGCATCAGCAACCAGGCATCTTTCCACTGGACCACCGCACCAAGACTATAAGTCAAGGATTGGCCGACCAGCTTTCACATGTCCGATATACTGACACACTGACGATTCATATGGGACTATCTGTGGATGCATCTGTCACAATCAATCCTAGGCTTTTTACGCCTATTGTACTCTGACTCCAGCACGGCTCTGGCAGTATATGTATTTTTATTTTATTGACGCACTGGCAACGTGCGGCTTCAATTTCCATGTGCTAACTTAGCCGACAGTGCTGCACCCGTTAGTTTAATTTGTTGATCACCATCTCCCGGTCGGGGGATCGAACCGCCATCCTGCAACTCCGCATAGCATCAGCAACCAGGCATCTTTCCACTGGACCACCGCACCAAGACTATAAGTCAAGGATTGGCCGACCAGCTTTCACATGTCCGATATACTGACACACTGACGATTCATATGGGACTATCTGCGGTTGCATCTGTCACAATCAATCCTAGGCTTTTTACGCCTATTGTACTCTGACTCCAGCACGGCTCTGGCAGTATATGTATTTTTATTTTATTGACGCACTGGCAACGTGCGGCTTCAATTTCCATGTGCTAACTTAGCCGACAGTGCTGCACCCGTTAGTTTAATTTGGTGATCACCATCTCCCGGTCGGGGGATCGAACCGCCATCCTGCAACTCCGCATAGCATCAGCAACCTGGCATCTTTCCACTGGACCACCGCACCAAGACTATAAGTCAAGGATTGGCCGACCAGCTTTCACATGTCTGATATACTGACACACTGACGATTCATATGGGACTATCTGTGGATGCATCTGTCACAATCAATCCTAGGCTTTTACGCCTATTGTACTCTGACTCCAGCACGGCTCTGGCAGTATATGTATTTTTTTATTTTTTATTTTTTTTATTGACGCACTGGCAACGTGCGGCTTCAATTTCCATGTGCTAACTTAGCCGACAGTGCTGCACCCGTTAGTTTAATTTGTTGATCACCATCTCCCGGTCGGGGGATCGAACCGCCATCCTGCAACTCCGCATACCATCAGCAACCAGGCATCTTTCCACTGGACCACCGCACCAAGACTATAAGTCAAGGATTGGCCGACCAGCTTTCACATGTCCGATATACTGACACACTGACGATTCATATGGGACTATCTGTGGATGCATCTGTCACAATCAATCCTAGGCTTTTTACGCCTATTGTACTCTGACTCCAGCACGGCTCTGGCAGTATATGTATTTTTATTTTATTGACGCACTGGCAACGTGCGGCTTCAATTTGCATGTGCTAACTTAGCCGACAGTGCTGCACCCGTTAGTTTAATTTGTTGATCACCATCTCCCGGTCGGGGGATCGAACCGCCATCCTGCAACTCCGCATAGCATCAGCAACCAGGCATCTTTCAACTGGACCACCGCACCAAGACTAAAAGTCAAGGATTGGCCGACCAGCTTTCACATGTCTGATATACTGACACACTGATGATTCATATGGGACTATCTGTGGATGCATCTGTCACAATCAATCCTAGGCTTTTACGCCTATTGTACTCTGACTCCTGCACGGCTCTGGCAGTATATGTATTTTTATTTTATTGACGCACTGGCAACGTGCGGCTTCAATTTGCATGTGCTAACTTAGCCGACAGTGCTGCACCCGTTAGTTTAATTTGTTGATCACCATCTCCCGGTCGGGGGATCGAACCGCCATGCTGCAACTCCGCATAGCATCAGCAACCAGGCATCTTTCCACTGGACCACCGCACCAAGACTATAAGTCAAGGATTGGCCGACCAGCTTTCACATGTCCGATATACTGACACACTGACGATTCATATGGGACTATCTGTGGATGCATCTGTCACAATCAATCCTAGGCTTTTTACGCCTATTGTACTCTGACTCCAGCACGGCTCTGGCAGTATATGTATTTTTATTTTATTGACGCACTGGCAACGTGCGGCTTCAATTTCCATGTGCTAACTTAGCCGACAGTGCTGCACCCGTTAGTTTAATTTGTTGATCACCATCTCCCGGTCGGGGGATCGAACCGCCATCCTGCAACTCCGCATAGCATCAGCAACCAGGCATCTTTCCACTGGACCACCGCACCAAGACTATAAGTCAAGGATTGGCCAACCAGCTTTCACATGTCCGATATACTGACACACTGACGATTCATATGGGACTATCTGTGGATGCATCTGTCACAATCAATCCTAGGCTTTTTACGCCTATTGTACTCTGACTCCAGCACGGCTCTGGCAGTATATGTATTTTTATTTTATTGACGCACTGGCAACGTGCGGCTTCAATTTCCATGTGCTAACTTAGCCGACAGTGCTGCACCCGTTAGTTTAATTTGTTGATCACCATCTCCCGGTCGGGGGATCGAACCGCCATCCTGCAACTCCGCATAGCATCAGCAACCAGGCATCTTTCAACTGGACCACCGCACCAAGACTAAAGGTCAAGGATTGGCCGACCAGCTTTCACATGTCTGATATACTGACACACTGATGATTCATATGGGACTATCTGTGGATGCATCTGTCACAATCAATCCTAGGCTTTTACGCCTATTGTACTCTGACTCCAGCACGGCTCTGGCAGTATATGTATTTTTTTTTTTTTTATTGACGCACTGGCAACGTGCGGCTTCAATTTCCATGTGCTAACTTAGCCGACAGTGCTGCACCCGTTAGTTTAATTTGTTGAACACCATCTCCCGGTCGGGGGATCGAACCGCCATCCTGCAACTCCGCATAGCATCAGCAACCAGGCATCTTTCCACTGGACCACCGCACCAAGACTAAAAGTCAAGGATTGGCCGACCAGCTTTCACATGTCTGATATACTGACACACTAACGATTCATATGGGACTATCTGTGGATGCATCTGTCACAATCAATCCTAGGCTTTTACGCCTATTGTACTCTGACTCCAGCACGGCTCTGGCAGTATATGTATTTTTTTTTTTATTGATGCACTGGCAACGTGCGGCTTCAATTTCCATGTGCTAACTTAGCCGACAGTGCTGCACCCATTAGTTTAATTTGTTGATCACCATCTCCCGGTCGGGGGATCGAACCGCCATCCTGCAACTCCGCATAGCATCAGCAACCAGGCATCTTTCCACTGGACCACCGCACCAAGACTAAAAGTCAAGGATTGGCGGACCAGCTTTCACATGTCTGATATACTGACACACTGACGATTCATATGGGACTATCTGTGGATGCATCTGTCACAATCAATCCTAGGCTTTTACGCCTATTGTACTCTGACTCCAGCACGGCTCTGGCAGTATATGTATTTTTTTATTTTTTTTTATTGATGGACTGGCAACGTGCGGCTTCAATTTCCATGTGCTAACTTAGCCGACAGTGCTGCACCCGTTAGTTTAATTTGTTGATCACCATCTCCCGGTCGGGGGATCGAACCGCCATCCTGCAACTCCGCATAGCATCAGCAACCAGGCATCTTTCCACTGGACCACCGCACCAAGACTAAAAGTCAAGGATTGGCCGACCAGCTTTCACATGTCTGATATACTGACACACTGACGATTCATATGGGACTATCTGTGGATGCATCTGTCACAATCAATCCTAGGCTTTTACGCCTATTGTACTCTGACTCCATCACGGCTCTGGCAGTATATGTATTTTTTTATTTTTTTTTTATTTTATTGACGCACTGGCAACGTGCGGCTTCAATTTCCATGTGCTAACTTAGCCGACAGTGCTGCACCCGTTAGTTTAATTTGTTGATCACCATCTCCCGGTCGGGGGATCGAACCGCCATCCTGCAACTCCGCATAGCATCAGCAACCAGGCATCTTTCCACTGGACCACCGCACCAAGACTAAAAGTCAAGGATTGGCCGACCAGCTTTCACATTTCTGATATACTGACACACTGACGATTCATATGGGACTATCTGTGGATGCATCTGTCACAATCAATCCTAGGCTATATATATATGTATGTATGTATGTATGTATGTATGTATGTATGTATGTATGTATGTATGTATGTATGTATGTATGTATGTATGTATGTATGATTACTTTATTCTGCGGCTGTAGTAGTAGAAGCATCCTACAGCTGCAATCAGTCCTTCTTCGCTTTTGCCCACTGTGTCTTGTCCTCAGCCAAAATACTTAGCTTCCTCAGGTCCATTCTTGACTTGAGTGTACCTAATTGTTGACTTTATTGACCAATCTAGGCAGGTAAATTAGTAATTATCCTAATAGCATGATGTTAATTGTACATTCACGGCATTTAACTATTTTTATATGCTGGACAATATCATACAGCCATGACAAATCAGGATAAAATGTTGGGTACCTGTGAATTCTCTACCTGTGAGCTGTAGTGCTATAAGTTTGGATGGTTGAGTCAAATCTGCTCTAATAGCACTTGAATACTCGACATCCCTGCCTCACTGTCAAGACCGGAAAGCTGTTGAAATCTTTGAAACTAGTTTGACTGGAAGTTGTTGCTGCCATAACATCTCCCAGTCAAATTAGATTCAAAATTTTCAACAGAATATTCTTTACATCAGAAAGACAATCATTTCTGTTTGGTCATCAGTATGGGTTAACTCATCCGATCACAGAGATACAATATTACATCATAAAATAATGGCGTTCATTCAGATATGTGCATGGATTAGACAATTTCTACAGGCCTATCTGAATAATGTTGAGTTGCCACACACACACACACACACACACACACACACACACACACACACACACACACACACACACACACACACACACACACACACACACACACACACACACACACACACACACACACACACACACACACACACACACACACACACACACACACACACACACACACACACACACACACACACACACACACACACACACACACACACACACACACACACACACACACACACACACACACACACACACACACACACACACACACACACACACACACACACACACACACACACACACACACACACACACACACACACACACACACACACACACACACACACACACACACACACACACACACACACACACACACACACACACACACACACACACACACACACACACACACACACACACACACACACACACACACACACACACACACACACACACACACACACACACACACACACACACACACACACACACACACACACACACACACACACACACACACACACACACACACACACACACACACACACACACACACACACACACACACACACACACACACACACACACACACACACCCAAGCAGAGCCAAATGTAAATGTTGTCTTGCAAAGCGGAATCATATGGGTATTTCCGATTGATTTGTCATCAATGATTTTGAACAGGTTTGATGCAGGCCTCCATGTGAATTTCGAAGGGACGCAATCACCTGCTCTCCTGAATTTTAATTTTCGCCATTGAGGTGAGCAGTATCAGTACCTGCCTATATTCTGTCATTGTTGTTAAGCAAAGTAGACGAGCAATGAGATACTCGTCTAAAATTAACCATATGCTAGTGAATGGCAGAGGAGAGCCATTACTCGCATCTCCTGGAGAAATATGTTGATGATGTACCCTGTAACCCTTAAATTTGTTTAATTTCAATTTTGTTATGTTCATTTGTAGACCAAGAGAAGACTTTTTTGAAAATTGCCACTGAAATGACTGGCTCAATTATCAAGCCAGTCATTCCCGTGGTAAATTGTGAAAAAGCCTTCTCTTGGTCTGTAAATAAGCATTTCTCAAGACCACTACAGAAGCTGTTTCTGGATGACTATTATTAGTGTTAACCAAGAAATGTGTGTTCATGCATAATTTTGCAATGCATTATTTCAGAATGTCTCCTCTATTTTTGCATATTTTTTAAGTGTCCTTGGAGTCAAGCCCGCAGACAGTTGTTCCATCGGCAGTGTCAGGGAGTGATGCTTCCCGTCCGGGACCTAGTCGGATTTTGAATCAATGCTTGGACATCAGCATGAACAACAGCCCGAACTGGTCATGGAAATATTGTGTTCCATGGGAAGCGATACCAAAGCAGTTGATGAGGGCATTGGAAGATGTTAAGAGGCCATCTGCAAAATTGCACCTTGAGATGGTGCGGTTAGTAGTTGCAGATAGTATAAAGATCCGACAGCGTCCGGGCAATAGCCAGTTGGGACATGTGGCTGCACAAATTGTGTCCGAATATCCGGTTTCCTTTCAGGATGTTATAGACGGTAATATTATTGGAACAGGCCATGATTCAAATTTGAAACAATTGTGCTCTCGGGTCGAGAACCAGAATCGATCTAACTCCTACGAATAAAAAATACAGTGAAGCGCATATTAGATGGCACCACTGTCGAACGGCCTGTTAAAAGGCTGCTTACTGATAGCTATGGATGTGTGAACCACTTGAACACCCAGATGGTGATGATGAAGTTAGTATAATTAATAGGAAGGAGTTAATGAAGGAGTTTGTGTTAACTGAGGGAGGTTATATCAGGAACGTCTATTACGGAGCTTAAATCAGAATGGCCACTTCTTTTTAGTGAAAGTGGCATGATTATTAATTGCAAGGAATTGATTGGTATCGATGCCAATGCCAATTTGAGAGACTCGATCGATAAAAAAGGAAAGCGGATTCTGACATATATGGCTGACCAAACAAGGAAAGAGATAAGGAAACTGACTGTGGGGCTCGAAGTTGCCAAACAACCGCTTGGTAATAATTCCGCCGACGTCCCAGAGATCATCCTGTATCTCATGAGCTATTTCAATGAGAAATCAAATGTCCTCGTTATACTAATGGAGGTGAGACATTTAATTACACTGCTTTAACCACTTAGACCAAATAATTTGAGGTGAACTGAGTGCCCCTTGGAAGTTACCTGAATTCAAATAGGCATGAATGATTTTTCGTTCACCAAGACATGTAATTACGCAACAGTAAAACGTTTCATAGGTACGCAGTCCCCGATACATAATAATTGGTTTCCGGATAATAACTCCTTAACTACTTATTGGATCGCTTTGAAACTTCTTAGTGTGGTTGAACTACCTTATCGAAATTTACGAATATTTGAAATCCAATATGGCTGCCAGCCTCCGGCGGTCGTCTTGAAAATTGGTTTGCGGACGATAACTCATTGACCATTTAACGGATCCCTTTAATAAATCTTGGCTAAACCTAAGCACAGAAATTAGATTGGTAAATTTTTCCCGTGATCATCTCATTTAGTTTGTTTGTGCCAGTGGCCATTAATTCTAGGTGAGCGATACAGGCCCCTTGTTTTGGTGAAAATCTTCGATTTTGTGAGAAATGTACTGGAAATTTTCAAAATGCATCTACTCTTTAGCCACTTTGTGGATTCAACTGAATCTGAATCAAAGGATTCTATGGTGATTCTATGAAGAATTTTTAGGTTGAAAACTTTAGATTTTCTGAAAATTGTCCAAAAATACTCATCTTTCAATAATGACCCAGTTTTATGCAGTTTTAACTACCCCATGGTGAAACTCATCTAAATCGATGATAATCCAAGATGGCTGCCAGCAAGGGCTGTCCATCTTGAAAATTAGTGTCCGGATGATAACTCCATTAGCGTTTATCGGATTGCGGTGAAACTTGATGGGGTGATAGACACACATGTCGCGATACGTAGCACCTCGTAATTTAGGGAATCAATGGTTACACCAATTTACAAGGTTTTATTAAGAATGGACCGTTCCAATTTTAGCCATTCCCCGTCTATCACGCTAAGCTCCACCAACACTTTGCCACGCTCGATTGATCGATCTCCGATTGCCCTGACTATCAATTTCCTGAAAGTGATAAGGTTAAGTTGTTGAATATTTTGTAACTAATTTTACTGGGTACTGTTGTTGCCAGTGTCCAGTCAAATTAGTCTCAAAATATTCAACAAGATATTTATTAAATAGTAAAGACATACAATTCGTACAACAACGCATAGAGTGTCTTCAACTATTCGTTTATGACGTCATTCTATTCATGAATGACATCATAAAGACATTCCTGAGTGCCCTCTCCATGCTGTTCACTTCATATCTCTGTTTTAACATCCACTATCAGTAGAAGCTGCTGCCACGATGGATTTCATTCAGAAGTAGGTCGTCTTTAACGCGTTAATGGTCATGTCAGCAAGAACCAGCCTCTGTTATCGTCTTGTGGAACGTACATTTACAGGCCAAGAGACTACAATTTTTAATTTACCACCGAAATGACTGGCTCGATAACTGAGCTTGTCATTCTAGTGATACATTTTCACAAATTTTATTCTCTTGGCCTGTAACTGGAGATTCAATAACCAAATATTATACTTCCTTGACCAAACTTATCCATTAAAGGGTTACTGTCTAAATTTGTTCAAGGATATCAAAATACTTGCGTATTAAATATCCATTTGGTGGACACGAAGATTTGAAAAAAATTTAGCATTGGAATAAATGATTCGGTTTCCGATCCCGTCATTCCAGTGGTAAATCTTTAAGTCTGCAAAAGGCTATTCCTCTTCAAAGGACGGTTTTGGCCGGCTTAGTCGTGAAAGGGTTACTACACACCGCTTGAATGAAATGTGAGCTTCAAGAGAGACTACGTATTATGTTGTTCGGTCAATCTTATATAACGTGATACAAACAATCACCATTTCTAAGAAATATATTGAAAAGAGTTTCAATATTTTGAAAATAAATTGACTGAAGGCATCCTGATGTTGTAACACCTTCCAGGGATAACACCGTGAGAACGATTTTTGGTGCCTTAGTCCGCAACAACTTAGTCAAATTGCTTTTCAAATACGGAGCAAGTGTAGACTGAAATTTGTATACACTATGTATCAAATCTACAGCACGTAGCACATACATTACCCACTAATTATTATGACAATAATTTTACTGAACGGTGTTGCTGTCATTAACAGCAGCAACTTTCACCCGGATTATTGTCATAACATACAGCAACTGTCTCGTATTTCCCTCTAGAATCTGATACACCTGTGCTGAACTGTATTGAAATCCATGCTGTATAGGCATACCTATATGTTTACACCGTATTGGCCCTTTCCATCTTATCAATCCATCATATGACGTCATAATCAACAACGTGACGCGTATGATGACGTCATAATCAATCACAGCATGAATGACTCGATTTAGTCCGTCTTAAGCGTAGTTATGTGAACAACACTGTTACTAAAATCCGTATTTTCAACGAACATATTCAATTTTATTAACGGACATTTTTCGCAATACTATATAGTGAGCAGTATTACAGAAAGAAATCCGTAAATTGTATTTGTGCGGTATATGACGGGAAGGGTATGACGCGCGAGTTGCTATAAGTTCGTGTAGAAGAAGGATGCCGTTCCCGCGCCGAGATTTTGAAATATTCATTTATATACTCGAAATCATCTTGCCAACAAGTTGAATTATTTGATGAAGGTAAGTTAATAATTAAATGACCTATGCATAAAAATAGTTAAATTATGCAGTGTGCACTTTTAGGCTGTTTATTATTAACTATTTTGGCAGAAACGTACATATGGCCGCCATTGACGTTGTCAAGTTTGTATGTATCGCCTCAGACGACGCCATTCAACCACATCCTGATCTTCTTCACTGACTACTAAGCATTCCATTACCTCTCTATACACTAAGACGATATTGAAGTATGGATTAACTGAGTGAGAGAATCATTTCTTTTAGTTTCATGTGAATCTAAGCGTAGGCCCATATATTGCCCAATGTCCATTGTATAAGTATGTGTATGAATATTTTGTAATTTATTTGACTGAAAGGTGTTACTGCTTTTGATACAAAACTAACTGAAAGTTAGTAGTTTCGGTCAAATAGTCCCTGTGATCATCGTATACTCGTTACTAGCCTAAAGAATGGGGTGTATAGACTGTGGGGTGGAAAGGGTTAACGTGTCATTAAACACACGTGGCACAAACATATATGGGAATGTTAGCAACTGAGATTGCTTTGTTAAAGTGTAAAATATGGACAGACCAACTCAACATACCTACTGACATTCATAAATGTAAGGTGTTGAATATATTGAAACTAATTTGACAGGGACATCTTGCTGCCAACAGCTCTCAGCCAAATTAGTTTCAAAATATTGTATATAATATGAACGATTATTATATTTATCACGACGGCTTCAAATGGCTAAGATAGATTTAGCGCTATCTAGTCAGTCCTGCATATTAACCATTTTCCTGCATAATAGCCATTTTATTTCACAAGAAATGGGTTTTATGATGTACAGGCGTCCGCCATTATCAAAGCGATTGAAGAGATGAATGGGAGAAGAGATGAATTGGATTCCATCAACACCTTGTCTAATAGACAAAGGTAAAGGTCTCTGATCATATATTTGGATAAATTAATTTACCTTTCAGTGGCTAAGCATGTACTCCTTGAAATTCCAGTATCTCAATTTCAAGACAATGTTACATGATAACTGTTGCATATTTGAAACTAATTTGTGAGGAACCAGCGCCCAGACACATTAGTTTCAAAATATTTGGCAAAATATTCTTCAGAGAATTTGTGATTACTTTCTGATCTCTTTGTTTGAGAGGGTTTTATATTTAACATATCTGCTTTGTAAACTTGTCCTGGGAAATCAGCTAAAAGGTTAATTCTTTGGCCAATGGAATTCATCTTTTAGAAGTAAAGCAAGCTATCCACATCTCCCGGGGTCATCGTGGTCGTCGTCCAATTTGCCTGTAGCTCCACTTGTCAGTTCATATGTCATGTTTGTTTGATCATAGTGGGCACAGAGTGGGACACATTACAATGACCAGGGTTTAGAGATGTAAAGTCGCTGAGCACTTCGGTGGAAGCCAGACTATAAAATGTAAACGTACTTACTTACTTACTTACTTACTGTACATGCTTCCTTATAATGACCGGACATGGCGCAATGATGTGGACATCAAAATGTCTAAGGTCAATGTCATTGTGACATTAATAAATCTTTGTTTTTTTCAACCTTAACAGTTTGCGTTTAGCTGAATTTAGCAGTTCATATCATATCTCACGATTCTCATCTCTGTTTTGGTAACTCACATACCAAATTTGATTGAATTCCACCAAATGGTTTCCGAGGAGAAAGCAGAATGGACAGATGGACGGACGGACGGACAGAGAGAGGGACATACAGACGGAGGCGATTGCATTATCCTCGGTCTTTTTTCCAAAAGGTGTGTGGATAATAGAGGCTACAGTATCTAGTGGAAACTTATTATGATTTAGCAAAATGGAGATATAAATATCGGTACTGGTCACAATCTTGGAGCCATACTCCTTATGATGAGAGCGCAAGACAAACTGGCATTGCCGTCAAGAAGGCAAAGGTCAATGTCATTGTGGCATTGGAAAAAGTTGTTTCAGCATTAACATTTTGCGTTCAGCCCAACTTTGGCACATGTTTCCTTTTAATAAGAGGTCCTTCGAGGTCAAAAGTTCAATGCCATTGTGATATTGGCAAAAACATTAAAATTTTCAACATTAACAATTTATGTTTAGCTCAACTTCGCTATTTCTATCTCCAGATAATAGTTCCACTATATACTGTAACCTCTTTATTATCCCCCACACGCTTAGGGAGAAATGGCGAGGATATTGCAATCGCTTCCGTCCGTCTGTCCATCTCACTGCCTGTCAGTCTGTTCATCCAGCTATCTCCCCCGAAACCAGTTGGTGGAATTTAATCAAATTTGTTATGTTAGTTACTCATGTGATTAAATACTGTAAGACAACATTTTCATTAGGTTCCACACCAACCTAGCATGGGGCGAAATGAGTGGGAGTGGCAGAAAGTCAAATTTGGCAGAATTGGACCGCATTTTGGTATATTAGTTACCTATATGATTGGTTTAAACAAAATTTATTTAGCTCAAGTGGGAGCACAATAAGACACACGTCTTATGCCCGTATCAGGCACATAATACAATTGTTGTGCATGGAGTATAATAACAAGTGGCGGATGCGCAATATAGCATTAACATTATTAAATAATAATATAACAATAATAAACTTGAAGAGAGTGAGTGAGCGAGAGAGAGAGAGAGAGAGAGAGAGAGAGAGAGAGGGAGAGAGAGAGAGAGAGAGAGAGAGAGTGAGAGTGAGAGAGAGTGAGAGAGAGTGAGAGAGAGAGAGAGAGCGAGAGAGAGAGAGCGAGAGAGAGAGAGCGAGTGAGAGAGAGAGTGAGAGGGAGTGAGAGAGAGAGAGAGAGAGTGAGTGAGAGAGAGTGAGAGAGAGTGAGAGAGAGAGCGAGAGAGAGCGAGCGAGAGAGAGAGCGAGCGAGAGAGAGTGAGAGAGTGAGAGAGAGTGAGAGAGAGTGAGAGAGAGAGAGCGAGAGAGAGAGAGAGAGAGAGAGAGAGAGAGAGCGAGAGAGAGAGAGAGAGATAGAGCGAGCGAGCGAGCGAGAGAGAGAGAGAGTGAGAGTGAAAGAGAGAGAGAGTGAGAGAGAGTGACAGAGAGAGAGAGAGAGAGAGCGAGAGAAGAGCGCGAGAGAGAGAGAGAGAGCAAGCGAGCGAGCGAGAGAGAGAGCGAGAGAGAGAGAGAGAGAGAGAGAGAGAGAGAGAGAGGGTAAGAAGAGTATGTGTGGAAGGAACCCAGTGTGCTGTGTACTCACCTGCTTGACCAGTTTTAGTACAATACAGAGCATAAATAAATTTGGATATCTCCAGGACAGAAACGCTAAGAAAGTTGTGTTGAATATTTCATCGCAATTGGGTGGGACGACATTACTGCCGTAGACATTAGAAAGTACTTTTTATCTTGCCCTGGTGACACGTCAAGTCTTTTACGAGCTGCGCTGTACTGAATATATCCACATATGTACATTGTTGGCTCAATCGTTTATATGTGTTTTATTTAAATAGTCAGTTCTAAAAATATGTGTTCTAATATACTTTGTTTAGTAGTTGGATAAGTAAGCGGAATGTTGTTAAAAACGGCAAATATCGACAATATATTGGCAAATAATTTCTGATGTCTTGAGATTCCTTTTTATATTTATATTAGTGTCGCCATACAAGATGTGTCTTAACGTGAGTGTATGGGGAATATCATTAGTTACAAGTGCGTTATGAAAAGCACGTCTTTGCTCCCTATAAAAGGGACAGTAGAAGACAATGTTCAACGGTTTCATCAGGATATCCACAAGGACAACTTGTCGAGTCCGTCAGATGATTGTCAAACAGATGCCTATTTAGACTACTGCAACCATTACGAAGCCTGCTTAAATTAATATTATCTGCTCTACACCCAACATAGTACCAGGGTGGGGGTTGTCTTATGCTATGCATTATTTGAAGTTTTCTTTTAAATTCTTGTACGGTAGTAGACGTTGAGACAGGCGCAGGGAGGGTGTTCCAGGCACGGAGTGTTGCTGGGAAAAAAGATCCATTGTAGATCTCAGTACGGCATCGGTAGGGAGTAATACGATCTGAGTGCTGGATATTTTATGGATTCCGGGCTTGGGATATTAAAGGAATGCGGTTAGTAAGCGTTTCACACGTCATTCCGTTAACAACTTTGTAAAACATAAGTAATCTGTGTGTTTCCCATCTTTGAGCGAGTGTTTCTATTCTAGTTTCTATGTCCGTGTGTGCACTACGTGTTAGACCGCTTATTGTTCTAAGTGCTTCTTTTTAAACATTTTCTAGTCTCGTGGTAAGGTATTGTGTCAGATTGTTCCAAACAACGTCAGCGTATTCCAAACTTGGCTTGATGAAGCTTTTATACATTATTTCAAGGCATGTCCGGTCTAGTACATATTTAAGACCCCTAAGTAGTGAAAGTGTGTGCTGGGCCTTGGATATTAGTGTTTCCACGTGGTTGAGCATTGACATTTACTGTTAAATGTAATTCCAAGGTGTGTATGGTAATTTGATGGAAGTATTTCTAAATTCTTGAACTTTAATGGAAATACTGTTCTCTATCTCTCTCTCTCTCTCTCTCTCTCTCTCTCTCTCTCTCTCTCTCTCTCCTCTCTTCTCTCTCTCTTCTCTCTCTCTTCTCTCTCTCTCTCTCTCTATACTAAGCTTGACATATGGAAACTATAAATGCGTCAGAAAAAGTAATTGATTGGATTCAATATGTCGTAAAATTCCCCGTAGTTGATGGCATTAATAGTTTTGAGGAGGAAGATAATAAGTTTTCAGTTAAAGAGATTCACCTTTTAGATAAAGAAATTGTTAATCTGGTGCTAAATGGACATATTGAACTATGAAGTACAAAAGCGAGTTGCGTATCTAGGAGTTCATGCGTGCCAAAGAGATCTGGAGAATTCAGGTTAGTTTGCGACTTGTCAATAATTTCTGTAGTTCACCTAGCTTTAAATATGATGATATTGAGACCGTAATTAAGTTGGTACAAACAAAAGATTGTATGATTACCGCTGATCTTAAAAATGGGTTCCATCATGTTCCTATACATATAGAGAACAGAACACGTTTAGGCTTTAAGTATAAGTCAATTTACTTTCGATGGCTGTGTTGACATTTGGACATAACTGTAGTCCATATATTTTCACAGAAATCTTGCGACCTATTGTTACATTATTTAGAGCGAATGGACTTAGAATGGATTGTTCTCTATATAGACGATTTTATATTGTTTTTGGTCAAAGGTAAAATTGAATTGCACACGAAACATTTACTTGATGTCTTGGCTACTTTAGGCTGGACAATTGATTTTGATAAACCGTCTTTGGAACAGGATCAATGTAAAGAGTTCATTGGCTATTTAATTGATACTTTAGCGGATCAGACAGTTATTAAGATGCCCCAACAACGCCCTTTCCGTTTTACGAAATACATTAAACGCTAGAAATTTGGTACGGATATAGTGGATCAATGTGTATCGATGTACAAATGTATTTTGCTCGCTAAATTATTACTAAGAAATTTGTATCATTTACTCAATACTAAAATACATTGACATGTTAATTATTGAGGAATCTTCCAGAATAGACTTGATCTAGTGTGCTGATTCTCTTTCAAAATGGAACGGCATTGTTTTATCCGCCAATCAATAGATATTCAAATGGTTACAGATGCATCCAGTATCGCGTGGGTGCTTGGATTCCAGGACAAGACGCACGAGGGTTCTGGAATCACAGACTAACATACAAACATTCAAATTACCGAGAACTGTTTGCCGTGTTACTGGCACTGAAGTCCTTAAAGCAATATCTTGCGAACAAATCTGTCCAATTATTGTCAGATAATATCACAACAGTAGCTTTCATAAACAGTATAGGAGGGTTATGCCTCGAGTTAGACCTTGTGGCACCGGCCATACACGTAGAAGCGATGAAAATGAACTGCACCTTGGTGGCACGCTATTCGTCAGGAGAACAAAATTGGAAAGCCGCTCAACTTTCATGCCTTGCGTCAACTTACGAATGGCAGCTACACCCCAAACTGTTTTCGTATATGGACAGAATTTAGGTTCCCCACCACGTAGACACGTTCGCTTCATTGGTTACAACTCAGTTGCCTCTGTACAACAGTCAATACTGGGATCCTTGGAAAGTCAGGGGTCAATGCATTAGCTCAAACCGACTGGGCTACCATGAACAATTATTTAAATGCGCCGATTGCTTTCCTTCTATGTGTAATCCCGACCGTTGAGGAACTGGGAGCTGTGGCTACAATCATAGCTCCTTGGTGGGAGGGGCAAGTGTAGTTTCAGAAACTAAAGAAAATGCAAATATATGTACCAATTTCGCTTCCATTGTCAGACATGCCAATATTAGTTATGGGTCCAAAAGTAAAAGTGGAAACAATAACAAACAAGAAATGGAAGATATATACTCGGAGAGATCCTGGGAGAAAAGATTACACTTAGTGTAAAGCTAGAAAATTGGTCATATTAAGTTGGGCTCAATCTACCCTTAATTCATATAATAGACACATGGCTAGTTACATGTCGTATTGTGTTGATAGAAATGTTGATTTAAAAGATGAAACAAATCATAACATTGTAGCATATTTTCTTTGTCACATTACGTCAAAATCACAAAGACCTGAATTAATTCCTAAATCGCCAGCGGCATCAAAATCATGTCTTTACGAAGGATAAGGTATACGTTCTCCAATGCATAATGCAGACATTAAGCGACTCGTTGTGGACTTAACAAGATCTGGTACCAGAGAACCTACAAAACGGTAGAAGCCGAAGCCAATAGAGGCATTTGTTTGGTTATTTAGTGCATGGGACACCAATGATGTGTTGCCTATTAAACGCATGCGCCTTAAAGCAATAACGTTACTAGCGCTTGTGTGTATGACACGCCCATCAGATTTGGCTCCAAAAGGTGTGATTCTAAATAAAGAAAACCTGTCAATTGATAGCATAACATTATCGTTAGACAATGTAGATTTCAAACCAGATAATTCATTAACTATTACTTTTTTCGGAATAAAGAACAGCCAGGACTGGTTTCTAAGTTAATATTCCAGCAAGCAATAAGGACCCATATATGGATCCAGTTTCACGTTAACGAACGTACGTTGCGCACGAGTATGATACGTCTTACAGACTTACATCCGTCGTTTCTGACATTGAATAGGCCTGTGAAAGCTATTTCCAGTTATACTGTATCACATTTTTTGGAAGAAGCGATTAACATGTCTGGATTATCTTATCAGGGTTTTTCAGCAAAGTCGTTCTGGCCCACGGGTGCTACTCTTGCTATGCGTACATGTATGCTACCAAAGATTGATATGCAGATAGAGCGGTGGAAGACTAAAGATACATTTATGAATCACTATGTGTATTCAAACGTGCCGGCATCATATGCGTCGGACGTTCTACGTGAAGTTTAGGCAGACAAAGACTGCTTCATCTGTACATATGTTTCCGAATTTGTATTTAACTTTAAGACTGTTCGTGTTTACGGTATTATCTCTAAATTGGGCATTATTATCATCATAAAATAAGGTGGTGTTAATAACGTATATTTATTTAAATCGTAGTTATGTGAACTATTATATGACATAGGCGCACTAATTAGAAGTGCGTAGTAATATCAAGTTTTCTATGTGCAGTCGGATCAAGGAATATGGATTTATTGAACCTAAAGAACACCATATGGGCGCCTTCGACGACTACGGAGCACATGGATGAGGATAGGCACAATTATCATCATAAAATAAGGTGAGCTAATAACGTAGATTTACTTAAAACGCGTAATGGTCTGCACGTGGTACGACTTGTATGGCTTTGCTATTTACTAAACATGATGTTGCAACATATGCAGCAAAGCACCCAACAGCTTACCTGTATAGTTTTCTGGAAATTGATAGTCATGGATTTCACGGATCAATCGATCCAACACTGGTGAAGCGTGGGTGAAGCTTAGCTAGAGATGGGCGGGGTATTACTAAAACTAGAAGGATCCATTCTTAGCTCACAAATCGTCAAATACTCTTGTGACGTTTTCTTTGACGAACTCCATCAGTAGATACATTATATCTGAGAAAGCCTGACTGTATAATTACACTGAAACTCAGATTCTGGGAATTTAAGGTTCAAAGGGTTAATCACATACTTGCTACCCAAATAAGCAATCTTTAATTTGCATGTCTACGTTTATTGCATTTCCTGGCATAGCGAGCTGCGTGGAGTCCGAAATGAAGAGCCGTGGCATCTCAACCACGGAGCCTATGCCTGGTATTATTAGGTCAACGCTATGAGTAACACCATCTGCTTTGAAGCAATGGCAGGTATGTTTTATTGTTATCAGTGGAAGAATCATATCATATAGGTATGGCGTGCGTGTGCACGCGTGTGCATATACATGTCAATTCGTGCGTGCATTATATGACATTCAAATGTTAGAATGGATATGGAGTCAGGACATTGAATGCCGCACAAATTTCACAGAAAACAACAGTCATCGCACAACACGTGCAAATGTTTTTCAATACGCATTGATGCGATAGAGGTAAGGTCAATAGAATAAGACCGTGTTCGGCTACTCACGTCTTGAAACCCAGCTTTGGCTGTCGGGTGCATGTCTCAATGATTCCAGTACCCCTACACAAAGCCTGAAGATAAATGAGAACATATTGATGAGTGGAATGTAAAATACCTCTGTTTACATTTTAATCAGCTGATTATGAATACGATAATACATCGCGTAAAACGGCAATTATTCAGTGTCAAGTCCATCTTATGAAATGCAAACAAACATTGTTTGGCACAATTTTGTACTAATATGTAGGGCATTGTCAGATTCAAACTGCTGAAATACCTTTCTGTAAACATGTTCTAAGATTCCGGGAAATGTCAATCTCCCGCCCTACATTGTACAGTTGAATATTTTGAACTTAATTTGATCAGAAGCCAGTGCTGCCGTGGGTCGAAAATATTCAACAAAACCAGATAACATTTTTCTGTTTTGGAAATATATTAACCCATTTATGAACTGGACTGTAGTGCTACTGTATTGTAGGCTGTTGTTATTCTGGAGGGGTGGGGGGAGATATCAGTCGTCCACTGTTGTAGGTTGTTGAGTTTTTTCATCTATGCATTTACCTAGTTTGTCAAGGGCCCACGACCACATAGCCTTATCCTTTGGTGGATGCCTGTTTTGAACCATTTAATTATTTATCTATATGAGAATAAAGAATCTTGAATTTAGATTAGACACACTATTCAACATAATATTTCTTTCATCCAGAATAATTTGTCTAGCCTGATATTCAGAGTTCATAGCCTGATATTCAGAGTTCATAGCCTGATATTCAGAGTTCATAGCCTGATATTCAGGGTTCATAGCCTGATATTCAGAGTTCATAGCCTGATATTCAGGGTTCATAGCCTGATATTCAGAGTTCATAGCCTGATATTCAGAGTTCATAGCCTGATATTCAGAGTTCATAGCCTGATATTCAGAGTTCATAGCCTGATATTCAGGGTTCATAGCCTGATATTCAAAGTTCATAGCCTGATATTCAGGGTTCATAGCCTGATATTCAGAGTTCATAGCCTGATATTCAGGGTTCATAGCCTGATATTCAGAGTTCATAGCCTGATATTCAGAGTTCATAGCCTGATATTCAGAGTTCATAGCCTGATATTCAGGGTTCATAGCCTGATATTCAGAGTTCATAGCCTGATATTCAGGGTTCATAGCCTGATATTCAGAGTTCATAGCCTGATATTCAGGGTTCATAGCCTGATATTCAGAGTTCATAGCCTGATATTCAGGGTTCATAGCCTGATATTCAGAGTTCATAGCCTGATATTCAGAGTTCATAGCCTGATATTCAGAGTTCATAGCCTGATATTCAGAGTTCATAGCCTGATATTCAGAGTTCATAGCCTGATATTCAGAGTTCATAGCCTGATATTCAGGGTTCATAGCCTGATATTCAGAGTTCATAGCCTGATATTCAGGGTTCATAGCCTGATATTCAGAGTTCATAGCCTGATATTCAGAGTTCATAGCCTGATATTCAGAGTTCATAGCCTGATATTCAGAGTTCATAGCCTGATATTCAGAGTTCAAAGAGTTACCCCTTTAACCCTCATAGCCCAGAAATTACAAATTCTTTATGATGTACAGCAATGAATATTATATTAAGTATTTTGAAACTAATTTGACTGAGCTGCCATAGATTCAAAATACTGAACAGGTTTCCTGTGTAGCTGTCTTGAAATTGAGACATCGACGGTTAAACTGCTATTACTATCTATCAGCCCAAAATGTCCATGTACCTTGTGCAACCAACAACCTTGTATTACCATGAGGAGTATGTTGTATGGTTTTGGGGTTTTGAATGAGTTAATGACTTGAATATAACCCGTTAATTAGCGAACCGGCCAAAATAGCTTCTGCAGTGGTCTTGAGAAATATCTCTATGCCAAGAGACTAAAGTTTAAAGTTTAACACTGGAGTGGTTGGTGCGACAGCAGAATCAGTCATTACAGGGGTAGACTTGAAAAAATAGTCTCCTCATGACCTGTACATGAACAAACAGGTGTGATTTCAAAAAGTGTGGTGATAGAAAATCTGCTGTCCAAGAAGTAAATCTCAACTTAATTCACTGGAATGAAAAATTGTATATAAGATTTCAGTTATCAGCTGGAAAGTCAGGAAATCTGAGCAATCTATTTCATGCTGTACCCCTTTACTCATGGAGGAATAGGCAAACTATTTTCAAAACAATTTCACTGAAACCTGCTGTTCCATAGAGAGGGGCAAACAGCTGTCAATGAAGTTATTTTCAAGATATTCTACAATCTTCATATCATCTCTCTTAAAAGCAGATTTATTTGTAATCAGAGTGAGCATGAGCAAAACACTCCTTGTTTATTTATTATTGATTCAGTCAGATTATATGATTTAAAGATATAGCTGCTCAAACCTTGACCATTCTACCCGTAGCAAATTCTGAGTTTTGAAGACAAGCACTTGACTATTTGTATCACTGAGTCACACCTTCATCCACCTACACACCTTCAGGCAGAGCTTACTGGCTGAATGTGTTATTATTGCTGACCATTCAAATTTTAAAAGAAATTACAGTTTACATATATTCTTAAGAACTCGGCCAGATTGATCTACTAGTAGATGTTTTTCCCAGATATATGTGTGTGAAAAGTTAGCTAAGCTAAAGCAAACTCGACATTATCGACCAATCACATTTGAGCTTTTGCTACATGTAGTTGATGGTCTTGACAGTGAAAACAGTGATATATACATTTTGATCTTTGAGCCAGTGTCCATCATCAATTCTTTTGTTTTGCACGGAAATTATCTTTTTTGGATACAAATTCTTTCATTTCTGACTTAAATGGTCATGTTTTTGTCAAAGTTTTCACATTTGGAACTTAGATACATGTATCCATGCTTTGTACAGGAATGTTTGTATTTTCAGCCAAAATGGTAATATTTCTGCATTTGTACAAGATTTTCATGTTTCTGAATAAAAGTTATGCATTTCAGTCCAAAATCCTCATATTTCCTATCAACATTGTTGCTGTTAATGGTTAAGATTAGTCAGGAAAATTGTCATTTTACTTTGTGAATGTCCATTTTCAGGCCAAGAAGACATTTAAAAAAATTTTAACACTGGAATGACGGATGCAGGCATTACAATGATACATTCTTGAAAATATTCTCAATACCACTGCAAAGGCTGGTGTTTGCTGGCTTAATTACCATTAAAGGGTTAGACTCGACTCTCTTAGTTGATGAATTTTCAGTGAGCATAGGTTATGATAGCAATGATATAGGTTTTGGACCTGTTGAGTAGGAATTTGACATTATTGGTCAGTAGCCATCATTTCATATCAAACTTTTACCAGTTTCGGCCTAAATTCTTTAATTTTTTACATAAAATATTCAAAATTTATATATTTCTCTAAACTTTTGCTTTTAACACAAAATTTACAAATTTCAGCAAGAAATGTTTGCAATTCAGCACCAATTTCTGCATTTAAGTACAAATTTCCATGATTCCAGCCATAATCTGTGTTTGAAACCCAATTGTAAATGTTTCCTATACAGATACTGATATCCTAGGTGAGTGATACAGGTCCACCATACCTATTGTGCCTCTTGATACTGAATGCGCAGCAAAATATAGTGACAAACACAAAATCTGGCGATGTCAGCCATAAACTACACTTTTCTTCTAAGACTATCGCAGAGCGACGTCCATCAATCGTTACTTTGCTGCCGACTGAGAAACTGTCAAACGATGACATTTTGCGATGACGTTTCATGAATGACAAATTGTAGTAAACAAATCGTAGTAAAACAGTACCGTGTAGTAATCCCTAGGTGTCACGCTCACATCAATCGATGTTTTAATTGGTCGATTTAAATGGGTTGCGCACCAAACAGCCAATGAAAATACTCCGTTGAATATGGCACTTGTGCTCATGTCGAAAACTATGGAATGGGCTAGAAGGCGTGTTTATATGATAAAACATAATTTGGATATATAAGCATACATAACCAAAATATTAAGTTGGTCACCCCAAATAAACTATAATTTAAGCGTGGCCTGAAATTAATCTGATTTAAACCAAAATGCCCTTGTTTCAGGCTGAAACCTTTTATATTTCTGACTTAAATTTTCATAATACTAGCCTGGATTTTGTAAAATCTTCACATTTCCATTTAAATCTTTGGTATTTCAAAACCAGATTCTCATTTAACTGTCAAAATATTTACATTTCTGTGTAGCTTTGCTAGTAATTACAAATTTGCACATTTCAGGTCCAAATATTTGTATTTTCAAACTAAATTTCTGGACCTTATGACTTACATGTAAATGTTGGCATAATTAGCAACTTTAATTTCAACAATAACCTTTCACAGATTGCCCCAGCTACAGATTACAGGTATTTGATAAAGTAAGCTTTAAATGTAAGTCCTTTTTTATATATTTAGATTTGCTACTTGTGAAAGACAAGTGATCCAAATGGATCAATCTGGATTTATCATTAACAAATGAGTTATCTGTTGCTGATCCAAAGGCCTACATGATCACAGGATCAATGGTTCATGTGTAGCCCTGATCAGTTATTTACCTGGAGAGAGTTAACATCAATAATGTTTTTAATGGTTGGTCAATGGTGAAGATCAGATATATCATTGCTATATGTAGTATGGCAATGAAGCTGATTTTTAAAAAGAAATTGGCATCCATCATTCCATGGTGCCTTATATATACTTTGGGTGGAGTGGTTGGGGTGGGGTGGGGGAGCAGAGCTCTGGGGTGCCCCTCGTTATCCAAATTATGTTATTTTAACCCTATAGTGCAGAAATGTGACCATATGATACAAGCAGCCTGTCAGATATGTTGACACAAATAATATTATTGTAAGATGCTGTTGACACAAATGCTATTATTGTAAGATGCTGCGCCAGCCTCCACAATTACCGTAATTTTAGTTTCAAAATATTAAACATAATTATCAATGAATCAGATTTTCAAAGCTTCGCAGAAAACACCCCTGCTAGAACTATTTTCATTTGCCTCCACCAATCACCCAGTCCCACCCTCGCCCCAATACCATGCACCCACCCTTCCCACCACCCTCAGGGGTACGTGATTTTCAAGAAAATACTGGTATACTTTATTCAATTTATACAAGTATTTCCGTGAAATAAACTCTAGAAGAGTCACATAAGAGGTAAATATGTGGTCCACGCATCTACTAAGCGATGAACGAAAATTGGTAACAAAATTTGGAAATGTGCCTACTTCTATCCTTCCAGAAAATAACCTAGATTAATAGCACGACTTTTTAATTTTGGACAATAGTCTTTAGTGAAAAATTCCATTTTAGTTAGGTAGTGTAACGAAATGTGTAAGATAAGACAATACCAATACCCGAAGCGATGTCGTTGAACAAGGGTTAAATAGCTGTCAATTTGCTTTGAAGCGTCTGCTGTCATATGGATTTCCCATATCTGTGTAATGACGTCATGTACGTAAATCGCGTACAAAGATGGCAGCCCATACCGGCCCACATATCCTGAGCCAGAGAGTCGCCAGCGAGGGAATGAGGAGTCGGGTACCAGCCTAGTGCGGAGGTGCCAGAATCGCAAAACCGACAATTTTTTCCAGAGGTCGATAATCGTTTATTCGAGATGCAATGATGAAGGGTAGAGATATATGAAAAACTCGAATTTGAGGTCAAGTTTTATATTAAGGCAGTCTGGAAATACACATATAAATAGTCAGGTTAACCTTTTGACTGGTTTGTCCCGTGGTTTGTCATGGTGCTGTATGGTATTTCGTGACCTCTATTGTTTCCACGGCAGAAATTACCTCAGTAGTTTCCGGGTGTGGGGGGGGGGTGTGGGGCTATAGTAACGTGGTTCATGGTATTGCTATCTAAGGGGTAAACAATTCTATTCCTTGAATAAAGTTGATTGTTTTTAGATTCGATTTTCTTTTCAAATATTAATTTTTTCCAACAACATACTCATTTGATCCATCAATTTGCTGATCTTCTCCATCTCGGGAAATGTTTGCTCTGGTTGGATCTGTATGTGTATCTCCCTAAGTAACGAGTCAAAAACATGAGTAGAATCATATTTATGTCTCGTGTGGCTTTTCGGTTACTAGTTTCTCAGACCTGTCCAACATTTGGATCTTAGCATGTCATTTTCCACAGTACAGTTTACATGTGTATTTCATATTGCACTCTGTATCAACCATTCCAATCCGCAGCCGAAACCGGTTACAGTTTCACCTTCTCTCTGCAAAGCTGTATAAAACTACTGCATATCAGATTCGTTTGCAACAAACATTACCAAATAATGTATCTAAGGCTGTGTTCTCACTAGAGACTTAATCCGGAATAACGCCATACTTATAAGTATGGCGTTATTCACGGTTAGCTCTCTAGTGAAAACACCGCCTAACTTAGCCAGAATTTCGCTACTGCTGGTTGCTTCCCCAAGGGGTATTAATGTCTGCCTGGCTGGTAATGAGTTCCTTGTAGCCTGCAAAACAATGTCGTTGTTAGTTATACAACTCACGTGAAACAGCGAGATATCGTATGATGTGTCTGTCTTTTGGGCTGGATCATCACCTGAAAATAAAAGTAGTTTGCGAATTTCATATGAGCACGGCATATTCATTTAACTCACCACCACCGGTAGCCATGGCTACACAACAGCAACAAGAATTATTAGCAATACAAGTGCAACCAGATCAATACAATTCAATAGAAATGCATACGAATCTGTTTTAGTTACAATTTAATGAGCATATCAGCATGCATTCACATAATGTATGTCAATAAAATTAGCACACAATTCAAACATTTATTTATTACGTGTAATTTATTTTATCAGACGATAATTGGTAATACAATTTGCATCGATTTTAAATAAAATGTCAAAAATTGTAATGAAATTAATGAAAAATGGCAATATAATGTACTGTTAGATACATTCGAACACAATTCTGTAATGTGATGTACCATTAGATACATTCGAACACAATTCTGTAATGTAATGTACCATTAGATACATTCGAACACAATTCTGTAATGCAATGTACCATTAGATACATTCGAACACAATTATGTAATGTAATGTAATGTACCATTAGATACATTCGAACACAATTCTGTAATGTAATGTACCATTAGATACATTCGAACACAATTCGGTAATGTAATGTACTATTAGATACATTCGAACACACAGTACACCAGCATATATTTAAGATTTAGCGATTGAAACGGAAATCTTAAATGGCAGTAAACAAATGACCAATCGGAGTTACTTCCCATCGCGTGGCAGTGACCAATAGTATGCTTAGGCGGTCTTCTCACTAGATAGTTCACCAGGAATAACGCCATACGTCGGTATGACGTAATTCCTGATCAAGTCTCTACTGAGAACACGGCCTTAATCTACTCCCACTGAGTGCCACAATAACAAACACGATGTCAGAAAACAATTTAATATCCTAAAAGAAATCATATAATATTTAATCAGTAAACAGAATTAAATAGAATATATTGAAATATCACATGACATCCACATCAGCTACGCACCCTATCTAATGCGCAAATGCCAAAAGAGCCATTCATAATTTGCGTACACAAATTCAATATTTGCAGACCTGAAATTAAAATCAATTCAAACCCCAACGAAAAAGATAACAAATCAACACAAAACACTGACACCATGAAGCATACACAATCAGTCTCACTCTCGCGCTTGTGAGGTGCGGGTCTAATATACAGTTTAATAAAGATTAACTGGTAATTCCACGACATTAACCTACATATGTGTGGGCATTGAAGTACAAAATATCTTATTACTCACCCGATGTAATATTTGAAAAAGCTGCGTTTCAATGGTGGAAATTTAAATGATAATGTTCTAATTAACGCTCATGAACTCCTACAAAGTACTACTACAGAATGCAATATATCCTGTATATATAAACAGACAGAATAACTTAAATGGCCGCTACAATATTGGCCTATATGAATTAAGTGGCAATATTTATATGACCGATGGGTATACCTTCCTTTGTCTAGGTAAAACTAACACGTGCAGATACATAATATACTTGCACGCTCGGCACACATATGCACAGGCATACACTACAGACTGACGCCGTATAAGTTCCGGAAAATTGACAGATATCATTAATCTTTAGTACAGACTAAAGGCGAACTTGTGAAAATATAATAATAATTATAAATATGTATGCGTGCGTGCGTGCGTGCGTGCGTGCGTGCGTTTGAGTGATAAAGAAACCTCTCGATGATGAACGAGTTAATATGAACGTAGATTAAGTAGAGCGTAAAGTTCAAAAGCAGTCGTCTGGTTACGAAACACGCATAACAGTAATGACGAGATGATGTAATGTTTACAGTAAATAAATTAAATACGTGTTAACCCCCTCGTGTTAGCTTAAGCCTTTGATGGTCAAGTTGGTAAAAAAAACCGACCGCTGCAGTGATCCTCAGAATGTCCATTTGCAGGCTAAGAGAAGAATATCTTTGAAAATTGACCACTGAAATGCCTGGCTCGGTAACCGAGCCAGTCATTCCAGTGACAAATTTTCAAAAATACTCTTCTTGCTCTGAAATTGGACACTGGTTAAGCAGAAATTTCAATTTTCTTTGCCATTACACGTTTGATGAATGTCCATTTGAAGGATAACAGAAAAGATTTTTTGTAGATTTTCATTATAAATTTACAAAAATACTCTTTTTGGCTGCAAAAATGAAAATGTCCTTGAAAAAGTATTGGCAATTAAATGGTTAATTGAAATAAATAGTATTTTGAGCGCTTCAATGCGCTGTTGATACACGAGGGGTTAATAGGCGGATAATTGTTCGATTACGGAACCGCCGAGTAATGACATCACCGGCAGTATATATGGGTACACGCGTATGCGATGTTGCTTACGAGGGGATCCTCAAGGTATTGTGTATTTGACCACCTATTATGCTGAAAATAAAATCTTGTCGGAGGTGCCAACATGTGATTGGGTCCAGCTGGGGTAGCGTGGGGATGCCAGAATACCAAAACGAACACGTATTTGAGGAGGCCGATAATGGTTTACTGATATATGATGAACTCAAGTTTGAGGTCAAGTTTCAGATTAAGGTAGTCTGAAAACATATAGAAAAAGTATAGATATACGCCATGCATACAAAGTTTAAACACGATAAAACGGTTCAAAACAGAATAGCGCAGCGGGAACTAGACTAGTAACATTATCGAAAAATGTAATAACTCAATATTGAATATGGAGATATAAGGTATTAACCATTTGAACGTGGCCATATACATTTTAGGTGAAATAAATGGCCAAAGAGCGTTACTGGTGAGAGATTATGGAATGTATCGAGAGAGATTATTATGGAGTTGTTGAGAGAGAAAGGGGTGGATGTGACTAAGTTGGTGGCGATATAGAGGAAGGATAAAGTGTACGAGTGGTTTATGGCCTCACAGACTGTGGAGATAACAAGGAAACTCTTACTGAAGCAGTCTGTGAGGAAGATGGAGAAGGAGTTCTGTTTTTCGTTAGCTTTGGCTAAGACTGTAGATATCCGCGTGCACTGGTTGCCAGTGGACATTTCTAACAAGTTTATTTATGACTTTATTAGCCGCATCTCGCGTGTGAAAGTGTTACAGGTCAAGAGAGAGATGGTAGATGTGGATGGTGTTATTTTGGACAGTGGTGTGAGAATTGGGAAGGTAACAGGAACAGAAGATGAAGTAGCTCAGTTACCCTCAATGGTAACTTTGGCTGATGGACAATCTTTTCTGATGACGGTGAGGAGCCGCCCCACCCCCACCCCTATGTGTCTCAAGTGTTTCAATATAGGCCATATAGCGAAAGACTGTAGGGAGCGACCTCGAGGCGGTGGAAGTGGTGGCGCTCGTATGCCGGTGCGGTGAGTGGACAGCCAGCGGTCCAAGTTGAAGAGCCATTATTTGATGGAGAAAGGATGGGTTATGTAGAGGACGAGCCGGTGCCTATAGCTGGTTCAGAGGCGGATGAGGTGATGGAGGCGATGGTAGAGGAGCAGGAGAGGTCTAGGCGGGCAAATGTTATAAACATTTTGTTGAAGGAGGCAGTGGAAAAAGCAGAGGCGGAGAACATTGTGAGAGAGGTGGAGAGGGAGAGAGCGGTAGCAGAGGCGGAGAGGAGGGAAAGAGAGGAGGCGGAGAGGATAGCGAGGCATTCAATGGAGGCGGAGGTGGCACGGGATAGTGATGAGGGGGGGGGGGGGGAGGAAGAGACGAACGTGAAGGTCGTGGCCCGAGCTGATGATGATGATGATGACGACGTAGGGATGATTATCATGTCGGATAGTGATGATGGGCGCGAGGACACAATCAATAGGCTTTTAGATGTATCTATGTCTACTTGTTCTTCATCTTCTCTTGATTCTTCTCCTACTCACTTTCCTGCTGCTATACTTACTACTACTACTACTACTACTACTACTACTACTACTACTACTACTACTACTACTACTACTACTACTACTACTACCACCACCAGTACTACTACTGCTGCTACTACCACTACTACTACTACTACTACTACTACTACTACTACTACTACTACTACTACTACTACTACTATAACTACCACTACTACTGCCACCACTACTACTACTACCACTACTACTACTACTACTACTACTACTACTACTACTACTATACTACTTTTCTTTTCTTTTTCTTTTTTTTGTTAACGAGATCAAAGGATCATGTGGAAAGCCTTTCTACCCAAAAATATTTACTGATAAAGAACACTAAAATGTAGGGAAATTAATTAACACACAGTATACGTCAGTATTATGTAGAAATAAATTCTATAAATTAAAAAATATATTTATAAACATTATATAAATCATATCATTACATAGCTATAAAAGCAACGAAATGGTGCTCATACGATGAAATTAATTTGGACCACTTAATTCAACACACTTTGTTTTTTACAAAATACCCTGATGCAATTGCCATACACACATGAATCTCCACAACTGTTTCAAAAATTACCCTAGTATGAATATTTTGGCCAGTGTGAATACATGATTAGACTAAATTACAAAACATAAAATGAAAAAGCCAAGTCAATTTACTTTGAATGGATGTTTTGAAAATTACCCCAGAACAAATGATACTAAAAATAAACATTCCCGTAGACCGTGTGCTTGACTATACATATTATTTGAATTACTAATCAGGATATTTTCAAGGTTAATTTAGACTTTGTTGAAAATATAAAGCCAATTTGATGGGAAGCTGTTGCTATTATGCAGCAACAGCGTCCACAACACACTCAAATACCAAAATAAACAACACAAAATCTAGTGTTAAATATATTTGTTATAAGCCATGTTGGAATTGACAAAATAACAGTATAGGAAGGGACAAGGGATGTAACTCATGTATAGTTAGCATCACTTAAGTACTAATGTGCATGGAGGTGTTTCCCTTTATTCACGTCCATTCCTTGATATGGTCAAGCATTTGGAAATGGATGGTGAAATAGGGGGAGGCAACCTCTTATGGGTCTGCATCGTGTATTGAGATGATATTACCCTCCCTTGTTGGAGATATATATAGGCGCTGCTACTCTATAGAGTAGGGATGATTTTGTATCTTAACGAGTCAACATCTTGAAAAGGAAATAAATATTCAAGAGATCAAAAATAATGTGTTGATTTTCGAGTAGTTGTTATACACCAAGTACACCCCCGAACCCAACACTAGTGAAAAACATGTTTGCTAGTAAGAAATCTGTCGAATATTTTGAACGTAACTGGACTGGAAGGCATTGCTGCCTTGTTTTCGAATCCAGTCCAATCACGCCCAAAATATTCACCATTTTGTCCTGAAAAAGTTTTAAGGAACTGCTAAGCTGCATTGAATCTGTAAATTTGTCTTTTTACATTTTTTTCATTACATATTTCAACCTTACGGGTCCTTCAAAATAACTAATAGCACAGAATCAATGGAAACTATCTCACCTCTACACCACATGACTTTAAATCGATGGAGGCTATTTTCCTTCCATGATGCATGGTATTCACGTTGTAGATAATATGCAAGCGAGAAATCAAAAATATGTTTTAATTTCGTAAAGTGGATGGTACTAGGATCGTAATGCACATCATGGGCTCTAGAGCAACGGTATTTCCAAATGTTTCAGTTAAAATAAAATGCGATTCTTTTAACATCATTATTTACATTATATCCAGAAAGGTCGTGAAACAGTATTTCGGTAGGTGCAAATTGGAATTGCGATGCATCACACCTAATTAAAACACGTTTGATGTATGCCCAAAACTGAGCAATAACAGTGCAATTCACAAATAAATGGACGAGTGTTTCCTCTGCTGTTAAACACAATAAACACTTGTCACTCACAGTAATTCCTACTTTCTTGAGGAGAGAACATACCCATCGCCTTCTATGGATCAATCGCCAAACAACATCTCTGGCTCTATTAGGGATATGTGATGGATGAATATTGCACCACACATCATTCCAATTTACCGGGAAATAAGTGGAATTTTCCCAAGCAGCAATTGCCTTTGGAATAGCCGGATTTTGTAGCTTTAACATGTGGTACCAATACTTGCATCTTACAGAACATGTGAAAATTCTATCCCCATATTTTAACATAGGTTTTGGTTTTTCATCAGTCATAGATGCTTTTGGTAGGCGAAACCACTCCCTAGGAATGGCTACCTGCAACTGCTTTAAAAGGCGTTGTGCATCGATTGGTCGAAGCTTGGTTGTCTGTGCTATCTCATGTAGGGATTTCCATTCACGCGTGGTTGCACTAACAATATCAGAGAAATATTTTAATCAATGTCTAGCTAATGAGAACTAGTATAGAACCCCACCATTATGTAGTATTCTATCATTTCCCCAAAGTTGTTGATTTAGTGCATGTTCCCAGTATAATGGCGAGTCTTCCATTTTCACAAAACCATCTAATGCTTTTTTAACCTCCAGATATTGACTAGGAATGCGTGTGTAATTTGCTGGTGGCTTAGAAGGTTTAGAAGACCAAAAAACCGACTTTGCTCAAAAGGGTTCCACATATATTTCAATGAGGCATCGAGATATCTGTGCCCATTGATTGTCACCATGGATCAAATCATTAAAAAAAATTCAATCGCAATGAAATACTTTTAATCCTGATGTCTGGAATAGCTAGACCTCCTTGAAGTTTATCGTTTGTACATATTCTTTATGAGACAAGATGTGTGTTTCTTTCCCACAAAAAGTCAAACACAATTCTATTAATCCCTTGTTCAATATGTTTTGGCATATGCGCAACAGAGGACACATGCCATATATGTGATAGCATTAAACTATTTAAAACTAAAGCGCGTTCAAGAATTGTCAGGTATCTATGACACCACATTGTAATTGTCTTCTTCAGTTTGACAATGACCTCTGTCCAATTTCGAGAACCAGTCTTTTTACTAAAGTGGATTCCTAGAATTTTTATTGAATTGCTTGTCCAAATGATTTCCATTGGCTGGTCAGTTCTTGTCTTCCAAGGACCCAAAAATAAGCCAACAGATTTGTCTTTATTTATTTTGAGACCAGATGCTCTTTGGTCGTTTTGTAAGATGACATTCAATCTATAAAAATCCTGATCATGTCCTACAAAGACAGTGGTATCATCACAATATTGAGACACCTTAACAGGCTTCTCTATGCCTTGTATGCTCAGACCTAGGGATCCCATGGCTATCACAAATAAGAGTGGTGACAGAGAACAACCCTGACGAACACTACACTCTAATGTTACAGGTTGACCAAGGTAATTATTTACAATATATCTGCTGGTAATATTTATATATAATATTCGGACCCATTTTATAAAATTTGGTCCAAATCATAAGTGGTTCAACGACATAAATAAAAACTTCCATTCCAGTCGATCAAATGCCTTTTCATTGTCTAAACCGACAATTGCTCTGTGAATATTATCCGTTTCCACTAGTTGAATTACGTCGTGAATCACCATTGCATTAGCTAAGAGATCTTCCTGGAATAGAGCAAGTCTGGGCAGGATGTATTACATCTGCCAGCACACCACCAACCTTTACTGACAGAGCTCTGGATATAATTTTATAATCGACTCCAAGTAGTGAAATGGGTCTATAATTTTTCAGATCACTGCGATCACCCTTTTTATATGTTAACCATACATATGCCTGTGACATTGTCTCGGAAAGATGGTCTCGATGAAAGATTTCTCTGACAACTTCGTGGAATGTTTTAACAATACGATGCCAGAACGTTTGATAAAATTCTGCACGAAGCCCATCCACTCTTGGTAATTTGCCAGCTTTCATTGTATTAGGGGATTTTGTTATTTCATCAAATCTTAAGTTCTCTTCACATATATCAACTGATGAAGGAGGTAACGTATCTTGAATATTATTAAGCAGATCTTTCGCTACTTTCTCATCAATAGGTTCTGATCTGTACAGAGATTGATAGAAGTTCTGTACAGCATCCAATATATAAGCACTTGGTGATCTACTTGTAAACTTCTAATCAATTTTTCTACACCCCTAAATCATTCGATGTTGCAGAATTATTTTGTTTTTTTCTCGTTCTACGTATAGTTGAGCTCTAGATCTTATGTTGGCGCCTTCAGCCTTTTCCTCCTCACATGCACGTAGTTTACATTTTATTTCATTCAGATAACCAACTAAATAAGCTGCGCCATTTGCAACCTTAAGGGAAAGTAGAAATAATAGGCGTTCGAGTGCTTTCACATCTTTCCGCATTTTCCTTGCTTTTTAATAGAAAATTGCTTGGATACTTGAACAAAGCCTAATTTTATTTCTTCCCACCATGAAATCAAATCTTCTTTATCACCTTTGCTGCGCATTTTAAAATCCCAAAAGCTGTGTACGTGACGATGGTATTATATATCATTTAATAAAGTACAATTACATTTCCAGAACCCAGGACCACGTTTAATCCAGTCGGCATTGTCAATGCTTATAGAAATTACACTGTGATCTGAAAAGGTTATTGGACATATGTTTGTCTGTAAAAGATTGCCTTTAAGTGATCTTTGCACATATATTCTACCCAAGCGAGATGCTGTTTGGTCGTTAGATGTCACCATCTGTGCTAAGTGATAATGAGTAGTATCATTATAATTACATAATGAACGTCTATCTTTATCCTTGTATAAGATACAATTAAAATCACCTCCCAAAATAAGATTTTCTGAACTATCATGGATCACGGATGCAATGTTGGAGAAGAATGCAGCCCATGGCTCTGAAGCAGAGCAATATCAACCCTAAGCTGCAGCAATTTTTCCAACAATAATCATTGTTTTAAATTGTCGTTGAGGCCGATACAATTTAATGTACAAATAATCATAAAAATTAAAAATCTGTATATTTTGGCCATTATACATAATTAGATTTTGGTTTCTTACTATTCTCCTGTTTGGCCGATTTGCCCATTTTAGCAGTGAAATTGGAGGTTGAGAGGTCAACAATTGTTAAATGTTGATATTTGGCAATATCAGAATCATTCTGCATATGCCTATATCATACACCTTTCTGAGTAATATATGGTACTAAAATTCCTCCAGTTTCAGACCGGTAAACCACCATCTCATCAGAGCACCGAGACTGTTGTGTGTGAACGGAAATATCAGATTCTGCTAACTGAATCGTGGAAGATGTACTAATGCGGTTCGTCGAACCAGGAACAGAGTTTTAATATCTGTTCGTATTGCCAATGGTTACTGGTATATAAACTTAGACGGTGGTACCAAGTTTAGTATATAGGCGGCTTCGCGGAGACCTTATCGAGGCTTTCAAATACACGCATAATATGTACGACGTCAATCGGGAGCATCTACTGCCATCAGACACAGGTGATCGCACAAGAGGTAACAGTTACAAGCTCACCAAACAACGCTTCTGCAGTGATACCAGAAAGAGGTTCTTTAGCATACGAGTGAACAAGCATTGGAATAGCCTACCTGATCACATAGTGACAGCTCCAACACTCAACGCCTTCAAAGGAAGGATTGATAAGCACTACCGAGAGAACCTCTACACAATTCAGTTCCCGATCTCACCCATCCGCACCCAATCAGTTAAACAGGTTAATGAAACCCAGGTTCAAGAAGAAAGTGAAAATCTGTTACAGGCTTACTAGCCTAACCAGCAGAAGAGGATATGTATATCTGTATGTATAAGCTCATTTTTACAACTTATTTGAATGACGAAATCTAGTCAATATTTTTAGTGGATGATCATGCTGTCGTCTGCGATTTACATAGACTGAAATTAAAGTCTAAGTCGAAATGCGATCAAATTAAATGCTAAAGTTAACGCAGTTTAGAATGTTTGAGGGTTGAGAATATTACCACGAAATTGTGTTCGGCAAGCCTCACCTGTCACCAGTTGCCGTTTTGGTGTTTCTTGTTCGTGGTTCCAGGTTTGTGGTTCCACGAACCAAGTCAGTCGCGAAAACGAGCCCCAGGTAAGAGTATAGACCTTTATTGCAAATGGGAACATTACATTTAGTATGTACTAAGTGTGGTAAATCCGTATCCTATCAAATCTGTGCACGCTATTCTATGCCGTAGCTTTAGATATTCAGTATCCTGCTTGTACTTCATCCCTACACACTAAATATATACTGACAGACATCTAGTGTTGGGAACATGCTAAACCAACTCAACTGACAGTCGGTGGCTGAGAGATGCAGAATAGCCAGACTACTAATGTTCTACAAGATCCAAAACCATCTCATTGCAACCAGTGTGCCTCTAACTCAAAAACACCATCTATATCTTCCTGTTCATTTTCCTCATCACCAGAACTCAGGTCTTCTATCTGTCGTTTAAGAAGCTCTGGTTTTGCTTTAGTATTTGGCAGAATACTATCTGTCTCAGTTAATGGCGTTAGTGCAAAATCTGTTTCACTTTCTGTTTATTGTGACCTGAATTTAGTCTGACCTGGGCAAAAACTCAGAGAGGCATCAGCGAGTTCGCCATCTTGATCATCTTCCATATCAAGGTCATTCTGTGATGGATTTGCACTATCATTTGATGACATTGCAGCGTTATGATTGCCCACTGACACTGGAGTTTGAGGTAACCCTTCTTCCAATACATCTATCAAATCTTCACAGTGAACTGACACTGGTGTTTGAGGTAACCCTTCTTCCAATACATCTATCACATCTTCAGCGTGAACTGACATGGCTGTTTGAGGTAACCCTTCTTCCAATACATCTATCAAATCTTCAGCAGATTGCGTACATCAGCTACAGTAGCAGATTCACTAACTTGAGGATTTCTGCTGTTTATTCTCATCTACATTTTTGCTTGCCCACCACTGAACTATTTGTGGCCCCTTGCATTTCCATTTGTAGTGGCCAGTGCCACCATACAGTAGGCATGTGTCCTTATGGGGGCAGGCGCCCGCCAGATGGGTCAGACTACTACAGATACGGCATGTCTTGATCTGCCCTCGGTACCATATTGGTAAAGAGAATGCATTGCCAATAGACAGTGCACTCGGCAATACACTGGGCAATGCAGATGCACTATCCCACATCCAGACTCGCCTCACGCCATTTTCTACTGAACGGTCAAAATCATATGTCTCTCATTCTATAGACAATATGTCGCCATATTTTGCTATTTCCAATTTAATACGTTCGTTGGGTATTTCTAGAGGTGCTTTGATCTTCACGAGCAATCGTACATGCCTCCCCATTAACCACTAGCCCGTCTTCCAATAGCTTGTTCTTAATCTCATCAGAACAAACAGTAATATTCCAAACGTTCCTCTTTAAATTAATGAGACCTTTCAGTACTGCGGGACCAGAGCTGACAATATCTTTCCACCCAGCTGTCATAACCCGCAGGCTTAGCCGTTGTTTGTAAACGCTAGACATTATGCATGAGTGCACAGCGCATCAGCATGAGCTCAATGCAATAGCTATAATAAGTATATAGCCTGGCGAGCGGGTGAAAGAAATCGAGCAACCGAAAATGATCCGGCTGCTAACCAACAACACACCACCACCAAATCAACGCCTAAACGAAGACGATGCTGCAGTGAGCAATGGCTCTCGCAGTCACTGCGAAAAGACAATGCCAAAAACCACCGCTGTAAATAGCGACTTTAAACAACAAAACTTCCAAAAAAGAATATTACAAAACAAAACTATAAACACTTATACCGAACCAGGACAAACTGAAGCATAAATGAGCAGTAGAAATCGTTCAAAATCAACGATATTAGCAAAGCCAAAAGACACGTGTGTTCCCTTTGACTACTTCTGGTGAGGAAGATCCTCCTGATGAGGATGATGTGTAATTAACTACTTTATTGGTCAGCAACCATATTGCTTTAAGAGCAGGTATTCTCGTATTATTCACTCTCGGTGATCTGCTGCTACGGTAATCAGTTTGATATGCAATGAACACAATGGCAGGCCCGCTCATTTCTACTACTAATTGTTCAGGCTTTGTAAGCCCGCGACGTGCTAGAACTTTTGCACGCGAAATTAGCTATTTAAAGCATTATATAATTCTTGTCCAAGAAACGCATGATTTCACACTAGATGGCCGATCCAAACTGGGAAAGATTTTGACGGCTTTTGACTGTTTTTGGTCGTTTGGTGTCGGTAATAATTCATGTGGCGTTTCTATACGTTTCTATACTAATTTCAAAAAATTCACAATATAAAATTGAGAAAATTCAGCGCGATTGCCTGTGTCGTTTATTGTGTATGGACGTATGTATGATTACTGTATTCTGTGGCTGTAGTAGTAGAAACATCATACAGCTGCAATCCGTCCTTCTTCGCTTTTGCCCACTGTGTCTTGTCGTCAACCAAAGTCCTTAGCCTCCTCAATCTACTCTTGACTTGAGTGTATCTAATCCTGCTTTCTTGAGGTCACCTCGTAGCACACTTAGCAGATTTATGCAATTACGTCCTCTCCTGGTTTTGTATTTGCTGGCTCCGAGTAAGGCGAATTCCAAGGCTCTCTGTGCTGGTGTGTCTTCCTGCATCCTTAGCACATGGCCAAACATGGACCATCTTTGCTGGGCGACAGCGGCAGCGTATTCCACATCTTGTATAGTGCATCGTTGGAAATTATGCTCTCTGGCCATCGGTGTCCAGTGATGGTGCGTAGGTGTTTGCGGTGGCAGGCATCAAGTTTGTCTAGAGCTGCCTTTGGAGCTGCCCAGCTGTTACAGTTATACATCATCAAGGATAGGCAGGTTGCATTGTATAAACGTGGGATTTTTACCAAGGGCATCTTTGATCTACGAATCCATAGCTTCCAGGAGGACTGGAAAGCTATGTTGCCCATGATGCAGCATGCAGAAATACTAGCAGTACAGCAAAGCAGTGAGCCCAAGATTTTAATTTTCCTCCATGGTTCGCCGCCACGGAGTGGACCGTCATTTTCTTTAGTTGCATGCTTTGTAGATAGGTATATGTGGCTGAACTCAGTTTTGGATTCATTCATAAAGAGATTCTTAATTTTTAGTTTCCTTGCAGCTATTGGGAGAAGTTCGTCAATGGGTTTCCTTTCCTCATCTATAAAGTCCACACCGTCGGCATATTCCATTTCTAGCGGCATGCCCAGTATTGACACCGGGGAGGGGGGGGCGGTTGGTCTTGTGACATTTTCCCACACGGATTTCAATGCAGCAGCCAGGTAAGAGGTGAACAGCACAGGGGATAGACCGACCGATTGATGTCTCAAACTATGCATACTTCACTGACTTAAACTCGTACTCTCAGCTTTGTGTCTGCAAGCAGTAGTCTCACTAGTCGTGGCTCACTTCATTGCAACTGGCCTTGCGTAGTACATATAGGATCGTTGAGCACTGAATTGTGTCGAAGGCTCGTGGCAGCCCATTTTGTGGAAATTCCAGTGCTTGGACATGACTACCGACACAAGCATGCGTTGAGCCCATACAATGTCTGTGCAGCTGCATCCATGTTTGAAGCCACTTTGAAATGATCCGGTGAAGACGTCGATCTTGTCTCGGATGCGGCATAGAGTAACATTGGATAGGATTTTCCATATGCTGTTAAGGAGCACAATGGGCCACAGATTATGGGGGGGTGGAGGGGTGGCAGGTGGTTTCTTGGGTTTGGGTAGCGCGATAAGGATGCCTTGGCCTACAGCGTCGAGGGGAAGGTGATGCATAAAAGCTGAATTAATTGTGTGCGTGATCGTTTTTGAGATAATGTCACTTGCATATTTGAATAGTTCATTGCTCGTGCTATCAGGTCCAGATGCACGTCCATTTTCTTCTCAACCTCTGCTGTATTATTTGGTGTAAGTAATGGCCTGGGGTCTCGTGAGAATGCGTGCAAGGGCTCATCATCGTGGTCAGTGAAGTGTTCATTGAACCATTCTCGAATTGCCTCGGCTTTGCCCTGGTCAGTCCAGATAAAGTGTCCTTCAGAGTTGTGTACAGTTAGTGGTGGTGTTCAGTCAGAAATTCTCAGGGCTCGGGATGTCCGAAACATTTTGTGGCAGACATCAGTGGCAGTGATTTCATCTTCTAGCGCGCCCGCTTGTTGGATAGCAAGATCTTTTAAGCGTTTGCTAATGTGGCGGAGAATGTTATTGCGTTCCTGGCGTAGTTTCGTGCGATCTTCACTTTGGCCACTTAGATAGATGCACAGATGGAACGTTTTCAGTTCTGCTGACAGTTTTACTACGAGAGGGTCGTTAGTATACCTAGTTCTGTTGTTTTTTAGAACACCTATGGTGCTAGTAGCTGATGATTCCATAGATGTCAGCATTTCGGTTAGGGCTTCGTTTAGATCGGAGCTGACGTCGATGTTAACTATTTGCTCCCCGAGGGCCCTTTTTGTATGACATTTGAGTGTCGGTGTCGCTGATGAGCATGTGTAAGTTGTAGGTGACTCTACCCTCTTGCCTGGTATGGCGTTTATGCATTAGGTAGAGCTCGTTCATATGGAGGCGTGTAATGACTGGCTTATTTCAGAATTGAGATCTGTGCCTCCATAGGAACAAGCATCCCGAAGTAGGGGTTTTGCAGCTGTCTTGCATAGTATGAAATCTATTTGGTTGAAGACAGCTTTTGTAACCTTAGAACCTTTTGGGGCTTTGCGATCAGCAATGTGTCCAGTCCATGTTGTCCGGTGGCAGCATGGGTGTTTGAAAGCCGTATTTGTGGCAAATAGGCCATTGGAACTAAGGAATGCCACCAGTGCATCTCCATTGCTGTTGCGTGTGCCCTCTCCATACGATCCCATGCATGAGCCAAGTCCTGAACTTTTGTCCTCAATGCCGAGTTTACCCTGCTTGGAGTTGAAATCGTCACACACGAACAGTTGCCATCTAGCTGGGATAGTAATGGCTGAGCTCAGTTCTGCATAGAAGGAATCTAATATAGCTCTATTCCCTTTGGCCCTTTCGGTAGTTGTCCCATATGCGTTGACTATGCGACACTTAGTGGTGGTGCGCTTTCGCGTTGGTATAGCCTGGTCGATAAATGCAACGCGATCACTGACGTATCCAAAACTAACGACATCGTCCAATACCCTTGGTCCGATTACGAAGCCTAATCCACGGTAAGTGGTATGTTTTTGCTCCATGCGTACTAGCTTATGGTCTGTCTAAACCAATAAGTTCTGGTGAGTTCTACAAATTATTACCCAATTAACGCTCAATTGACCTTAAGATTGAGAAGAAATTTAGAAATATTAATTTTACAGCGTCATGGCGCAATATATGTTCACAGTTTTTAGACCCGTCACTGAAGACGGTGCTCTTTAAATTGTGCCATGACATCCTACCAGTAGGAGAATACTTAAAGAAAATCAATTTTGGTCGGTCCTTTGATTGTCCATTATGCTACCATCCATTAGAGACAGCTGAGCATTTATTTTATTTTTGTAAATTTGCCCAGCCTCTAATTAATATAATTAAGACATGGATAGCGCAGCTCTCTTGTGGTCAAGTAACCCTAGATGCCACATTAATGAAGTTCTTCTGTTTTTTCAGCTGCAGGAGGAAGCCGAGAGTGTAATAAGCTCATCATATTCCTGGCTGCTTTGGCGATAAACTCTATCTGGAGTTTTAGAGTTCCTGTTAAGCAATTTAAATTGGTAGATGCAACTTCAACAGATTTGATATGTTCCTTTTTGGCAAAATTAAAATTTAGAATTATTATTGATAGATCCAGGCTTTCCGAATCGGATTTTTAAAAATATTGGTTAAGTTCAAAATTATTCTGCTCAATTGGAACTAATAATCAACTGGTTTATACCTTTGATTAGCTCCAGATTGGGCATATACGCGTGTATGCGCGTATGGGTGTGCATGTATATGTGCATGTATGTGTATATATGTATGCCTGCAAACATATGTATATATGGGCATGTGCGTATATGTATGTATATGCATATATATGCGCGTATACGCATGTATCATAGGCATAAACGTAGTATGAACGCGACGGCATTCCTTTAAAACCTGGAATGCTACATTTACTGCGCCGCTCCATTCACAACTTTCTCTTATTGCCATCTCCAAGCAGCTAGTGGGCGCTCAGCCAATCAGCAAGAAGCGGGAGAACCGGTCAATATTCCTCCTCTCTCGATGTACGAGAGATGACACAACACTATACGCCTAGATGAATAGTGTCTATATATATATATTATACATGAAAGACTGATACTATAAAATATATGTGTCATATTAAAACGTCCCTGTTTTTCACAAGCACGTTTAATAGACAAAAAGGTGAAGAAGTCCCCCTCAAACCACTACCAGGACGATATTACAGAGATGGAGTAATTCAATCCAAAATTTAACGGGGTTGCCACTGGATAACTTCAATTTACGACACTGATGACAATTAGATGAAAAATGCTTAACAAAGTGTATTATTCATAATATATTACAATAATGATACGTGCGTGCGTGTGGATGTGGATGTGGACAGAACGACACAGAAATACTCAAGTTCGTATGAAATGGTAAATGTCTTCATGCTGTGGTGGTCTCCTTGGGCTGAGGAAGAGCTAGACGATCACGATAATGCGACGACACGACGATGTGACGATGAGGCGATGTCGATGCGCGATAGTTCAATGGCAGCAAGGCGATGTCAGTGAAATGCCAACACAGTGGCCGGTTATGACAGCTAGACGATAATAGGATGGCCTACGAAGATAATACAGCAGATAATTGTATTATCGCTGTTCAATTGGCCATCCTAGGCAAGTCCAATACTCCAAAAGTGGCTGGTGGTTCTATAGGCGATGAGATGAAAGTACGGATACAGCGAAGGCATCAATTCACCTACGTCTTCATCCGTGTACTAAGACTGAGGACACAAAGATTAAGTGTGAATATTCGGAATGGAATTGTGTATACAGATATTTTAACAAGAATATGATTAGACATAGTATATATAACAAGGTGGTCAATTGGGACAATTGTGTGTATACGAAATTTGGTAAATAAGGTATAATATATACAATTCACAAAATAAAGTGATTATACAATAGTTGCGTATAATTACCCGAGGTGTGACTCATTACTTCTACTTAACGTGAATAATCATGCCACCCAAATTGGTGGTCTTCGACAATTTGCTATCATACAGCAACGGCGGCTAACGACAAATGGGTTTACGACCACCCAGGATCAGGAAAGCTATCAAGTTCCGATGATATGAAAAGCTATAATTGCCACCTATATATAAGGAAAACCAGAAAGGAAAATACCTGACGCACGATGCACAAACAGATGACACGTACCCGCTAAAACGTCTACGGGCAAAACTTACGTGAAAGACGTGCATAAGACTGCAAGTCCTATAGAAAAAACACAACATAATTAGCATACTAAAGGAATACGCTATGTGAAATGTGACAGGCAAGTAATCAATGTGATCGCCGGTATGAAGAATTGCATAACAAAACAAATAAACACACAAAGCTTAAGGCTGACATGCTCTAATTAATCACCTCAGTTAATCGATAAAATAAATAACACAAATAAGAACACTGTTCGGAATAAATCGTGACGATATGACATAATTAGTTCAGGTTTAACTTAGTTCTAAAAGACAAACAAGAGGTATGGGACAGATAGACAACATATTTACTGGTACATAGGTGTGCTTATCTTGCTAATTACAATTATTATTATTATTATTATTATTATTATTATTATTATTTGTTTTGGTGACTAGGTGTAAGTATGATAATGCCATGAAATCCAATACAACTGATCAAGCGTATACAAACGTGTCTGGGCGTCTTAACCCTTTCACAGCTCAGAACATTGGACAGATCACAACGTTGTTATCACTAATACGCTGAATATTTTGAAATTAATTTGCGCATGCCTACTTGCCTAAAGCAGCAACGACTTACAGGCAAAATACATTTTTCTATTTACTTATCAAAATATCTAAATGGATGAAGGAATATATGGAAGATATTGTGATATCTTTTACGGTTGAATGGTCATTTGACGGATTAGCGGCGGTGTCTTTGTATTGCTGTTTGAATAACGGTATCAATACGCGCTATAATTTAGCAATAGCGGCTGATTGATTGACTGATGGATTAGTGTTTATATGTTTAACAATACTCGATCGTTAGGTGCTCCCAATTTCTCAACTAAAAAACTCATCCCAGCAGCGATGTTCAACGATATCGCCGATCTACAGGTAGGCATACGTTAAAATATTGATTTTTTTTCCAAACAGCGTATAGCTCAAAGCTCCCCGATACAAGCGTCCTTATTGGATACACTCTAATGCGTTATCTATGCTTCAACCAATCAGTAATCTCGTTACATATTTACTCCCTATGAATTAGACATATCCGGTTATAGGCTGATATATTTTCACTAATTACGCAGTTTAATGCGATTTATACAGATTATTTTTGACAAATTATTGTTTTGTCTGATCTTAGCCTATGTATTCCACTATATTTCGTCATTCCAGTTACATTACAAAAATAAATACGCGCGCATTATATCGAAGTATGGCAAGTCGTCCTTGAACAAACTCGCCCCCGTTACCCGTAATTTTTCAATTAGTCCAAAGTCAAGTTAGGGTTTAATAGAAAAACTAATGCAGTGGTCTTTGCTAATTACTAATGTAGTGGTCTTTGGAAATGTTAATCATACAAGGTTGTCAATGTAGGTTGGTTTATCAGACAACAAACAAGTACAGCGCTTTAAGTTATTGTTTATTGACATGCAGTTCAAATGTTATTAGTTAAATATATAAGGGACATTTCAATAGATCAATTTTAGCCACCATTGTAGATCACAGAATACATATTTTAGAAAATTTACCACTGGAATGAGTGGCACTGTTTAGAGCCAGTCATTCCAGTGTTAAACTTTCAAAAATAGGTATTTTGGTGATCTACAATGGTGGCCAAAAGTGTTAAGTGCTAAAGATTAATAAACTTTGCATAGTTAATATTCTCTGTATATACATTGACAGTATTTACACAATGTCATAACTAGTGCTTTCAACATGTTTAATAAAGTGCTTTATAATTATATCAATGTGTTGCGTTTATTTTAAGAAAAAAACATGGGACCCCCATATTTCAGATGAGGACCCCATGGGACCCCCAGATTTTACGGTCGGACCCCCAATCTGAGAGTGTGGGGTCCTTGGGACCCCCAAAAATCAGATGTTGTGGGCAACACTGCCCATGGTGGTGTGGGTTTTTTGTGGGGGTTTTCGGGATTTTTTTGTTGTTGTTTTTTTAGGGCCTAGTAGGTGTTTATAATCATATTTTTGATCTTCTGTTTAAATGACTGTAGAGTAATAATGTCTGTGCGTGTCTTTGTATCTGTGTTATTACATAATTGTATTGCCTTATATGAGGGTTTTTGTTGTGCTGCTTTTGTTTATGGTGTCATGTGTGCAGGTTATATCATGTTCTAGTGTTGTGAGAGTGTATTTGTGTATTTACCGTAAAGAAGAGGGTAAGTCGCCATTGTGGAAGTCTCTTAAAATTGTGTATAGTTGGAGCCTTCCAATGTCCTCGAGTTTTAGAATTTTTTCTACTTTAAAGATATCCTGGCCACCTGCTGTGTGTGTAAATAATTTAATAGATTGCTTTTGTAGTGATTTTAGGTTTTTTAGTTTAGCTTCAGATGTGTTAGTCCAAATAGCATTACAGTGAGTGATGTCAGGAAGTATCATTGTGCAGTACAGATTTTTAATAATATTCGGTGTTAGATAGGGTTTTAGTTGGCGTTATGATGCCAATGCCCTTTGCTACCTTGGATGTTACGACTTCAATATGCTTCTCCCATGTCAGATTCCTATCCAAATAGACTCCTAAAAACTTGGCATATTGGGCTTCATGTATTATCTGGTTGTCGATATAACGTTTTGGGAGAGATGCTTCCTTTAATTTATTAGATTTTGTAAATAATATATAGTTGGTTTTACTTACATTTAAGGAAAGTTTGTTAACTTTAAACCAAACTTTGCCATTTCATTATTAACATGTTTGTAAAGAATTTCTATGTCCTTATGGCTGCAGAAAGCATTAGTATCATCTGCAAAGAGGATTAAATATAGATGGTTACAGACTTTGGGTATGTCATTCATATACAAGCGAAACAGCACGAGGCAAAGGACTGAACCTTGGGGTACAGCACAGATTACCTCTTTATATTCTGAAATGACTCCATTGAATTGTACACATTGTTTTCTGTTTGACAGGTAGCTCTGTATTCAATGCAGTGCCCCGTATTCCATAGTATGCAAGCTTTTGTAATAGAATCGAATGGTCAATCGTATCGAAGGTTTTGGAAAGGTCCAGGAATACACCCAAAGTATGTTCATTATTCTCTAGGGAGACAAATAGTTTTTCAATCATATCCACAATGGCAAGCATAGTAGAGTGTTTTTCTCTGAAACCATACTGTGGTAGATATAAGATGGAGGTTTTGTTTAGGTAATTGGTAATTCTACTGAAATACAGCTTTTCCAGGAGTTTAGAGAAGAGTGGAAGTACCGAGACTGGCCTATAGTTAGTAAAGTCAGATGCATCTTTGGCTTTGTATAGAGGTGTAACACGTGCAACCTTTAGTCTTGTTGGAAATGTACCCTGTGTCAGTGATAGATTACAAATATGACCCAGAGGAGTTAGTATTTCTACAACACAGTGTTTGAATATTTTCCACTTAAAATTATCAATGCCAGCACTTTTAGTTGTGTTAATTTGCATTAGTATTTTGTAAATTTCTTCGCTATCAGTAGAATTTAAGAAAATGGAGTGTTGATAGCTAGCTGTCAGATAGTCCTGTACATGTATGTTCGAGCTTGCTAGACTTTTGTTTGATAAGTTGGGTCCAATGTTAGTAAAGTATTCATTAAATTTGTCTGCTATTGCTTTTTTGTCATTTGTGACTGTATTATCGTAAATAGACATTCGTCATAATTGTAATGTCAAGCCTCTGTTTTAGGTTTTTATTAGTAATTTGTAATATGCGTGCGTGCGTGATTGCGTGTGCACATGCGCGTGTGCTTATTGGTATTTTTGTGTGTACATTTACGTGCTTGATATGAAAATGTAGGGTATACGATTATGCTTAAGTATACGTTTTGTGTTTGCTTAAGTGATCTCCCCTAAATTTATCGTCTTACGTTTTTATTTGTCACTGATTATTTTTGTAATTACAGTGTTTTAATAATTTATTATTTTCGAAAGGACATTGACCTTTTTGATTAATTTGATCCGATTTGATTTGTAAGTGTTTTTCTTGCTAGTTGTCCATTTGTGGGTCGGGAGAGGTCTGTCTTCGGGGTTTTACCACCGGAATGACTGGCTCGGTTATTGAGCTGGCCATTTCGGTTGTGGAATTCAGGAGATAGATTCTCTGGGCTTGCAGGTGTACATTCTCGGTGTATAAATATGGCTGTTTTGGCCAGCGTTGTTATGAAGGGGTTAATGAGTGGGGGGGGGGGGTACAGATGGACTAAATATGGGAGGGGAAGAATTGTAATTAACACTAAAACGGGGTCTTTGGGATGGGTTTTGGCCAAGAAACGGGTTGGGGAATTATACATATTTGTATTTTTGTATATGGGGATTGTATAGATTGTGAAAATTGGGGATTGGTGGGTTTCAAATGGGGTATGGGGAAATGTACAGCTTTGTCATTTAATTATCTGTTATTTAATTATTGAGTATTTATTCTTAAATTTTGTATCCTTGTAACAAGATTTTAAAAGAAAAAGAACGATAAATGAATAATTAAATAAATTAAAAAAAATAATAAAGGAAATATGATGATATTGTACACCCATATGCAGCCGGTGTAATGTCTGATCCAGGGGATGCCAATGTGGACCTCTGGCCTGTGTAGGACTGCCACCACGGTTTCCGTGGGATGGTGATGTCCTGGATTGCTAGCTTTACTTGGGAATTAGCTTTACTTGGGATTTATGGTATATTATAGGTCTTTATGACCTGAATTTATAGGGGCCAGGTTAATTATGCGGTTGTGATTTTTGCGGTGGTGGGTTCGATGTATGTATGTGCGCGTGTGCGTGCGTGGTTGTGATAGTGTGTTTGGCGTGGTCTACGTATGGGTATATGGTGTCTGGGTGGATGTGCGCGCGTGCGTGTGTGCATGAGTGAGTGAGTGTGTGCGTGCGTACATGGGTGTGTGTACGTGCGCATATGAGTGCGTGCATGTATACAGGGGTGTAGGTGGGCTGAGTGTTGCTGCGTGTAGCTGGGTGACTGGGTATCTTATGTTGTATGTTTGAATGGATGGCATACGGATAATGGTGAGCTTTTCTCTATTAGTTTTTCGATGACTTGTGTTCAAGTGTATAGGGAAGCTGTTGGGTTGGGAATCAAATTAATAATTAAAAATAACAATTTCTCTTATTGCATATGTAAATGGTCGTTAGACATGGCTTTTATGATAATAGTTTTAAATGTGTATGATGCAATAGGGGAACATGCACATGCGTGGGTGTGTATATACACCAGCCCTGAAGTTCAAACAGGCCCGTGCTAAGTGAAAAACTGGCCCAAATGTTGCTGTTGGGGTTGCGTGTGTAAATTATAGAGGTCAATATCCATCCTCACTATCTTCTCGCCATCACCCGCCTTCTTTACCCTTAGATAACCAACAACTATACACAATTACGATAGGGTCAGCATACAATGGCATGTCTCAACTGGCTCCATAGTCGAATACCTGCCAAGCTGGGTATTCTGAGGCATTATGTCAGCTACCAGTCAAATTAGGTTCAAAATATACAACATAATGTCTATTACATAGTAAAAGATACAATTTATGCAACTGGCGGTCTATTCCAGATTCATGACGAAGTATGTCTTTCTCATTTATGATTGTGACTGCAGTCTACATGTAACATGATTGATTATGACATCGTGACAGGTGCACATGCATGCATACGTACATACGTGTGTGTACGCATGTAGTGGCTCGAGCATGCGGGCGTACTGTCAGGTGTAGTTAGGTGTCGAGGGGAAAGCGATGAGCGCTGGGGGTTCGATAGCTATATACAGATAAGATATTCCAGGCAAATTTTTTCAAAATAGTCAACAGTTGGCGCTTGATTGCAAAATCAAAATGGTCTTGGATTCATGTAATATTCAAAAACTTGACTTTGCTCGAGTGTAAAGTGAATAGTTGGCAAAGCTATGTAGAGAGTTGATTTGAGGATTTGAACGTTAAGGGGTTAAGCATTCTAACCAATACGTTACCTTCAAGGCTGATAAGGTTACAGATTTCAATAGACCACCATTAATGTCATAACAGATTCAGGAATTCTGATCGATATTTGGAACATCATAAAGGGAGATAACTCCTGGCGCATTACCACTTGATTTTCAGAGGGGGCGCAAATGATTGCTAACTCCTGCGAAATGTCAATAAATTAGAAATCTGTGATAATATTTATATACTCACGCGAGCAGGGATTGATAACTATGTCTTTGATAACATGTCAGTCAAATTAGTCTCAAAATGATCAACAGAATGTTTATTAAACGGTAGATGCGTGCAATACGTATAATGTCCTCTAACTGCTCTAACCAAGTTAACTAAGCATCGACAGCCTTCAGATAGCGAGACAAGTCTAAGCATCAACAAGAAGAATTATTGTGGAAAAATTATTTTATTTATATTGCATGACCTATTTTGCTAACATGCTGAAACTAGCCAATGCTTTAGTGAGCAACAAGTCAGGTAGACGTTGCTACCGACATACACCTGTAAGTTCTGGAGAATATATCAGAATATGTTGATGAAGAGCTAAGACTTGATCATGTTTCCTTTCAGCTACATCTTCACCCTCAAACACTCTTACTCTCGGGTAGATTCGGCATTAGTAGAAGCGCCCTGAGACGATCGCTTGTTCTAGTTGATCGAAATTCTAACATTAGTAGAAGAGTGTCCGGGTGTTCTGTTTGCTCGAGAATATTATAGTAGTAGAAGTGTACAGGGATGGGCGCTTGCTCTGTTTGGTCGAGAGTTTGGCATAATCTGCTTAATCTTGACCAAAAACTCAAAACTTGTTTAATATTCACAAATCCCTTGACGTTGACTTCAAAGATGTTAAGCAATTAAACCCTACTCAGAGTTGCAAATTAATCAACATTGCCAGGGCCCTCTTAGGCATGCGGGGGTGGGGTGGTGGGAGTTGGGGGTGTAATAATCAACTTGAGCCAAAACAGTCAGAGAAACTCTAAGCCTTTTTAATAATCAGACATTCTCCAGGGTAAATTTGCAAAATAGACTTTCTCGCTTAATGAATTTGCATAACAGTTGGCCCATAAAAATGTTTCACAGCTTTAAACACCCGTGTAACATCCTAATGCCTGGCCCAACCCAAGCTGGTAAAAGTACGCTTTTGGCTCAGATTATTAAACATAGACATCATTTATTTGACAAACCCGCTGATCAGATTATCTTAGGTTATGGCTCATACCAGGGCACATACAAATGGTTAGATTTAGTTATAGAGTTATACGAGAGTGTTCAAAATGTTGTCCTCGATTCTTCTAAGACGAATCTTATAATGTTGGATGATCTAATGATGGATGTGGATAACTGAGTTACCGCACTCTTTATGAAGTGAGGGCCTCATGAGAACTGTTCTATTATTCATATTGTTCAGAATTTATTCTCAAAGAATAAGAGACAGCTGGACACATCTCGTAACTATCATTATCAAATACTATTCATGAATCCTCGAGATAAGTCGAGTATTAATATACTGGCACATCAAATGTATCCTCAGAATGGTCGAGCTCTCAAAGAAGCATATATTGATGCTACAACCAGGCACCATTCATATCTTCTAGTAGATTTAAGACAGGCAATACCCAAATATCTATGTCTGTATGCCAATATATTGCCAGGAGATATCTGTTCAACTTACATAATCAATGATTGGAGTAGTAAAATTGTAATTGTTAGACACTAGAGCTAATGTTTCCAGCAGAAGTGGCAGCAACCACCACAACAGTTGCGTCGATCGCAATAACTGAGGTGTTTAGAGTATCTTCATCTTTTAAAACCTTTATCTAAGGCAATGCCTAAGGTTTGCAAAGCCTTACACGAGTACTGCAATCACACATTAATGGACATGATATCGGAATGTTGTTTAAATCTTGTTAGATGGAATATTAAAATTAGCAGAATTCAGCATAAGTGGTTGGCCAAATATTACCATCATATAAGGATCGTTAGATGCAATGAGGAGCCATTACATCGTAGATGCAAAAGTTATCCAGACCAGCATATCCTTGCAGTTTATACTACTCATGGTGCATTTCAGTCAGTAATTAATATGAACCACATTAAAAAAATAACCGGACAGAGAATCTAAACACTAACTCCCAGACATTGCGAAAGTTTAGATTACATATGTATCAATCGGATCTCGGTCAATGTAATCACCTTAGTGAGTTATGTAAATCTGTCATCTCTATGGGAACCAACATTCAACCGGATCAACTACCTCAACCTCAAGCTCGACCTCGAGTTCAACATCACTCTGACCTTACAACCTGACTACCTCATATCACTTGAACGGGGTCACCACCATAAATAAGATGCCCGTCCATACATAGAGAATAGAAAACAAGTGGGTCTCATCGAGCTAGGGGCATTAACTTGTTTGAGTTTTTAAGTGCAAGTCCAAACTTTTTCAGTCGAGGCTACTAACCGAGTGACTATAATTGAAGAGTTCTACCCTGGTAGCAATCGTCAACCTTTGGTGATTGCCACCATAATGGAAAGACCCTTAGGTGCTGTTACTAAACTCATTGGAGGTTCACCAGCTGGGCACGCCCTTAGTGACCTGGTATGCCTCGTTAATGTACCGAGGAACATTATAGGTTCCGATGAAGTGTCAAATCAAATGCATCAAACCACAACAGCATTCAAGAGAATGTCAGGATCCTGATTTAGAACCTCTAGTGGTAGCAACTGCAGCAGCAGCAGTGGAAGCCCCAATCGCAGGTTACATTCAGTAGCTTTGACACCCATGGAACAGCCTTGGTTAGAATATGCCGTTCGGAAAATGAAATAAATTGAGAGCCATAGATCTCAGTCTCAAAAATAGATATTATAATGTTTAGCATCCTGCAGCTTTCGGAGGTACCAATAAGCTACATCATAGCTTTAGTGGTAGAATATTGCGAAAACATATTCAAAAATGGTTAGCGAGTCAACCGAGTCATTCTTCAGAACAACCTAAATGTGTGAAGCTTGGTAGAGATCATATTATACTCACTAGTGTAGATCAATCCTGGCATGTCGATCTTAGAAAAGACAATGACAATACATGTTATCTATTGTACATTATACATTTCTCGAAATTTTTATGTTTTCTATGGTTAATGAATAAAATGGCTAAAAACACTTCGAAATGGCTCAGTAGGTTTCTGAATGTCAAAGATAGAAAGCCTGACTATATTCAAAGCGACAAGGTGGGGAGTTTGTAAACACATACATAAAGCATATATTAAAATCTAGGAATATTCACCTTTATACATCACAGAATAAGGCTCATGAGGCAATGGTTGAATCAGTTTAGAGAACAATAAAGACAACAGTATGGAGATTTGTGACATATGAGAATACAGAGACATATACAACCATACTACTGGAGTTGGTGCATGCTTACAACACTGTTATACACAGCATTATGGCATTTAGGCCAATCAATGTAGACCATAGCGCAGAGCTATTAGCTTGGTGCAATATCGAGTCCAAGTTCCGCTGCTATGTTGGAAAGCACAGAGAGTTAGCAGTAGGGGATCGTGTTCAGGTAGCCGAGCAAAAGAAGCCATTTACCATGGGTTATATACCTTTATGGAGTGAAGAAATATCTTTATGATTAGCGCAAAGGTTCCTCACAGGTCAGGAGTATATAAGCTAAAGGATTATAATGGTGAATCTATAATCGGTACGTTTTACTCCAAAGAACTGCAGAATATCTCTTTAATAGACGCGAAACATTTGTATCGCATAAAAAAAGATTGCTCAAACACACAAAAACGGTAATAGGCAGGCGATTGTAGTCAAGTGCAGGGGTTACACTTTAACTCTTGGGATAGTGAAGCAACTCATCAGAGAATTTAGAGAAACACTTCCGAGCACTGCTGTGCTTAACATGTCTACAGCTAGTGATGAAATTAGTATAGAAGACTATCGATTGTTAGTTTGAAGCGGTAAGGTTCCCCACGATGAAATTATGTAAAATGTCTAATGTTATAATAATATACATTATAGTCGTCATGTGTTTAATAAATCTGAGTATACAGAATTGAGATAAATGCATGTGGATCACCTTAGCTTCAGGCTGTTTAGGTTACATATTACCTGTGCAGAGCATTGGGGTAGTTAAAACACTTAGGTTGATGACTTCATGCTATTGTAATAGCTATTATTCAGAAAATCATAACATAACTCTTCCGAGTAACAATTGCAATGACTAATAATAACTGACCCAATAATAAGATATCGGAGTTCAGAACTCATCTTCAAAATCTGCTGACATTTAATGGACAATGAGAGGTGGTGGGATTGTTATCTGTATTATACCTGAGAGGTTGGCTCACGATACCCTATCATGTAATATATCGCTAGAAGCTTATGAAGCCACACTCGTGATAGAAGAGAGAAAGGAAAGAGAAACAATGAAAGTTTTGCCCTCATCCCCAATCTCAGGGAATATTACTCCAGCTACAACTTTGATGCATCATCTGGAATCCTAGCATTAGCAAGAACAAAAGATACGGCCACATTTGGCAAAGTGGCGGAAGTTGAGGAGAGAAGTGCGAAACCCTACGTTTATTCAAAATTTATAAAAATTCTGACAGGATACTACAAGGTAAAGAATATAGTAGACCATATGAATAAGTGTATATTTACTAATAAGCTCTTTAGAAACTACATTGAACTTAACTAATATGTGCACCAAGCAATGTCTCTTTAATTATTCCAAAGACAGCAGGACTCTCAGTTAACATCATCATTATGGGATAAGGATGCAGCTGGGCCAATGGAAATTATGGATGTGGATGCTGCAGGCAATCATGGTTACATTAGTAGAAAAGCAAAGATTGATCTGAGTTATCCAGTAGAAATGATAGGTAGAACTCATTCAGACATTTTTCTGAAGAAAAGTATTTGCTAAACGCTGTTGCGCTAAAGTTGTGTTTTACCCATAGGGCCTGGGCTGCCTTTAATCTGATCAAAGGAAACAGCGAGATACCCTATAAAGCACACCATTGTAATGTCCTTTACTATTTCAACAGTCACTAATGGCATAAAACATGATAATATTTTTCTTTTTCTTGAGGATTTACCGATATGGGTAGTATTCAGCATAGTGAGTAATCAAGCATATAGCGCAGTTGGGGTATGGATCTGTTCAATTTTCAGCACTGTGAGCTTAATCACATCATATGTTATCTGAATGGTAAACACATATCGGAAGATGCCCTTAGTCCGAACTTTATAGATGCTGGCTTTAACTTTAAAGAGTAATTCTTAACTCTGTTTAATGGCACCAATGCACCATTTGACGATATGTGTGTAGGCATAAGTCTAGGTGAATATAAGGAGGGATTTACATTCTTCGTATTCGACACCCCATGCGTCAGACAGGTTTGCAAACACAAGCACACAGACACATGCCCAGCGACACAAGTGTGCATGCACAAGTGACCAGACACAAGCGGCCAGACACAAGTGATCAGATACAAGTGCCTAGACACAAGCGCCAAAATGCCAATGCCTAGACACAAGTGCAGAGACCCAAGCCCACAGACCCAAGTGAACAGATACATGTGCACGGACCAAAGCGCACATACACAATTAAAATATATATCAATATACGTTTAACATGCGACGGTAATTAAAACATTACGTGTCATCGACGTATGCCAGTTAGAGAGACCTTCACTAGGCATTAGCCAAGCTTGAGGTGGCCTTATGTAGGCATTAGCCAGGATTGTCGAGGCCTTACCTGGACCTTGGCTAGACTTACAAAAGTCTTAGCTAGGCTTACCTAGACCATAACTAGGCTGCGTTTAGGCGATACCTAGGTCATATCTCTAGAATGAAGCTAGGTTTTAGCCAGGCGTGAATATGCCTTACCTAAGCCATTGCCAAGCTTGACTAGGCCATACCTATGCCTGAGACAGGCTTGACAAGACTTTAACTAGGACTTAGCCAATATTTGCTAGTCCTTACCGATGCCTTACCAAGACTTAGCCAGACTTAACTAGACATTACCTAGGCCTTAGCCAGGCTTTGCTAGGCTTTACGTAGGCCATAACTAAACCATGTCTGAACTTGGATAGGCCTTAGATAGGCCTTACAGAGGCCTTACACAGACCATACCTAGGCCTTAGCCATGCTTTGATTGAAATTGGCTAGACTTAGTTAGGCCTTACCTAGATATTATCTAAGACTTAACTGTGCTTGGCTAGGCATTACATAAGCCTTAGCCTGGTTTTCCTAGTCCTTTTCTAGGATTATCTAGGCAGTAGCTAGGCCTTGCATAGGCCTTCGCCAGGCTTTGCTAGACGTTTCCTAGGCCTTAGCCGGGCTTGAATAGGCCATATCTAAGCCTTAGCCCGGTTTTATTAGAATTTACCTATTCCTTAGCCATGCTTGGCTAGGCCTTCGCTCGGCTTTTACTCTGATTTGCTAGGCCTAGGCTAGCATTATCTAGGCCTTACGTGGGCCTTAGCTAGGCTTACCTAGTCCTTGACTAGGCTTACCTAGGACATAGCTAGGACGTGGATACGCATTACCTAGGCTTTGGCCAGACACGCCGAGGCATTAACCAGGCGTTAGTCAGGCTTTGATAGACATTAGCTGAGCATTACCTAACCATTGATTATGCTTTAGCGATGCCTTAGCCAGCATTTGCTTGTTCTTGGCTAGGCCGTAGTCAGGCTTGGTTAGGCTTTACTTAGGCCATAACTAAACCATAGCTGAGCTTGCATAGGTTTTAGAAGGCCTTACCCGTGGTGTTACATTGGCCATACCTAGGCCTTAACCAGACTTTGTTTGCCCTTCGGTAGGCCTTGGTCCGACTTGACCAGGCCTTACCTAGGTATTATCTAAGCCTAAGCTTTCCAAGCCGTACATAGACCTTAGCTAGCTTTTCCTTAGATAGGATGACCTAGGCCGTATCTACCCCTTGCATAGGCCTTACCTAGGCCTTAGTTAGTCTTTAGCCATGATTTGCTAGGTGATACCGATGCCTTACCCAAGCCTTAGCCAGGCTTGACTAGTTCTTACATAGGCCTTAGTCAAGCTTAACTAGGCTTTAACCGCAAGTTGACGAGGCATTAGCCAGACTTGATCAGGCCTTACCTAGGCCTTAGCCAGGCTTCGCTCGGCTGTAGCCACGTCTTGGACAGCATTGAATAGGTTTTACATAGGCCCATCTTAGTCCTTCGCTAGGATTTCCTAGGCCTTACCGATGCCTCACTTTATCCTTAGCCAGACTTGGCTAGTCCTTATCTAGGTCTTAGCCTGGCTGTGCTAGGCCGTAGCTAAGTTTGAGTAAGCCTTAGACAGGCCTAAATTATTCCTTAGTTGGGCTTTCCTAGGCCTTACCTATGACTAACATAAGCATTAGCCAGGCTTGACTAGTCCTTATATAGGACTTAGTCCGGCTTGACTAGGCCTTTGCCAGCGTTGAATAGGCCTTAACTAGACCTTAATTAGTCGTTAGCAATGCTTTTCTAGGCTTTACCGATGATTTAAGCCTTAGCCAGACTTGACTAGGCGTTAGATAGGCCTTAGCCATGCTTTGATAGACATTAGATAAGCTTTACCTAGGTGTTATCTATATGTTAGCTAGACCTTAGTCAGACTTGACTAGGCTTTACTTATGTAGGAAGTCAGCCATAGCTGAGCTTGGATAGACCTTACATAGGTCTTGAATAGGCATTACCGTGGCCTAACATAGACCTTACGTCCGTCTTAACCAGGCTTTGCTTGACCTTAGTGAGGCGTAGTATATCCGGAGTCAAAATGATACCACCTCAAAATGATACCACCTCAAACACATAAGGCTCGGCGTAGATAAATAAATGGGGCAAAAGTTATTTACGTCGCGGCCCATCCTGGTAGAAATGTTTCGAACACAAAAGTTATCTACCTCTCTGCGCAAGGCAGGCCCCTACTGGGCGCCGATCGGCGATCCGTGGCCCCCCCCCCCAGCTATCTCAAGCCCTGGGGCAGCCGATATGCGATCCCACAGCTATCTACGTCACGCAGTGTTATCCACGTCGTGGCGCATTCCGATAGATAATCTTTGCCCCAATTATTTATCTCGGCGCATTCCGGTAGAAATGTTTTCGAGCAAAAAAGTTATCTATGTCGCTGGGTAGACGCAGAATTTGATCTCATTCCCGTGGCTGCGAATGGTGTGAATTTCCATTTAGAGATAAGCAACCACAGTGATATACCAGCTGATCGCCTTGGACTGAACGTCCATTTAGAGACAAGCATACTCAGTGGTATACGAGCTGATCAAGCACACATAAACGGTCTGAACGTCCATTTAGAGACAAGCATACTAAGTGGTATAGCTTGTGATCAAGCACGCATTACAGGGACTGAACGTCCATTTAGAGACACGCATACTCAGTGGCATAGCTTGTGATCAAGCACGTATTACAGGGTCTGAACGAACATCTAGAGAAAGCATACTCAGTGGTATAGCTTGTGATCAAGCACGCATTACAGGGACTGAACGTCCATTTAGAGACAAGCATACTCAGTGGTATATATACACCATGATTACTGCTGCATAGCTTCGCGCTATGGCAAGGCAATTCGACCTTAGAGGCTACTCTAAGGCCAAGAAAGCCGACCTGCTCCAGATGATCGGACAGGCCCGTGCCGAGGAATTCATTGAGATGATCAGTGAAGATGGGACGGTTTCCAGCGACCACCAGAGATGATCCTGGGAACTTCCACAAGAAAGCACAGAGGCGGCGTGAGCTTCATCACTTGGATGAGGAGGTGATGGCTAGATTATGAGCCAAAGCTTTAGCGACAAGGATGGCAGACCATCGAATGGAGCGCCTACCTTCCCTACACAGGATCACTAAGCGAGTGATGGGGAGGTCTGAACCCTTTGCCCGGAGCATGAGGCGAGAGGGTGAGCAGATTCTCAATGAGCGTCTGGGTGAGATGGAAGGTGAGGAGAGAGGAAGACGGACAGAACACTGGACGTTCGTCCAAGGCCTCAATGGACACATTACTGGACCGAACATGGGTAAGATCCAGCAGACTGTCCAGAACGCCTTCTACCTCCGGTATACCCACACCTATCGCATCAGACACATCCAGGACGGTAGGGTAATGCTCTTTCACAAGAACGCTCCAGGGAGTCCGTGGCTGAATACGATAGGAGCCGCTCAGGAATGGGTGGTGGCAAGAGAGCAAGTCTGACTCGACCCCGACAACATCAATCGACCCAACACCAAGTGGGCTTTCATGCGATCAATCAACGTTGAGGTCAAGGCTGGCATTGACTGCCAACCTTTGCTTGGGACAGGACCGCTCCCAGACTGGCTACGGCAGAAGAAGAGTATGGTGGCACTTGCCACCTACAATGATAACATGTGTATCTGGAGATGCCTAGCAGTGTATCAAGGGGGGCCAGACCTGATAGAAGTACTGCTCCTGCACGAGAGCTCGCTAGACAGGTCTACAGCGCCCGCACACCTATGCCTGATGTTCCAAAAACATCTATGGATCAGTTGGATAAGGTAGAGTTCTTCGCGAAGATCGGGATTCGCGTGTATGAACCAACCAAAGAGGGCGCCTGGCACCTGATCAGGCAAGCAGCCCACTAACATGACACTATGACCATTGGAGTGTACGACCACCATGCCTTCTATATCAAGAACATCTCCAAGCTGGCCCACACACTAGTCTGCAGTCACTGTCAGCAGAGGTTCACAAAGACCCCGAATCTTCAGCGTCATGCTGACCAATGTACAGGTGATAAAACAACCATAGAGTGCCGTGGGAAGAAGGTTGATGCACCACAGTCTGCATATGACAAAGCCTTCTATCCACCCCAACATCCAGTTCAGCGGCTAATCGGCTGCCCCAGGGCTTGCGATAGCTGTGGTGGCCACGGATCGCCGATCGGCGCCCAGTAGGGGCCTGCCTTGCATAGAGAGGGCCGCGACGTGGATAACCTTTTTGTTCGAAAACATTTCTACCGGGACGGGTCACGACGTAGATAACTTTTTTGTTCGAAAACATTTCTACCAGGATGGGCTGCGACGTAGATAACTTTTGCCCCATTTATTTATCTACGCCAAGCCTTATGTGCTTGAGGTAGTATCATTTTGGAGGTGGTATCATTTTGACTCCGGATATACTACTCTAGGCCTTAGTCAGACTTGGCTAGGCTTTACTTAGGTAGGAAGTCAGCCATAGCTGAGCTTGGATAGACCTTACATAGGCCTTGAATAGGCATTACCGTGGCCTAACATAGACCTTACGTCCGTCTTAACCAGGCTTTGCTTGCCATTAGCTAGGCCTTAGTCAGACTTGACTAGGCCTTACCAAGTAGTATCTACGCCTTAGCTGACCTTGGATAGGCATTACATAAGTCTTAACTTGGTTTTCCTAGGCATTAGCTAGTATTACATAGGCCTTAGCTAGGTCTTGTATAAGACCTTAACTAGGCCGCAGCCAGGCTTTGATAGGCATTAGATAAGCAGTACCTAGGCATTACCTATGCCTTATCTAGGCCTTAGCAAGCCTTTCCTTGGCCTTGGCTAGGCATTAGTCAGGCTTGGCTTTACTTAGCCCATAAATAAGCCACAGCTAAGCTTGGATATGTCTTACATAGGCCTTAGCTAGACCGTACCTCGGCCTTGCCTGCTCTTAATTAGGCCTCAGTCAGGCTGGGCTAGGCCTTACTTAGGCATTACCTACGCCTTAGCTGAGCGTGGCTAGAACTTATATAGACCTTATCTAAGGTTTACTAGACCCTAGATAGAATTACCTAGGCCTTATATAGGTCCTGTATAGGCATTACCTAGGCCTTACTTACTCTTCAGTCATTATTTGCTAAGCCTTACCGATGACGTGCCTAAGCCGTAGCCAGGCTTGACTAGTCCTTACAAAGACCTTAGTTCGGCTTGACTCGGCCGTAGCCAGCCTTTAATAAGCATTACCTAGGACCTATTTAGTCCTTAGCCAGGATTTACTATGACTTACCGATGCCTTACCTAAGCCTTAGTCAGACTTGACTAGACCTTAGCCTGTCTTTGCTAAGGCGTAGCTGGGCCTCAACCAGGCTTGAATAGGCCTTACCTAGGCCTTAATTTGTCCTTAGTCAGGCTTTCATATGCATTACCGATGCCTTACCTAAGCCTTAGCCAGACTTGACTGATAGACATTAGCTGCGCATTACCTAGGCGTTACCTATACCTTATCTAGGCCTTAGTCAGGCTTTGCTAGGCTTTACTTAGGCAGAAACTAAGCCATAGCTGAGCTTGGATAGGCCTTGGCTAGTCCTTACCGAGGCCTACATAGACATTACCAAGGCATCAACCAGGCTTCGCTTGCCCTTAGCTGAGCCTTACCTAGGTATTATATAAGCCTTAGCTGAGCTTGGATAGGCATTATATAAGCCTTAGCTGGGGTTTCCTACGCCTTAGCTAGGACAACATAGGCCTTGTATACGTCCTTACCCAGGCCAGAGCCAGGCTTTGATAGACATTAGATAAGCAGTACCTAGGCGTTACCTATGCCTTAGCAGGCCTTAGCCAGGCTTTGTTTGGCCCTGGTTAGGCCTTAGTCAGGCTTGGCTATGCTTTATTTCGGCCATAACTAAGCCATAGCTGGGCTTGGATAGGCCTTACTTAGGCCTTAGATAGACCTCACCTGGACCATGAACAGGCCTTGCATGCTCTTAATTAGGCCTTAACCAGGCTTAACCATGCCGTAGCCAGAATTGATTAGGCCTTACCTAGACGTTATCCAGACTTTGCTAGGCCTTATCTATGCGTCAACCAGGCTTCGCTTGACCTTCGCCGGGCCTTAGTCAGGTTTGACTAGGCCTTACCTAAGCCGGAGCCAGACTTGACTAGGTCTTACCTAGGCCCTGTATAGGCATTATCTACGCCTTTCTTAACCGCGACTTGCTAGGCCTTACCGATGCCTTACCTAAACCGTAACCAGGCTTGTCTTAGCCTTACATAGGCCTTAGTCAGGCTTGACTTGTTATTAGTCAGCCGTATTGGCCTTAACAAGGCCTTACCTAGGCCTTAGTCAGGATTTGTTTGACCTTAGCCAGGCCGTAGTCAGGTTTGACTAGGCCTTAGCGAGGCCATACCTAAGCCATACCAGGCTGATTAAGCCATACCTAAGACATAGCCAGGCTTGACTACGCCTTATCTAGGCCTTACATGGACCTTAGGCAGGCTTAACTAGGCCTTGACAAGTCATGATTAGGCCTTATCTAGAGCTTCGCTAGATCTTATCCAGGCTTTGCTATGCCGTACATAGGCCTTAGCCATGCTTTTCCTGGGCTTAGCTACGCCTTAGTCAGGCTCAACTAGGCCTTACCTAGGTCTTACTTAGGCCGTATCAAACTTTGTTTGACCTTAGCTAGGCCTTAGCTAGGCTTGACTAGGTTTAGCTAAGGCATCGGTAAGGCCTAGAAAATCCTGGCTAAGGACTAAATGATGCATAGGGAGGGCCTATTCAAGGCTAGCTAAGGCCTAGCGACGGCCTAGCAACGTCATGTGAAGCCTATGTAAGGCCTAATCAAGTGTGGCTAAGGGCTCTTTAAGGCCTAGTCAAGCATGCCTATGGCCTATGTAAGGCCTAGTCAGGCCTAGCTAAGGCTTAGGTAAGGCATCTCGCAAATCCTGGCTAAAGACTACATAAGGCATAGGTAAGGCCTATGCAAGGGCTGGATAAGGCCTAGGTAATCCTATCTAATGCCTACGAAAACCTACCTAAGGTCAATGTATGGCCTAGTCAAGCTCAGCTAAGGCTTAAATAATACATGGCTAGGACCTAGCCAACTAATGTCTATCAAAGCCTGGCTAAGGCCTAGGTAATGCCTCAGCATGCATGGCCAAGGCCTACGTAAAGTCTAATCAAGTCGGACTTAGGCCTATGTAAAGTCTAGCAAAGCCTGTCATCACTAACTTAGATTTAGCCATGGATGCAATAATTATCTAGCCATAGGTGTGGGAATTAGTCAGCTATAGCTTTCGTAAGTATCCATACATAGCCGGAGTAACTATGTATCCATCTATAGCTGTGGTAAGTATCCAGTTATGCATATAATAGTTAGCCAGCTATATTTGTGGAAATTAACCAGCCATAGATATGACTGGATAATTACCACATAGATGCCTGGCTCTTTGCAACTGATATGGCCGGCTAATTACCTCAGCGATGGCTGCGTACTTTTCACAGCCGTAAATGTCTACTTACCTCAGCTATCGCTAACTACTTACCATAGCTATGATTGGTAAATTACCTCAGCTATAGCTGGGTAATTACTAGAGCTATGCATGGCGTTTTGCCATGGCTATAGTAACTACTTTTTCACAGATTCTTTAGCTATTTACCATAGCCATGGATGGCTGCTTAACAGTGCTATCTCTGGTTAACTTCCACTGGAGGTGGTGGCTACTGACTACGTGTATAGCTGGCTACTTGCCACAGCTATGACTGGCTACTTACAAAGCTATGGCTGGCTAATTACCAATGCTATGCTTGGCCTCTTACCACAGCTATAGGTGTCTACTTACCAATGATATCTGGGTACTTACCAAAGCTATGGCTGACGAAGTACCATATGTATGGCTGGTTAAAAATTGCATCTATGTCTCAGTCCATGCCACAGCTATATCTAACTACTTACGGCTGCTATTGATGGATACATACCGCAGCTGTGAGTGGCTAATTACTGCAACTGTCTGGTTCGTTACCAATAATATGCCTGGCGAATTACCCAGTTACGGCTGGCGTCTTAATACTACTTGGCTGATTACCTTCCTCGGCAATAGCTGGCTACTTACTACAGCTATAGATAGTTACTTACCACGACTATGGCTGGCTATCGATGACATCTATAGATGACTGCTTAGCGCAATCATGGCTTGCTAAATGTATCTGTTATGAATGGCTAATTACGACACCTATGGATGGGTAATTTCTACAGCTGTAGCTGGCTACGTGCCTCCGCCAGTGTAGGGTACTTGCTACTGTTATGCTGACTATTCACCACTGGCATGGCTCGATATATTCAACAGGAATCCCTGGCTAGAATGGTATACTTGCAACACCTAGAAGTGGTTTCTACCACAACTATAGCTGGCTACTTACTACTGCTATGACTGGCTACTTAACAAGCAACAGTTGGTTAATTGACACATCTATGGCCACTCTTTAACACTGGCTGTATACAACACACCGATGGCTGGATAATTATTGCATCCATTGCTAACTCCATGCCAAAGCTATATGTGACTAGCTACACCTAACATGGATGTATACATACCAAAGCTTGACTGGCTAATTACTACAACTGTGTCTGATTAGTTATCGCTGATACAGCAGGCCAATTACCACAGTTACACCTGTCTTCTTAACCCTGCCATGGCTGATTATCTTTCTCAGCTATGGCTGGCTATTTACTACAGGTTTAGCTAGCTACTTACCACAACTATGGCTGACTCCCTACGACGGCTATAGACTTATAATACACTTATGTCTAGATAATTACCACCGCCAATGCTGGCTACTTGCCACAGCTATGTTGGCTATTTACCACTGATATGAATGGCAGTATTCAATAGCTATCGCTGGCTACTTATTACAACTATAAGAGCTACATACCATTGCTAGAGTGTGATACTTGCAACAACTAGAGCTGGTTTGTACCTCAACTATAGCTGGCAACTATGGCTATCTCATTACTCTATGGTTGGCCCCTCCACACAGTGGTTGGCTCACTACTACAACAATAGCTCACTACTTAACATAACCATGGATATCTAAATATCAACACTATGGTGGCTATTTACCACAGCTATGACTCGTTAATTACCGTAGTTATAGCTGGATACTTACCTTCGGTAGTCGGCTACTTACCGGCGTTAGTCAAGCCTACTTGCCATTGGTATGCTGGCTATTTACCACTGATATGGCTGGCTGCATACGGCATCTATAGTTGACACTTACCACAGCTATAGCTGGACAATTACCACAGCTATAACTGACTACCTACCAAAAGCTATGCCTGTGTAATTAGCACAGCTATGGGTGGCTGATTAGCACTGTTATGGCTCTTTACCTCCCACAGCTAGGACTCGCTACTTATTACAGGTATCGCTAGCTATTTAAGATAGCTATGATGGGCCACTGATCACAACCATGGTTCGCTATTAATTGCGGTAATAACTGGATACTTACAACAACAATGGCTGGATGCTTAATACTGCTATGGTTGGCGATATATTAGAGTCATAGCTAGTTAGTTAACACAGCTATAGCTATCTACTTACGACTGCTATGGTTGGGCCAAGCCAATACCAAGCCTATGGTTGACTAACTACCACATCTATGGCTGGCAAATTACTGCATCTATGGCGAACTCCTTAACGAAGCTATGTCTGACTATATCCCGCTACGATGGATGTTACCTATAACGGCTATGGTTCGCTACTTACCACATATATGGATGGCTACTAGTTACCCTCGATGTCAACCCCATCTGGCTGCTTAACACTACTATGTCTGACAACATTTCACCGCTATGGATTGCTACTTACCACACGTATAGCTGGCTTTTTTACTACAGTTATGGCTGGCTGCTTGCCCCCGCTAGTGGTGGCTACTTACACTTGCTACAGCTGGTTACTGGCCACTGCTATGACTGGCCACTTACAAAGCTAGGACTGGCTAATTACCACATCTGTGTCTGGCTCCTTACAGCGGCTATGACTTGCTCCTCACCAGGGCTATGTGTTAGACATTAATATTGCTAGGACTGCCTTCTCACCACAGCTATAGCTAGCTAATTAACAACGCTCAGTCCCATAGCTATAGCTGACTACTTACAACAAGCATGGCTGTCTAAATATCACCGCTATGAATGACTATTTACCACAGCTTTGGCTGGTTAATTACTACCATTATGGCTACATATTTACCACCGCTAGTCTTGGATACTTGCTACTGCTATGCTGGTTGCTTACCACAGCTATGGGTGACGACATACCACTGCTGTGGATGACCAACTACCACTGCTATTGCGGGCAGCTTAGCACAGATATGGCTGTCTCATTGCTACAGCTATAGCTTGTTACTTACCGCTACCATCGGCGACACGTCAATGATATGGACATCGAGTTCTGGCCGGCGTGTTTGTACAAGAACGCCCACCAAAGCCCGGTCTTCTTGTCACTCTATATATTGGCAATTAATAACCGCTATTGTTAGCCAATCAAAAGCAGTCTATAATCGACCATTGCTACTTCCTTGCCTCAGCATAACGTTCTCGTCTACCTGAGAGCATCGATTACTATTACAACTGTCTTAAAATTAATCAATATTCCAAACCATAACACAAATTAAATCATAGCATTGATTTAATATTAACGAAGATTTGACTAGGCCTACGCACATCAACTAAGTCCGCATTCGCAACAAAATCAATATAACTGGAACAACGCGCATGCGTAATCGCGATCCTTAATAAATCGTCTTGAAGGACGGCATTAATAGGGCGACACGATGGCCGACCGTCTCCCCCGACGTCGCTCACGACGCCGCCTTTTGATAAAACGTTGAAATTTTAAAAATACAGTTACGCGACGCATGGCGTTTGAATTAAGGTTGTTACACGTTAAACGTCGCCCACGACACGCGACGCACGAGGACAATTGTGGAATTCCATACAATCACACCATTAATCACTTACTCAATCACACTGTCAATCACTTACTGGATCTCATCATCAATCATACACTAAATCACAGCATTAATCGCTCAGGCAATCTCCGACTCATCTACATATACAGCCCACTCATTCAGCCACCCACCAGCCACCCGCCTGCCCCCAGCTACTCGCACAGCTACTTGCATTGACACGCTCTGCCACTCACCAACCGAGCAACTACCGTCTCTTACACTTACCCACGCAGTCAGCCACTTGGCAATTCAGTCAGCCACTCAGGCATTCACTAAGTTACTCATGCATCCATTCGCTCAGCTACTGGCTTACACACTCAGCCACGCACTTTGTCAATCACTCGGTCTGTCTCTTTAACCCAGTTTCTCAATCAGTCTTGTCAGTACCTCTACGACACATCCAGCAAGTTGAACCAGTCAGTCTGTCGATGGGTCTGGTAGTCGGATGGTTGATCAGTCGGTCAGACTGTTAGTTAGTCCGTCAAAAATGTGGCACTCACCCACCCAGCCAGCAACTCGTCTACTCACCAAGCAACTCGCCCCTTACTCAACAATCCATTCAGTCAGTCACTCACTCATTCATTGAGTTGGTCAATCAGCTGATTAGTCGGTTAGTCAGTTTGTCAGTCAGTCGGATAGTCAGTTGGTCTGTCGGTTAGTCGGTCAATCATTTTGTCGATTCATTACTCGGTCATTCAGTCGACCGGTCGATCGCTCAGTCAAACGGTCGCTCAGTCAGTTGGTCAGTTTGTCGGTCAGTTCGTCAGTCAGTTGGTCTGTTAGTCTGTCAGCTGATTCGTCGGTCAGTTGATCAGTTAATAAGTCAGTTGATCGATTGGTTGGTCAATCGGTCAGTTGGTTGGTTAATCTCTTGGTCGGTCAGTTGATCTGTCGATCAGTCAGTCGGTTAATTTGTCGGTTGATCAGTCAGTCAATCGGTCAGTTAGTCTGTTAGTCTGTTAGATATCGGTCAAATGGCCGGTCGATCTGTTGGTTTATCAGTCGGTAGGTTTGTTAGTCAATTGGTCAAGCGTTCAGTGCATCAGCCAGTCTTTTGCCACGCACCCGCTAACCCTGCATTCGTCCATTCAGCCATCCACTCACGCTTTAGTCAAGAGCCTACTCAGATATTCCATCAATAACTCTCTCAGTCGCCTGCCAATCATGTGATGAGGATGGCAGTCCATCTGTCACTCAGTCAATTGGTCAGTTATTCTGGTTATACACCATCCGATTCTAGTTTGCCCAACAAGTAATTGGCCGACTAGTTGGTATTAATATGGTGGTGTATGACCCTACACCGACTGAAAATTGGTGTTAGTCGGCCGATGAACGCTGATTATGAAAATTAATCTCGAGTTGGCGAGATCAGGTATGATCTGATGGTGTATAGCCTACCCAATCCGACTTAGCCGTCCTGTCTTGATATGTATGGTAGCCCCAGACTTGAGCTTGGTCAATTAAATCATTGGCGTTCGGGCACCTAATCATGGATTTACATTTTATCACATGACAACAATCAGTATTTCAAGATGGCACGTATATCTGAACTATACCTTCTTTATTTGACTAACTTGACTTTTACGTGACGCAGACATGTTTTTCCTTGCCTCAAATAGCTTTCGTGCACACAACGTTTCAACACATTTCATTTCACTTTCTGTATTGTTCTAGTCTGACATGCTACTGTTGTTGTTGTTGTTGTTGTTGTTTTTGTTGTTGTTGCTATTGTTTGTGGTTGTGGTGGTGGTGGTGGTTGGTTGGTCGGTCAGTTGGTTGTTGTTGAACTTAGATCTTACACTGGAAATCAACTGGAATTAATTGGAGGTGTACTCCGTTAAGATAACCTAAACGAGGTTCACATATTTCTCGCTAGATGGCACGTGGTTCATAGTTTGATCGCTAGGGGCAGGCTTTAATGCCAACGACATGGTCCGTTAGTGTATGGCATTCAGTTGGCAGAACACCCTGCTGAGTGCGCTTCTGCCCGACAGTTTTGTCTGGTCTGGGATGATCGGTTAGTGTATACACAGAATTAGTTGTGGTCGATCAGTTAGTCAGTGGTTCATTTAATTAATCGCTTGGCTGATTGGTCATACTGTCGTTGGGTCGAATGTTCGGTCAGGCAGTCCACCAGTCGCTTGCTCGCTCTGTCAGTCTCTTATTTGGGTATACACCACCCGATTCTAGTCTGCCCGACAAGTAATTGGTCATGGTATCCCGAAACTTGGGTTTGGCCAATTAAATCAAATGCGTCTATGGAGCTAATCAAGGATTTACACTTTCTCATATGATAACAATCAATATTTCAAAATGGCACGTGTATCTGAATTATACCTTTTTTATTTGACTACATTGACTATCTTACGTGACGCTGACATGTGTCCCCTCGCCTCAAGTATCTTTCGTGCATACTGTCATACAACTAGGGATGCAGCAGCAGCAGCAGCAGCAGTAGCAGCAGCAGCAGCAGCAGCAGCAGTAGTAGTAGTAGTAGTAGTCGTAGTACTAGTAATAGTAGTAGTAGTAGTAGCAGCAGCAGCAGTGGCAGCTGTAGCAGCAGCAACAGCAGCAGCAGCAGCAGCAGCAGCAGCAGCAGCAGCAGCAGCAGCAGCAACAGCAGCAGTAGTATAAGTAGTAGTAGTAGTAGTAGTAGTAGTAGTAGCAGCAGCAGCAGCAGCAGCAACAGTAGTAGTAGTAGTAGTAGTAGTAGTAGTAGTAGTAGTAGTAGTAGTAGCAGTAGTAGTAGTAGTAGTAGTAGTAGTAGTAGTAGTAGTAGTAGTAGTAGTAGTAGTAGTAGTAGTAGTAGCAAGAGCAGCAGTAGCAGCAGTAGTAGTAGCAGGAAAAGTGGCATTAGGTGCAACAACGGCAGCAGCAGCAGCAGCAGCAGTCAAGCAGTCAGTTCCTTCCTTGACAACGCGATAACTGGCCCCCCACAAATAACTAGCCCTGGGCCCCGAATAAGCGTAATCCGGCTCTGTGTTAAAGGATTAAATAGCATAGACATCTGAAAATGGCTGTTTAAACAGCGTAAACTAACCAAAATACTAAGTCGAGATCTCCAGATAGTAAGTCGAGATCTCGAGGTAGTAAGTCGAGATCTCGAGATAGTAAGTCGAGATCTCGAGATACTAAGTCGAGATCTCGAGATGCTAAGTCGAGATCTCGATATAGTAAGTCGAGATCTCGAGATACTAAGTCGAGATCTCGAGATACTAAGTCGAGATCTCGAGATACGTGTGCGCAAATATATTGATTGCGGTGGCCCTAATACGCTTCCGTAGATATGAGACAATTACGTCTCTTTTACTTTTATTTGACGTCACACACTCGCGGAACCTTCCAGTGTATCCATCCATCATATGACGTCAGAATCAACCAGGTGACGTGGATGATAACGTCATAATCAATTACAGCGTGAATGACTGGAATGAGCCCGTACTTAATAGTTCGACATATTGCACGAATTACGTAATTGCCTTTACTATTTAATAAACATGTTGTTGAATATTTTAGGCAGCAACGGCACCCAGTCAAATTAGTTACAAAATATTCAACAGCTTGCCTGTATAGTAATCTGGAAATTGATAGTCAGGGAGTGGCGGGTGGAGCTTAGCTAGAGATGGCATAGATAAAATTGGAACGATCCATACATAATCACGTTACTGCGCGATAGCGCCCGCTTTTTTAATAATAAGTTATTTTAGTTCGTGACGATACAGGCAGTGCACTGGCACACACCAACCAAATGTGCTTGGGTTGCTATGAGGATCCTCCCTGTTTGACAGTTTATCAGTTTAGCAAGAATATGCCTCTATGTTAGTTTCACCTAGCATGAAACTCTAGTCACACCAAGCTCGACCACGACCACGCCCGCGACCTCGAACGCTGTGTTCGCGCTGATTTGACTCAATGCACTTTCGTATTTTCTTTCGTATTTTCTTTATTACACTCAGGCCGTGACAACGGCATATGAGGATTATTCGTACATTGACAATGGCGGTAGAAATACAATATTATTATTATTATTATTATTATTATTATTATTATTATTATTATTATTATTATCATACCATCTCCGCCGCGCTGCCGACGAGGGCTACGACAGTGGGGTCGCTTACATAATAATGATAACAACAATAACCAATTTATTAACTTTTTTGGGCCACTTGCCCCTGCAGTGTTTCAGGCAGTATTAAAGGAGAACTAACTTCATATAATAGTTGTTCAGCTGATCTAACACGTCATTCGTAAACTATACTATAATATTAAGCTTATTATCATGCCGCTAAAGAAAGCTATTCATGCTTGAGTAGTTTAAACGTTGGTACATTTCCAAAGCCTATGGTGGCTGTCATGCCTTACTTTTCAACAAATCAGAAGGAAAAACTAGCGTATCTGCCTTGGTCAATACGCTCAGGCATAGCGGTGTCACATATAATTTGGCAATATGATATGAAAACAATCATACAAGTAAGCTGATGACTATTCTGAGACCAATTTGACCGGAAGCCGTTACTGCCATAGGCAATGACAACTTCCAATCAAATTATCCCCAAAATATTCACCAAAATGATTTGCATAATAAAGAATGTAATGCATTGGCACTTACATGTCACCATACACTATCGCTTGAGTAAACAAAATCACGGTGCTCACTGTTCAATGTTTACACTATGTTACAAAGCAAATGATTGTGATACATGTAAGGGAATGTAACAGGATGTGAATGATATGGAATCCATAAACTATAATCTATCGTACAATCTATCGCATACGTTCAGGCACAGGGCGGACGCAAACGCGTCTCAAAATTGATTCGCGCGTGACAATTGCAATGACAGAATAGCAGTGGTTTATTAAAGTAGATCTTGTCCCCCTTCAGAATTCGTTTCTTGTATAACCATGGATGACAACAAGACGGAAGCCTTAATTTTAGACGTCGAAAAAAAATCAAATTTTGTAAGATAGAAATACTCTTCTTGGTCTGTAATGGGACACTCGCTAAGCAAAAAGTTGAATTCTCTTGACCATTGCACTTTTGATGAATGTCCATTTGAAGGATAACAGAAATCAATTTTTGGTAAATTTTCGTCATGAATTTACAAAATACTCCTTGACTGCAAAAATCAGAATTACCTTTAAAAGTATTGTCAAATAAATGGATAATTGAAATAAATAGTCTTTTAAGCGCTTTAAGGCACTGCTGACACAAGAGGGGTTCAAATGTGATGATGATAATGATTATGATATACAATGCTTTGCAGCAGCCGTGGTTTGAAAATATCCTACAGATGTGTGTGTATATATCACAATTATCTGCTTTGTAATATCGCATAAATGATGATAATGATTATGATATACAGTGCTTTGCAGCAGCCGTGGTTTGAAAATATCCTACAGATGTGTGTGTATATATCACAATTATCTGCTTTGTAATATCGCATAAATGATGATAATGATTATGATATACAGTGCTTTGCAGCAGCCGTGGTTTGAAAATATCCTACAGATGTGTGTGTGTATATATCACAATTATCTGCTTTGTAATATCGCATAAATGATGATAATGATTATGATATACAGTGCTTTGCAGCAGCCGTGGTTTGAAAATATCCTACAGATGTGTGTGTATATATCACAATTATCTGCTTTGTAATATCGCATAAATGATGATTTTTGATCATGATATACAGCGCTTTGCAGCAGCCGTGGTTTGAAAATATCCTAAAGATGTGTGTGTATATATCACAATTATCTGCTTTGTAATATCTCATAAATGATGATAATGATGATGATATACAGTGCTTTGCAGCAGCAGTGGTTTGAAAATATCCTACAGATGTGTGTGTATATATCACAATTATCTGCTTTGTAATATCGCATAAATGATGATAATGATTATGATATACAGTGCTTTGCAGCAGCCGTGGTTTGAAAATATCCTACAGATGTGTGTGTATATATCACAATTATCTGCTTTGTAATATCGCATAAATGATGATAATGATTATGATATACAGTGCTTTGCAGCAGCCGTGGTTTGAAAATCTCCTACAGATGTGTGTGTATATATCACAATTATCTGCTTTGTAATATCGCATAAATGATGATAATGATTATGATATACAGTGCTTTGCAGCTGCCGTGGTTTGAAAATATCCTACAGATGTGTGTGTATATATCACAATTATCTGCTTTGTAACATCGCATAAATGATGATAATGATTATGATATACAGTGCTTTGCAGCAGCCGTGGTTTGAAAATATCCTACAGATGTGTGTGTATATATCACAATTATCTGCTTTGTAATATCGCATAAATGATGATAATGATTATGATATACAGTGCTTTGCAGCAGCCGTGGTTTGAAAATATCCTACAGATGTGTGTGTATATATCACAATTATCTGCTTTGTAATATCGCATAAATGATGATAATGATTATGATATACAGTGCTTTGCAGCAGCCGTGGTTTGAAAATATCCTACAGATGTGTGTGTATATATCACAATTATCTGCTTTGTAATATCGCATAAATGATGATAATGATTATGATATACAGTGCTTTGCAGCAGCCGTGGTTTGAAAATATCCTACAGATGTGTGTGTATATATCACAATTATCTGCTTTGTAATATCGCATAAATGATGATAATGATTATGATATACAGTGCTTTGCAGCAGCCGTGGTTTGAAAATATCCTACAGATGTGTGTGTATATATCACAATTATCTGCTTTGTAATATCGCATAAATGATGATAATGATTATGATATACAGTGCTTTGCAGCAGCCGTGGTTTGAAAATATCCTACAGATGTGTGTGTATATATCACAATTATCTGCTTTGTAATATCGCATAAATGATGATAATGATTATGATATACAGTGCTTTGAAGCAGCCGTGGTTTGAAAATATCCTACAGATGTGTGTGTATATATCACAATTATCTGCTTTGTAATATCGCATAAATGATGATAATGATTATGATATACAGTGCTTTGCAGCAGCCGTGGTTTGAAAATATCCTACAGATGTGTGTGTATATATCACAATTATCTGCTTTGTAATATCGCATAAATGATGATAATGATTATGATATACAGTGCTTTGCAGCTGCCGTGGTTTGAAAATATCCTACAGATGTGTGTGTATATATCACAATTATCTGCTTTGTAACATCGCATAAATGATGATAATGATTATGATATACAGTGCTTTGCAGCAGCCGTGGTTTGAAAATATCCTACAGATGTGTGTGTATATATCACAATTATCTGCTTTGTAATATCGCATAAATGATGATAATGATTATGATATACAGTGCTTTGCAGCAGCCGTGGTTTGAAAATATCCTACAGATGTGTGTGTATATATCACAATTATCTGCTTTGTAATATCGCATAAATGATGATAATGATTATGATATACAGTGCTTTGCAGCAGCCGTGGTTTGAAAATATCCTACAGATGTGTGTGTATATATCACAATTATCTGCTTTGTAATATCGCATAAATGATGATAATGATTATGATATACAGTGCTTTGCAGCAGCCGTGGTTTGAAAATATCCTACAGATGTGTGTGTATATATCACAATTATCTGCTTTGTAATATCGCATAAATGATGATAATGATTATGATATACAGTGCTTTGCAGCAGCCGTGGTTTGAAAATATCCTACAGATGTGTGTGTATATATCACAATTATCTGCTTTGTAATATCGCATAAATGATGATAATGATTATGATATACAGTGCTTTGCAGCAGCCGTGGTTTGAAAATATCCTACAGATGTGTGTGTATATATCACAATTATCTGCTTTGTAATATCGCATAAATGATGATAATGATTATGATATACAGTGCTTTGCAGCAGCCGTGGTTTGAAAATATCCTACAGATGTGTGTGTATATATCACAATTATCTGCTTTGTAATATCGCATAAATGATGATAATGATTATGATATACAGTGCTTTGCAGCAGCCGTGGTTTGAAAATATCCTACAGATGTGTGTGTATATATCACAATTATCTGCTTTGTAATATCGCATAAATGATGATAATGATTATGATATACAGTGCTTTGCAGCAGCCGTGGTTTGAAAATATCCTACAGATGTGTGTGTATATATCACAATTATCTGCTTTGTAATATCGCATAAATGATGATAATGATTATGATATACAGTGCTTTGCAGCAGCCGTGGTTTGAAAATATCCTACAGATGTGTGTGTATATATCACAATTATCTGCTTTGTAATATCGCATAAATGATGATAATGATTATGATATACAGTGCTTTGCAGCAGCCGTGGTTTGAAAATATCCTACAGATGTGTGTGTATATATCACAATTATCTGCTTTGTAATATCGCATAAATGATGATAATGATTATGATATACAGTGCTTTGCAGCAGCCGTGGTTTGAAAATATCCTACAGATGTGTGTGTATATATCACAATTATCTGCTTTGTAATATCGCATAAATGATGATAATGATTATGATATACAGTGCTTTGCAGCAGCCGTGGTTTGAAAATATCCTACAGATGTGTGTGTATATATCACAATTATCTGCTTTGTAATATCGCATAAATGATGATAATGATTATGATATACAGTGCTTTGCAGCAGCCGTGGTTTGAAAATATCCTACAGATGTGTGTGTATATATCACAATTATCTGCTTTGTAATATCGCATAAATGATGATAATGATTATGATATACAGTGCTTTGCAGCAGCCGTGGTTTGAAAATATCCTACAGATGTGTGTGTATATATCACAATTATCTGCTTTGTAATATCGCATAAATGATGATAATGATTATGATATACAGTGCTTTGCAGCAGCCGTGGTTTGAAAATATCCTACAGATGTGTGTGTATATATCACAATTATCTGCTTTGTAATATCGCATAAATGATGATAATGATTATGATATACAGTGCTTTGCAGCAGCCGTGGTTTGAAAATATCCTACAGATGTGTGTGTATATATCACAATTATCTGCTTTGTAATATCGCATAAATGATGATAATGATTATGATATACAGTGCTTTGCAGCAGCCGTGGTTTGAAAATATCCTACAGATGTGTGTGTATATATCACAATTATCTGCTTTGTAATATCGCATAAATGATGATAATGATTATGATATACAGTGCTTTGCAGCAGCCGTGGTTTGAAAATATCCTACAGATGTGTGTGTATATATCACAATTATCTGCTTTGTAATATCGCATAAATGATGATAATGATTATGATATACAGTGCTTTGCAGCAGCCGTGGTTTGAAAATATCCTACAGATGTGTGTGTATATATCACAATTATCTGCTTTGTAATATCGCATAAATGATGATAATGATTATGATATACAGTGCTTTGCAGCAGCCGTGGTTTGAAAATATCCTACAGATGTGTGTGTATATATCACAATTATCTGCTTTGTAATATCGCATAAATGATGATAATGATTATGATATACAGTGCTTTGCAGCAGCCGTGGTTTGAAAATATCCTACAGATGTGTGTGTATATATCACAATTATCTGCTTTGTAATATCGCATAAATGATGATAATGATTATGATATACAGTGCTTTGCAGCAGCCGTGGTTTGAAAATATCCTACAGATGTGTGTGTATATATCACAATTATCTGCTTTGTAATATCGCATAAATGATGATAATGATTATGATATACAGTGCTTTGCAGCAGCCGTGGTTTGAAAATATCCTACAGATGTGTGTGTATATATCACAATTATCTGCTTTGTAATATCGCATAAATGATGATAATGATTATGATATACAGTGCTTTGCAGCAGCCGTGGTTTGAAAATATCCTACAGATGTGTGTGTATATATCACAATTATCTGCTTTGTAATATCGCATAAATGATGATAATGATTATGATATACAGTGCTTTGCAGCAGCCGTGGTTTGAAAATATCCTACAGATGTGTGTGTATATATCACAATTATCTGCTTTGTAATATCGCATAAATGATGATAATGATTATGATATACAGTGCTTTGCAGCAGCCGTGGTTTGAAAATATCCTACAGATGTGTGTGTATATATCACAATTATCTGCTTTGTAATATCGCATAAATGATGATAATGATTATGATATACAGTGCTTTGCAGCAGCCGTGGTTTGAAAATATCCTACAGATGTGTGTGTATATATCACAATTATCTGCTTTGTAATATCGCATAAATGATGATAATGATTATGATATACAGTGCTTTGCAGCAGCCGTGGTTTGAAAATATCCTACAGATGTGTGTGTATATATCACAATTATCTGCTTTGTAATATCGCATAAATGATGATAATGATTATGATATACAGTGCTTTGCAGCAGCCGTGGTTTGAAAATATCCTACAGATGTGTGTGTATATATCACAATTATCTGCTTTGTAATATCGCATAAATGATGATAATGATTATGATATACAGTGCTTTGCAGCAGCCGTGGTTTGAAAATATCCTACAGATGTGTGTGTATATATCACAATTATCTGCTTTGTAATATCGCATAAATGATGATAATGATTATGATATACAGTGCTTTGCAGCAGCCGTGGTTTGAAAATATCCTACAGATGTGTGTGTATATATCACAATTATCTGCTTTGTAATATCGCATAAATGATGATAATGATTATGATATACAGTGCTTTGCAGCAGCCGTGGTTTGAAAATATCCTACAGATGTGTGTGTATATATCACAATTATCTGCTTTGTAATATCGCATAAATGATGATAATGATTATGATATACAGTGCTTTGCAGCAGCCGTGGTTTGAAAATATCCTACAGATGTGTGTGTATATATCACAATTATCTGCTTTGTAATATCGCATAAATGATGATAATGATTATGATATACAGTGCTTTGCAGCAGCCGTGGTTTGAAAATATCCTACAGATGTGTGTGTATATATCACAATTATCTCCTTTGTAATATCGCATAAATGATGATAATGATTATGATATACAGTGCTTTGCAGCAGCCGTGGTTTGAAAATATCCTACAGATGTGTGTGTATATATCACAATTATCTGCTTTGTAATATCGCATAAATGATGATAATGATTATGATATACAGTGCTTTGCAGCAGCCGTGGTTTGAAAATATCCTACAGATGTGTGTGTATATATCACAATTATCTGCTTTGTAATATCGCATAAATGATGATAATGATTATGATATACAGTGCTTTGCAGCAGCCGTGGTTTGAAAATATCCTACAGATGTGTGTGTATATATCACAATTATCTGCTTTGTAATATCGCATAAATGATGATAATGATTATGATATACAGTGCTTTGCAGCAGCCGTGGTTTGAAAATATCCTACAGATGTGTGTGTATATATCACAATTATCTGCTTTGTAATATCGCATAAATGATGATAATGATTATGATATACAGTGCTTTGCAGCAGCCGTGGTTTGAAAATATCCTACAGATGTGTGTGTATATATCACAATTATCTGCTTTGTAATATCGCATAAATGATGATAATGATTATGATATACAGTGCTTTGCAGCAGCCGTGGTTTGAAAATATCCTACAGATGTGTGTGTATATAACACAATTATCTGCTTTGTAATATCGCATAAATGATGATAATGATTATAATATACAGTGCTTTGCAGCAGCCGTGGTTTGAAAATTTCCTACAGATGTGTGTGTATATATCACAATTATCTGCTTTGTAATATCGCATAAATGATGATAATGATTATGATATACAGTGCTTTGCAGCAGCCGTGGTTTGAAAATATCCTACAGATGTGTGTGTATATATCACAATTATCTCCTTTGTAATATCGCATAAATGATGATAATGATTATGATATACAGTGCTTTGCAGCAGCCGTGGTTTGAAAATATCCTACAGATGTGTGTGTATATATCACAATTATCTGCTTTGTAATATCGCATAAATGATGATAATGATTATGATATACAGTGCTTTGCAGCAGCCGTGGTTTGAAAATATCCTACAGATGTGTGTGTATATATCACAATTCTCTGCTTTGTAATATCGCATAAATGATGATAATGATTATGATATACAGTGCTTTGCAGCAGCCGTGGTTTGAAAATATCCGACAGATGTGTGTGTATATATCACAATTATCTGCTTTGTAATATCGCATAAATGATGATAATGATTATGATATACAGTGCTTTGCAGCAGCCGTGGTTTGAAAATATCCTACAGATTTGTGTGTATATATCACAATTATCTGCTTTGTAATATCGCATAAATGATGATAATGATTATGATATACAGTGCTTTGCAGCAGCCGTGGTTTGAAAATATCCTACAGATGTGTGTGTATATATCACAATTATCTGCTTTGTAATATCGCATAAATGATGATAATGATTATGATATACAGTGCTTTGCAGCAGCCGTGGTTTGAAAATATCCTACAGATGTGTGTGTATATATCACAATTATCTGCTTTGTAATATCGCATAAATGATGATAATGATTATAATATACAGTGCTTTGCAGCAGCCATGGTTTGAAAATATCCTACAGATGTGTGTGTATATATCACAATTATCTGCTTTGTAATATCGCATAAATGATGATTATGATTATGATATACAGTGCTTTGCAGCAGCCGTGGTTTGAAAATATCCTACAGATGTGTGTGTATATATCACAATTATCTCCTTTGTAATATCGCATAAATGATGATAATGATTATGATATACAGTGCTTTGCAGCAGCCGTGGTTTGAAAATATCCTACAGATGTGTGTGTATGTATCACAATTATCTGCTTTGTAATATCGCATAAATGATGATAATGATTATGATATACAGTGCTTTGCAGCAGCCGTGGTTTGAAAATATCCTACAGATGTGTGTGTATATATCACAATTATCTGCTTTGTAATATCGCATAAATGATGATAATGATTATGATATACAGTGCTTTGCAGCAGCCGTGGTTTGAAAATATCCTACAGATGTGTGTGTATATATCACAATTATCTGCTTTGTAATATCGCATAAATGATGATAATGATTATGATATACAGTGCTTTGCAGCAGCCGTGGTTTGAAAATATCCTACAGATGTGTGTGTATATATCACAATTATCTGCTTTATAATATCGCATAAATGATGATAATGATTATGATATACAGTGCTTTGCAGCAGCCGTGGTTTGAAAATATCCTACAGATGTGTGTGTATATATCACAATTATCTGCTTTGTAATATCGCATAAATGATGATAATGATTATGATATACAGTGCTTTGCAGCAGCCGTGGTTTGAAAATATCCTACAGATGTGTGTGTATATATCACAATTATCTGCTTTGTAATATCGCATAAATGATGATAATGATTATGATATACAGTGCTTTGCAGCAGCCGTGGTTTGAAAATATCCTACAGATGTGTGTGTATATATCACAATTATCTGCTTTGTAATATCGCATAAATGATGATAATGATTATGATATACAGTGCTTTGCAGCAGCCGTGGTTTGAAAATATCCTACAGATGTGTGTGTATATATCACAATTATCTGCTTTGTAATATCGCATAAATGATGATAATGATTATGATATACAGTGCTTTGCAGCAGCCGTGGTTTGAAAATATCCTACAGATGTGTGTGTATATATCACAATTATCTGCTTTGTAATATCGCATAAATGATGATAATGATTATGATATACAGTGCTTTGCAGCAGCCGTGGTTTGAAAATATCCTACAGATGTGTGTGTATATATCACAATTATCTGCTTTGTAATATCGCATAAATGATGATAATGATTATGATATACAGTGCTTTGCAGCAGCCGTGGTTTGAAAATATCCTACAGATGTGTGTGTATATATCACAATTATCTGCTTTGTAATATCGCATAAATGATGATAATGATTATGATATACAGTGCTTTGCAGCAGCCGTGGTTTGAAAATATCCTACAGATGTGTGTGTATATATCACAATTATCTGCTTTGTAATATCGCATAAATGATGATAATGATTATGATATACAGTGCTTTGCAGCAGCCGTGGTTTGAAAATATCCTACAGATGTGTGTGTATATATCACAATTATCTGCTTTGTAATATCGCATAAATGATGATAATGATTATGATATACAGTGCTTTGCAGCAGCCGTGGTTTGAAAATATCCTACAGATGTGTGTGTATATATCACAAATATCTGCTTTGTAATATCGCATAAATGATGATAATGATTATGATATACAGTGCTTTGCAGCAGCCGTGGTTTGAAAATATCCTACAGATGTGTGTGTATATATCACAATTATCTGCTTTGTAATATCGCATAAATGATGATAATGATTATGATATACAGTGCTTTGCAGCAGCCGTGGTTTGAAAATATCCTACAGATGTGTGTGTATATATCACAATTATCTGCTTTGTAATATCGCATAAATGATGATAATGATTATGATATACAGTGCTTTGCAGCAGCCGTGGTTTGAAAATATCCTACAGATGTGTGTGTATATATCACAAATATCTGCTTTGTAATATCGCATAAATGATGATAATGATTATGATATACAGTGCTTTGCAGCAGCCGTGGTTTGAAAATATCCTACAGATGTGTGTGTATATATCACAAGTATCTGCTTTGTAATATAGCATAAATGATGATAATGATTATGATATACAGTGCTTTGCAGCAGCCGTGGTTTGAAAATATCCTACAGATGTGTGTGTATATATCACAATTATCTGCTTTGTAATATCGCATAAATGATGATAATGATTATGATATACAGTGCTTTGCAGCAACCGTGGTTTGAAAATATCCTACAGATGTGTGTGTATATATCACAATTATCTGCTTTGTAATATCGCATAAATGATGATAATGATTATGATATACAGTGCTTTGCAGCAGCCGTGGTTTGAAAATATCCTACAGATGTGTGTGTATATATCACAATTATCTGCTTTGTAATATCGCATAAATGATGATAATGATTATGATATACATTGCTTTGCAGCAGCCGTGGTTTGAAAATATCCGACAGATGTGTGTATATATCACAATTATCTGCTTTGTAATATCGCATAAATGATGATAATGATTATGATATACAGTGCTTTGCAGCAGCCGTGGTTTGAAAATATCCTACAGATGTGTGTGTATATATCGCAATTATCTGCTTTGTAATATCGCATAAATGATGATAATGATTATGATATACAGTGCTTTGCAGCAGCCGTGGTTTGAAAATATCCTACAGATGTGTGTGTATATATCACAATTATCTGCTTTGTAATATCGCATAAATGATGATAATGATTATGATTTACAGTGCTTTGCAGCAGCCGTGGTTTGAAAATATCCTACAGATGTGTGTGTATATATCACAATTATCTGCTTTGTAATATCGCATAAATGATGATAATGATTATGATATACAGTGCTTTGCAGCAGCCGTGGTTTGAAAATATCCTACAGATGTGTGTGTATATATCGCAATTATCTGCTTTGTAATATCACATAAATGATGATAATGATTATGATATACAGTGCTTTGCAGCAGCCGTGGTTTGAAAATATCCTACAGATGTGTGTGTATATATCACAATTATCTGCTTTGTAATATCGCATAAATGATGATAATGATTATGATATACAGTGCTTTGCAGCAGCCGTGGTTTGAAAATATCCTACAGATGTGTGTGTATGTATCACAATTATCTGCTTTGTAATATCGCATAAATGATGATAATGATTATGATATACAGTGCTTTGCAGCAGCCGTGGTTTGAAAATATCCTACAGATGTGTGTGTATATATCACAATTATCTGCTTTGTAATATCGCATAAATGATGATAAAGATTATGATATACAGTGCTTTGCAGCAGCCGTGGTTTGAAAATATCCTACAGATGTGTGTGTATATATCACAATTATCTGCTTTGTAATATCGCATAAATGATGAAAATGATTATGATATACAGTGCTTTGCAGCAGCCGTGGTTTGAAAATATCCTACAGATGTGTGTGTATATATCACAATTATCTGCTTTGTAATATCGCATAAATGATGATAATGAGTATGATATACAGTGCTTTGCAGCAGCCGTGGTTTGAAAATATCCTACAGATGTGTGTGTATATATCACAATTATCTGCTTTGTAATATCGCATAAATGTTGAACAATGATCGCCACAACTTTTCTCCTCTAGTTATAGTGTGTGATGGCATGTATGTGCTAATGCATTACATTCTATATTATTTAATAATCATAGTATTGAATACTTTGAAACTAATTTGGTGGGCAGTTGTTGCTGCCTAAGGCAGCAACAACTTCCAGTCAAATTAGTTTCAAATATTCAACAGCTTACCAATCCTGTATGATTGCTTTTGTACCTCATTGCCAAGATCTAGATGGCACCTCTATGACTGAGCGCGTATACCGAGGCAGACACGCTAGGTTTTTTCTGATTGGTTGAAAACTAAATTATGACAGCCATCATAAAACGCCATTTTATGCAAAGTTGACGATTTACAGAGCAGGGATGCACAATAGCTGGAGCAGGGGCAGCAGCAGCGGCAGCGGCATCACCAATTGAAATATTGCTAACGTAAATAAGCATACAACTCTACAAACTTAGCCTTGGGAAACAGTGTTACCTTGTAATCTATCAGGCAATCCAAGCACGTGGACGAGATTTAAATTCTACAGTAAAATGGCTAAACCTACCCGGTAGATTCATAATAATATTGATAACGTTGTTTTGTTGGACGTTATGATCGTTTGAGGTCCTTCTTCTGTGATTCAAGCCCTTCACTTTCGTTTGCAACACTCGCTATGCTCGGGATAGGCAGACAAACTAAAAATGTTGGGCTTCAATCACACAAGTCGGACCCCAAACGACCATAACGACCAATAAAACAACGTTATTGTTATAATAAAGCCGCTGCGAGATTGCAAGGGAAGCCCTCATGTGTTATATTTTTTGGACTTTCTGGATTTTTCAGATTTGAATTCCAAAATTGGGTAATATGAGTCTACTAGCATATATACATTCTTTGTTAAAGTTTAAAGCAGATCAGACCAGCAGTGCCCGAGATATTCCACCCGCACACGCACGCCCGCACGCCAACCCGCACTCAAGCATGCACGCGCACACGAGCACGTTCGCACATATTAACGTACAGACGTTCATAGACACGCGTACTCGGGCGCACGCGTGATTCCATCTCTTCCATATTAAAGAAAGGTGGACAAACAAATTTTAAGCGCTGTGTTGTTCCTTTCTCAGTATCTATCAGTATCTAAGCATACCTGTACGGGGGTATCTCTGATGCAAAGATGCCCACCAGATCATGAAAGGTGCCGGGCAATGTGGCAAGACATAGCAGGAAATATTTCAGTTTATGGTAAGATCTGAACCCTCCTCCCACTCTGTCGACCAAGATGTCATCGAATTTTATGATGCTTAGTTTAATTCCATTTATCATTTGATGAAAAGTATGCAGTTATAATAAGCATTCAGTCATTTACGTTAAACGCCGATTCTATAGACAATACATTGTATTCAATGTTAGCTAGAGACGCTTCTCTTGCCTGCTGAGAATATTGAGAGTAATTTGAAGTGACGGGAGGATGACATCATAATCATTACGGCATGACACATTCGATGTAGGTCGTCTTTAACGCTTAATAGTCCATCACGTTGTACGAATTGTATGTATTTACCATTTAATAAACAGTTTGTCGAATAGTTTGAACTAATTTGAATGGACGCTGTTGTTCCTATAGCAATAGCGCCCAATCAAATTAGTTTCAAAATATTTGAATATAGTATAGTTTTCTAGATATTGATAGTCAGGGAGTTCAGAGATCGATCGATTCCATCACGGACGTGGTGTGGGTGGAGCTTATATAGAGATGGGCGGGGCATAGCTAAAACTGGAACTATGTCCATTATGGCGTCGCATACGAGAGTGACGAAACTGATACCTCCATAAACTTAAAGGGTGGGGAATGTGTTCTAGAACTAAGAAATATGACGTCAATGAATGAAACAACTTTTAGCAATTCTTTGCCCCTTTCTAGCTAAGTTCCACCCAGGCTTTCCCCGTGTCGGGATCGATCAATCCCAGGATTCCAAGAATCACAATATCAAGGTAGCAATACAGATAGGCTGTTGAATATTTCGAAACTAATTTGACTGATTGAATTATTTTCAAATTATTCAACATATTGTTTATAAAATAGTAAATCCATCAACGATATACAACTCGTAAACTTGACAAACTATCCCAGCTTCACGACGGAGTCTTTCTATCAATCATCGTTGTAGCATCAGAGTACGCGTGACGTAATTGATTATGACGTCATATGCTTGATCGGAAGATCGGATTCATCAATTACACCAACGAATCATCTTGATATCCGACTGCTGCATACAATGGCTAATGGACCTCTCCAGTGTATCCATCTTTTATATAACGTCATAATCAACTACGTGACGTCTAGGATGACGTCATAATCAATTACAGCGTGTATGACTCGATTTACTCCGTCTTAAACACTTTACAGTCCGACACGTTGTACGAATTGTATGTCATTACTATTTAATAAACAGTATGTTGAATATTTTGAAACTAATTTGGCTGGGCGCTGTTGCTGCCATAGGCAGCAACATCACCCAGTCAAATTAGTTTCTAAATATTCAACAGCTTTACCTGTATGGTTTTCTGGAAATTGATCGTCATTGGAGTATAGGGACCGAGCGATCCCAACACCGGTGAAGCGTAGTTAGAGCTTAGCTAGAGATGAACGGGGCATAGCTAAAACTGGATAGGTAAATTTAGATCACGCCCTCTTTAATACATGCCAAAGAGCAGCTTATGCGAGGTCACGCGTGTTGTAAAGAAAAGTATCTTGCTCTTTCCAATCATGATTTTGCAAACAACCCTATCTATCAACCGTTTGTTCTAGATACCAAGTATGTAAAACTAATGGCCATCTATCACAGCTGCGTTGAGAACGTGCCTTAAAGGCTATATTGACCAGACGCGATGTTGCATTAATCTCCTATCTTAAAGATGTACATTCAAAGCAAAAAATAAAGTTGTTAAAATTGTATACTTTTAGATGCTTAAATTGTGTGCCTAGATGTAGTGAAACGAATTATATCAAAATATATGACGATTTTGTTGCGTATAAATTAATATAATTTTTTAAGTTGTGAAATACAAATAGGGACTCATGTCTCTAATTCAATTCCACAACTTAAAAATGTATATTAATTTCTACGTAATGAAATCTTTATATGTTAAGATTTATTTCGTTTCACTACATCTAGACACGCGATTTAAGCCTCTAAATGTATACAATTTTAACATTTTTATTTTCAGACTTTCTGCTGTGAATATGCACCTTTAAGGAAAACGTACCGCATGTTATAGGATCCATTAAGGCGAAGCTCTATAGGCTATCACACATAAAATAATTATGTATACCTATTTTCGCTTTTCTCAGGCCGTTAAAGAAATATATCCAGGTTGTATTAGTTAAATTTTCAAATATTTCGTATTAGGTTTCAAACAATGCCAAACAAGGTCTATAGAATATCGGTAGCTGCGGATTCCGGATTCTTTCTGATCTCTGAGATTGCACCAACAGTTTGGGATTGCTATTGTATGGTTATCCTATTTCCTGTCTAAATATTTGAGCCAAAAATAACCCGTGGTTTCTGAGATATCTACATATACAGAATTGTATCCGATCCGGATCCTGGTTCTGTTATATCCGGATCACGGTCAAAGTCTGAAAATCATCTAGTACATTAAGGTTCTTCGTTGTGTTAAATATGTGCCAAATAGGATCTGTAGGTTTTAACATAGAGCCCAAAATAAGCTTTTGCGAATGACTGACAGACGGACTATCTGGCTAACTAAGGCGTGTTCTGACTAGAGACTTAATCAGGAATGACGCCATACTGAAGTATGGTATTATTCCGGATTAACTCGCTAGTGAGAACACGGCCTTAGAGACACTGCGGTTTATTGAACCGCTACCCACTAAATGCGTAAAGGCTGTCTGCCATGCATATGAGCTCAATTATATTGGTGCAATCTACCGGTTAACAAAGTGGTGTAAAGCTGATGAATAATTTTAAAATAATTTAACTGAATGTCGTTGCAACCTTAGGTCACAACGGCTTCAAGTTAAATAAGTCTCAAAACATTCAATCTAATAAAATGTTAAAATAAGCCCAAAACCGTAATAATGCGAATTCTATCTCTGAATTGATGATCAGCAATTTGTTAATTGTAAGGGAATTGAGTTAATTTTGCATATTTTATCTCAGAGAAGTTAAATAATAGAATATGTTAATCTACTATTCCATTTACACGGTTTCCAAAAACACTGAAAAGAACAAGAGAACTTCCTCACGAATCAAAATAATGATGATGGAGAATGCATCCATATATAGCAAAGAGGATGTCTGTAAAGTTTCCTTGATATCCGACGAGCCATTGTTGTAAAATAACGCAATTAAAAACTTTAACGCAAATTAATGTTGCGATCGATCGAACATAGAATTCCCAGAATCCCACTAGCAAGGTAACGATGCAGGTGAGCTGTTGCATATTTTGAACTCAAATTGATTAGCTGTTACTGACTATGTCTATCGAACTGTTTATTAAATAGTAAAGACATACAATTCGAACACTTGACGGATTTGCATGACGGAGTGACACGTTATTTATTGCGCAATTTGATTTTGACGTCAGCCTAGATGTGACGTAATTGATTATGTTGTCTAATAAATTATTGAATAAGAGATCGGATCTAGCCATTGATGCCTGTCTTGTTTGTGTACAGTTGTTTGCTTGCGCCACCATTGTGTTATACACGTTTGCCCCTTCCTGACAAATATAATTCCTAAGTGATTTTCAACTTTAATTTACCAATAATCGTTCCAATAAACTATAATATGTTATCCTTTTTAACCAACATAGAATGCTCCATACATAATGGATGTACGACGTATAAAATAATTTACGGAATATGTTATTAATATTCGTAAAGAACTCGAACTTAGGCCTAATCTAAAAAGATTGCAACGCTGTTTAGAGAAGACAGACGTAGCAGACCAGCTTCAGTAGAAATCTGAATAAGAGAAGAATCTTCAACAGCATCCACCAATGTGGCCATTAGCATTCAAGTTAACTTAGAAAATAGTTATGTGCAAGTAGTCCAATACATCTACTGGTACCAGGGACAGAAAGCAAAAGTCACCTACCCTGTCCACATTTAATTCATTGGTAAGTGACAAAACTCCAATTTGGAATGTTGGCAATGTGGCTTCACTGTGCACGAGCTGTGAATCGAACCCACAGCCGGCGAGACCGCCTAGCATCATAGCCCACAAACATGTCTGTATGCTATGGCCCTAGGCGCTCTCGCCGGCTGTGGGTTCGATTCACTGTCAATGCCAAAATACTGTAACGCCACGGCCACTTGTATAACTAACTGGGCACGAGCTGTCTCACGAAATGTTCTTTATTCTGTAGACGTCTAAAGCAGGCTGAAAAACAACTATATAATAGTCGCAAAAGGTAAGGGCAAATTATATCTTTACATTGCAATTTATACGATTGTGTACAGCTAAGGTCCACAAAGATGGCGTGTGCACTAGACTAGATCCATACACGGTACCATGACAGCACTAACGTGCTTTTGTAAGTACATCGAAGAAGGTGACATCTACTTGACATTGGAGATATTAGGTGTCTGTGGATAACCCAGAATACGACAGATATTGGATGGTCAAGATATATACAGATGGATACATTGAAGCGAACATAATAACGCTCATTGTTTGATTCACTTTGATTCTAGAAGGCAGTGTTTATGACTTATGTGGAGATAGATAACATACAGATCTATGCTTCCTTTACATTCCGCAAGGGTTACGGGGAAATTATCAATGGACAGCGTAAAGACAAGACCTGTACGACCAATGGACATCCGATGTCAGTTAAATATAAATTTAATGGTTATCCGCTACTGTTTTGTCAGTTCACAACATTGGTATATTTCTGCTCTTCCGCCGCTCGAAAGAAGTTGCTTTGGAAACGTGGTTGAGTGACCGTGATTGTCACAAGTATGATGTCCCACACCAGTCATCTGTATGCCGTGTATGTAGGCCTACAGCTGGGAATACATATGTGGATATATACTGTGTGGGACCCAACTTTTGTTACCCAACTTGCTCATTCGTGTCTCATGCAAACACATTGTTAAATATATGGGTAGGTAAACGATTACGTTCAACTCGCTGGCAAACTCGCAGATACACAATGGAGGAATCCAGTTTATCCATCAATCGGATTACGTCATATTCAACTAGATGACGTGTAGGATGACGTCATAATCAATTACGCCATGAATAACGCGATTTAGTCCGTCTTAAACGCGTAAAAGTCCGCCAGGTTATACGAATTATATGTCTGTACTATTTAATAAACATGCTGTTGAATATTGTGAACTAAATTGACTTTGAATTAATTAGTTTCAAAATATTCAACAGCTTATCTGTATAGTTTTCTGGAAACTAAGTTTCAGAGAGTGAAGGGATCGATCGATCCCAACACGGGCAAAACCGCGCCAATCTATATTAGTTTCACAATTTTCAACAACACGTTTATTAAATAGTAAATCCATACAATTCGTACATCAACCCTTATTCCGTCATCATTTAATCGTTCGTGATGAACCTATCTACGTCATTTATGGCGTCGTCGATTACAACGTCATCTTACACGTCACGTAGTTGATTATGATGTCATATGATCGATAAACTGGAAAGGTCTATTAGCCGAGATCATCATGTAAGACCGAAGTGAAATGATCAATCGTAATCCGTTTCTGAAGCTAGGCAGGTTGCCGCGAGCCATTTTTGAATGGTAGCGCATTTTTGTCGGAATTATATATGTACTATCTATAAGATATACATGTATGAGTGTATCTATTAATGCTGGCTTTATGTCAGTGATAAGGTCACACATGTCAGCATCAGAAAATACTCATTCTGACCAGGACACAACATTAACCCTTTCATGACGAAGCCGTCCAAAACCTGCCTCTTCAGTGGTCTTGAGGAATGGCCATTTGAAGGCAGAGAGAGGGTTATTTTTTAACATTTACCACTGAAACCATTTAATTGACAATACTTTTCAAGGAAATTCTGATTTTGGCAGTCAAAAAAGTATTTTTGTTAATTTATAACGAAAATTTACAAAAAATGTATTTCTGTTATCCTTCAAATGGCCATTCATCATACGTGTAACGGTCAACAAAGTTTAAATTTCTGCTTAGCTAGAGTTGGTAACCGAGCCAGTCATGCGAGTGGTAGATTTTCAAAAAATGCTCTTCCTGAAATATGAACTTCCTTGACCGCTACACTTCTGATGAATGTCTATTTGAAGGATAAAGGAAATGTATAGTTTTTTGTCAATTTTTATTTTAAATTTCTAAAGATACTCTTTTTGGCTGCGGAAATCAGAAGTTCTTTGAAATGTATTGGCAATTAAATGGTTAATTAAAATAAATAGTCTTTTGAGCGCTTTGCTGTTGACACAAGATGGGTTAAATAAGCATAAACACATGATTACGCAATGCAGGGGCAATTAAATGCCCGATTTATTACCTGCATTTATATCACTACAGTGAAGCTATGCAAATTATCATTGTATGTATGATTACTGTATTCTGTAGAAATATTCTACAGCTGCAATGCGTCCTTCTTTGCTTTTGCCCACTGTGTCTTTTCCTCAGCCGAAATCCTTAGCTTCCTAGGTCCATTCTTGGCTTGAGTGTACTGAGTCCTGCTTTCCTGAAGTCACCTCGCAGCACGCTTAGCAGATTTATGCAATGACGTCCTCTCCTGGCTTTGTATTTGCTGGCTCCGAGTAAGGCGAATTCCAAGCTCTCTGTGCTGGTGTCTCTTCATGCATCCGTAACATATGGCCAAACATGAACCACCTTTGCTGGGCGACTTTTACAGACAGCGGAGACGTATTACACATCTTGTATAGTGCATCGTTGGAGATTTTGCTGTCTGGCCATCGGTGGCCAGTGATGGTGCGTAGTTGTTTGCGGTGGCAGGTATAGAGTTTGTCTAGAGCTGCCTTTGGAGCTGCCCAGCTGTTACAGTTACACATCATCAAGGATACGCAGGTTGCATTGTATAAACATAGTCTTTTTACCAAGGGCATCTTTGATCTACGAATCCATAGCCTCCAGAAGGACTGGAAAGCTAAGTTCCCCATGATGCAGCGTGCAGCAATGTCAGCAGTACTGCAAAGCATGAGCCCAGGACTTTACTTTTCCTCCATGGTTCACCGCCACGAAGTGGATCATCATTATCTTTAGTGTCATGCTTTGTAGATAAGTATATGTTGGTGAACTCTGTTTTGGATTCATTCATAAAGAGATTCTCAATTTTTAGTTTGCTTGCAGCTAGTGGGAGAAGTTCCTTAAGGGGTTTCTTCTCCTCGTCTATGAAGTCCACAAGTCCACATCGTCGGCATATTCCATCGCTAGCGACATACCCAGTATTGGCACCGGGGTGGGGTGGGGGGGGGGGGGTGTCATGTGGAACTTTCCTGCACAGATTTCAATGCGGCAGGAAGGTAACAGGTGAAAAGAACCGGAGATAGATCATCTCCCTGTGGGGAGCCGAGTGATGTCTAAAACTGTACAGACGTCACTGACTTGACTCGTACTCTCAGCTTGATGTCTGCAAGCAGTAGTCTCACTAGTTGATGCTCATCTTCATTGCAACTGGCCTGGCGTAGTACATCTAAGATCTTTGAGCAGTTAATTGTGTCGAAGGCTCGTGAAATATCAATGCACATTTTGTGGAAGTCCCAGTGTTTGGACATGACTACCGACACAAGCATGCATTGAGCCCATGTCTGCGCAGCTGCGTCCACGTTTGAAGCTACTTTGACATGCTCCAATGAAGTCATAAATCTTATCTCGGATGCAGCATATGGTAACATTGGATAGGATTTTCTGGGTGCTGTTGAGGAGCACAATGGGCGGTAGATTGTCGGGTGGAGCAGGTGGCTTCTTGGGCTTGGGCAGTCCGATAAGGGTGCCTTGGCCTACAGCGTCGATGGGAAGGTGGTGCATAAAAGCTGATTTGATTTTGTGCATGATCGGTTTTGAGATAATGTCACTTGCACATTTGAATAGATCATTGCTCACGCCATCAGGCCCAGATGCATGCCCATTTTTCAGGGGTTTAAGTGCATTCTCAACTTCTGCTGTGATAATTGGTGTTAGTAATGGCCTGTGGTCTCCTGAGAACGGGTGCTACGGCTCATAATCGTTGTCAGTGAAGTGCTCCTTGAACTATTTTCGGATCGCCTCAGCTTTTCCCTGGTCAGTCCGATAAAGTGTCCTTTAGAGTTGTGCACAGTGAGTGGTGGTATGTAGTCAGTAACTCTCAGGGCTCGAACTGCCTGAAACATTTTGTGATAGTCATCCGTGGCAGTGATTTCATCTGCTAGAGAGTCTGCTTGTTGAATAGCAAGAGCTTTTAAGCATTTGCTAATGCGGTGCAGAATCTTATTGCGCTCCCGGCGTAGTTTGATGTGGTCTTCACTTTGGCCACTTTGATAGATGTGTAGCCGCAACGCTTTCTGCTCTGTTGACCGTTTCATTACTAGAGAGTCGTAAGTATACCTAGTTTGGTTGTTTATAAGAACGCCTATGGTGCTGGTAGCTGATGATTCCATAGATTTCAGTATTTTGGTTAGGGCTTCGTTTTGATCGGAGCTGACGTCGAAGCTAGCTATCTGCTCCCCGAGAGCCTTCTTGTATGACATTTGAGACTCAGTGTCGCTGATGAGCTTGTGTAGGTTGTAGTTGACGCTACCCTCTTCCCTGGTATGGCGTTTATATATTAGGTATACATCTGAAGGCGTGTAATGACTGGCTTATGGTCAGAATTGAGGTCGTTGCCTCCATACGAACGAGCGTTCCAGAGTAAGGGTTTTGCTTCTGTCTTGCATAGTATCAAGTCTATTTGGTTGAAGACAGCTGTTGTGGCCTTAGAACCTTTTGGGGCTTTGCGATAGGCTATATGTCCGGTCCATGTTGTCGGTGACGGCATGGGTGTTTGAACGCCGAATTTGTGGCAAATAGGCCATTGGAGCTAAGGAATGTCACCGGTGCATCTCCATTGCTGTTGTGTGTGCCCTCTCCATACGATCCCGTGCATAAGCCAAGTCCTGAACTTTTGTCCGCAATTCTGAGTTTACGCAGCTTGGAGTGGAAATCTCCACGCACGAGCAGTTTCCATCTAGCTGGAAGTATTATGGTGGAGCTCAGTTCTGCATAGAAGGAATCTAATATTCCTGGATTCTCTTTGGCTTTTTCGGTAGTTGGGTCATATGCGTTAACAATGCGACATTTAGTGGTGGTGTGTTTTCGCGTAGGTATAGCCAGGCCAATGAATGCAACGCGATCACTGACGTATCCAAAACTAATGACATAGTTCAAGACGCTTGGTCCGATGACGAAGCCTAAACTCCGGTATGTGGCCTGTTTTTGCTCCATGAGCACTAGCTTATGGCCTATCTGTAGTTGCTGCTCTGAGTGTTTAGCTACTTTAGTCTCTTGAATGCATGTAATATCGATGTTATAGTGTTCACATTCTGCACCCAAGGTTTGCCTCTTTGATGTCGAACTCAGACCACGTACATTTCACGTAGCTATGGTAAGCTCCTGGGAAGATTGCGTCGTCCGAGGATGTCGAACACAGTTTCTTGTTTGAAAAAGTGTAGACATAATCAGAGTTGCCTCTGTATGCGGATGTCAGCTCGCAATCCTTGATGACTTAGTTTCCGAACAAAGTTGGTACTTACGAAGGACACCACCGTGGAGGTGTCATCTTTCTCCACACACACACCCCCTCCCCAAATTATCATTATGTCACATTAATTGCATTCATTATATACTGCTCTATTATTCACATCCAAACGACTAAATTTATTTTTAACAATTCCATACAGTCAATGCAGAATACGATACCATGGTATATAGTCACACCTTGTTATAAGTGAGACATTAAACTCATTGCAGATTAAGAGTCCATTGAATTTTTGTCATATATATATACTGAACCAAAAAGGTTTAGCAATTCTGAGAAAAACACTAAATAAATATAATTTTGTAAAAAGGACTAGTTCATACGAAAATATTATTTAATTGGTGGGTCAATTTTCTATTTCATAATGTCAGCATCGCGCCTCTAACGCAGCATCATTCAGGGTAGGGGTCCTGGCAGAACCATGTTCCAGAGGTGTCAACAGCAGTTGCATGTTTACATGCAGTGAGCGCATAGTTTTAATACAGCAAGCAAATATTTTGAAAGGGTTAAACTTTTTTGGCTCAGTATATTTACACACTTACTCTCGCTAGTATTCGATATGTGCCTATACATTTTAATGGATTCTATTAAATCTCATATGTTTGATTACATAAGCATGTATGAGTACACATCATGTTTGCCACATGGTTTTATACATGGTTGCACACACATCTCGTTGAGAATACATTTTATAAAGACACATATATGGAATCACACCGCGTTAGCAAAATAGCGACTGTATACGTATATATCCTTATAGGCAAATAGCTTATAACACGATTACCATAAAAATAGCGTATTACATAATATTGAGCACATGCCTGTCTGGCAATAAGGTCGAGCAGATAAGCATATATATCTAGATATTTTTGCTACACAAACATGTTCATAACAAGCTTCTTGTGGGTCAATAGTACCATTTAATGCCAATGAAGCTTCCCAGTTTTAGCTATAATCCCCCCCCACCTCTAGCTTAGCTCCACCAACACATCGTCGTGTTGGAATTGATCGATCCGAATGTCTTGACTACCAATTTCCTGAAAACTGTGTACAGGTAAGCTGTTGAATATTTTGTAACTAATTTGACTGGGCGCTGTTGCTGCCATAGGCATCAACAGCGCCCAGTCAAATTTGGTTCAAAATATTCAAAATAATATTTATTAAATAGTAAAGACATACAATTCGGACAACAACGAATATACCATCTTCAAATATGCGTTGGTGATCTACTTATCTACGCCATTCAAGACGTCATACTGATGTCATTCATTATAATGTCATTCTACATGTCAGGTAGTTGATTATCACGCCATGTGATAGTGGATAAAGTGGAAATGTCCATTCTGCTATATACTACGACACAATATCCACAAGGGTGCAAGTTATAAATTCCATCAATAAGAAAAATGCAAACACAAATCTGACTGTGACACGTATCTCTTTTACGCAGAGAAACTAGAGTATTTCCTAGTTACTGCTCGATTGTGATTCATCACGAGTTCTGTTTAAACATTAAATGTTCTTACGCAACCTATTTCTAGGATACCGTGATATAATTCTTTGTGCCTTCTGACATGCGTGTCTCCGAACTGTGTAGACCGATTTAAGTTTTTCCGAGTTCAATTGGATTGTTTCGTAAATGTGACACTTTGCTAAATTACTAAACTAATATGCTCACTCTAGTTTGCAGAAAAAATGACTCATACTAGCAAATATAGGTGGTAGAGTCGGAACTTTCTGTATATAGACTAGCATGTGGCAATATTACACTAATACCGTTATAGTAAACATAAATTATTTAGCACAATTCTGCCATCCATGTTATATCAATGACAATGATGGCATGAGGAAATGCACAGAAACACAGATATCAGATTTTTGCTACCCAATATAGTTATGTTCGAAAAGGGATATTTAATACACCTGTATTGTTAAGATCTGGCGAAGTGCTGACAATACTCAATAATTCCATCTCCGATGCTTTCTTCTCACAATCCGATTGACTGGAAAATATGCTTAGTGTCATCAGATAGGATACAAATTCATGTAATAGGAACTGAAAGAACAATAACAGTTATTGTATAAGCACAGCACTTACAAAATAGCATGTTGAATCTAATGAGGGTAAGTTGATCAGAAGCTGCGGTAGTAACATATATATGCCAAATAAGTAAATGCATGTAGTTGCAACTGGAATAAGATATTGAGACTTCGGATGAAATGGGCAAATCTGCATTACTGCGGTCTGTAAATTCACTGGACTGCGATACACCGTGTCTCCACCCGAAATAGTTGAATACAATTACAATAATGACGAAATAATACAACGAACCATTCCAGCTTTAGCTATGACCCGCCCATCTCTATCTAGGTTCTCCCCACACCTCACTCGTGTTGGGATCGACTGATCCCTGACCTCCCTGATTATTAATTTCAAGAAAACTATACAGGTAAGCTGTTAAAGTGAAATTAGTCCAGTTAAATTAGTTTTAAAATATTCAACAAAATGTTTATTAAATGGGAAAGACATATGAATGTGCACCGTGTCGGACTATTGCGCGTTAAAGACGGACTAAATCGATTCATTTATGACATATTATGACGTCATCATGCACATCATTTAGTTGATTATGACGTCAGCTGATGGGTGGATAAACTGCAAAGGCTTATTGCAATAATGATTAAATCATACAATTGTTATATTACCGTTATGTGTACGATATGCATATGCGCCTCTGGTAGAGGTGAAAAAAGATCCAAAGATTCGTGAAATGCTGCTTTCCACTCATAACTCATCGGTGTCGGTGTGTTCAGACGCCTGAATGTGTCATCAATAAACTCGGCTAGCTTCTTCATCCACGGAGTGGTTTCCATGTGAATGTTCCATACAATAGCTATCAGTGCAGGATTAATACAAATTCAACAGAAATTAAATCTCATTAATGTAAAAAAATGCTTTGGAGAAAATTCAAATAACTGTTATCGTTATTACTGTACTTTATCTTGCATCACCAGCTCGGCGTGCTTTAAGATATCCCATCTTGAAGAACTGTCAACATCTTGTGTTCCGAAAGTCAAATACTGTGTAAATAACATGGAGAGTAGTAGTAGTAGTAGTAGTAGTAGTTGTTGTTGTAGTAGTAGTAGTAGTAGTAGTAGTAGTAGTAGTAGTAGTAGTAGCATCAGCAGTAGCAGCAGCAGTAGCAGTAGCAGCAGCAGCAGCAGCAGCAGCAGCAGCAGCAGCAGCAGCAGTAGCAGTAGCATCAGTAGCATCAATAGCATCAGTAACAGCAGTAGCAACAGCAGCAGCAGTAGCAGCAGCAGTAGCAGCAGTACAAGCAGCAGTAACAGCAACAATAGCAGCAGCAGTAGCAGTAGTAGCAGCAGTAGCAGCAGCAGCAGTTGCAGTAGTAGTCGTCGTCGTCGTCGTCGTCGTCGTCGTCGTAGAAATAGTAGTAGTAGTAGTAGTAGTAGTAGTAGTAGTAGTAGTAGTAGCAGTAGTAGTAGTAGTAGTAGTAGTAGTAGTAGTAGTAGTAGTAGTTGTCGTCGACGCCGTCGTCGTCGTCGTCGTCGTCGTCGTCATCGTCGTCGTCGTCGTAGTAGTAGTAGTAGTAGTAGTAGTAGTAGTAGTAGTAGTAGCATCATCAGCAGCAGCAGCAGCAGCAGCAGCAGCGGCAGTAGCAGCAGCAGCAGCAGCAGTAGTAGTAGTAGTAGTAGTAGTAGCAGCAGAAGCAGCAGCAGTAGTAGTAATAGAAGTAGTAGTAGTAGTAGTAGTAGTAGTAGTAGTAGTAGTAGTAGTAGTAGTAGTAGTAGTAGTAGTAACAGCAGCAGCAGCAGCAGCAGCAGCAGCAGTAGTAGTAGTAGTTACTGATGCTGTGAGTTATTCACACATACAAAATTTGGCACCATTTTTCATGACTCTATGAATTTCAAGCAGAGTCTCTCGATTGGCAAACCAATAGAAGCACTGCGCTGCAACAACGTACTGAAAGATGAACACTGCATTGCTACATATGCATATCCATCAGGAATTATAAATGACTATGGTATTATCGTAATAGAATATAATATATGTATATGCAAATGTATTTATATACCAATATATCTTAAAACATATGGTCTAAAGCTATGTCCATACAAGTTTCTTATTTTTTGATAATATAGCATACAAATAGAATCAGCCAGCTGCAAAATGCCTTCCTGTTATATCGAATTACTAAGCCCAGAGGAACAGATTCCAGACCATATTCTCCAAACCTGGACTCTTTTTTAGGAAAGATGACAGCAGCTTTAGAACAAAAAATTCCACAATTAGCACCAAACGTTGGTGCCACATGGGCCACTAGCTTTGCCAGCAACATCCGACTTTTTATATAACTCGGACAATAATATTGAACGCAGAATAATAATAATAATAATAATAATAATAATAATAATAATAATATCCCTTCTCCATTTAACCACTCTTGTGTCGACAGCGCCTCAAAGCGCCTCAAAGCGCTCAAAGTGCTCCCTATATCAAGTAAGCATTTAAAGCTAAAAAAGTAGGAGCAACAGCAGCAGCAGTAGCAGCAGCTGTAGCAGCAGTAACAGCAACAATAGCAACAGCAGCAGCAGTAGCAGTAGCAGTAGCAACAGCAGCAGCAGTAGCAGCAGCAGTAACAGCAACAATAGCAGCAGCAGTAGCAGCAGTAGCAGTAGTAGCAGCAGCTGTAGCAGCAGTAACAGCAACAATAGTAGCAGCAGTAGCAGCAGCTGCAGTAGTAGTAGTCGTCGTCGTCCTCGTCGTCGTCGTCGTCGTCGTCGTAGTAGTAGTAGTAGTAGTAGTAGTAGTAGTAGTAGTAGTAGTAGTAGTAGTAGTAGTAGTAGTAGTAGTAATAGTAGTAGTAGTAGTAGTAGTAGTAGTAGTAGTCGTCGTCGTCGTCGTCGACGCCGTCGTCGTCGTCGTCGTCGTCGACGCCGTCGTCGTCGTCGTCGTCGTCGTCGTCGTAGTAGTAGTAGTAGTAGTAGTAGTAGTAGTAGTAGTAGTAGTAGTAGTAGTGGTAGTAGTAGTAGTAGTAGTAGTAGTAGTAGTAGTAGTAGTAGTCGTCGTCGTCGTCGTCGTCGACGCCGTCGTCGTCGTCGTCGTCGTCGTCGTCGTAGTAGTAGTAGTAGTAGTAGTAGTAGTAGTAGTAGTAGTAGTAGTAGTAGTAGTAGTAGTAGTAGTAGTAGTAGTAGCAGCAGCAGCAGCAGCAGCAGCAGTCACTATTGTCAACGCACTGGCTCAGAATCTTCAATAATTTAAAAAATTCCAAAATTTAAGATATTTTGGTTTATCTCACCGCCTGAGATTTGTCATTTTGTTTGAGAAAAGCCATATGGCATTAATGTTAACCCCTTACTGGTTAAATCTGTTCAGTAAAATCCAAATATGTGCCAACTTATTTAATGTACATTTGCAGGCACAGACAAGGTCATTCCCGAGAATTTACCACTGAAACGACTGTCTCGGTTCCCGAGCCAGTCATTACAGCGGTAAATTTTCTAAAATACTCCAATCCCCGCCGGCAAATGGACATTGCCCAAGATCACTAAATTGACCGTTTTTGGCTGACCATCATGCAAGGGTTAATGTTGAATGATTGAGATGGATATTACGGATAGCTATTTGAGTTTTGCTTTTACCAAGATGTCACGTAGATTCGGATTTTTCTTAAACGCAATTACTGGACGCTTGTTACAGGGTTGTTTCAGTTTCTCCTGTAGGTTTTGACACTCATCTTTCAAGATTTTGGAAATTTCAACGTTTTTCCGATTATAGGTCAGAATGAATGGAATTTTGTCACGTTGATCAGATAAGCCTGGGTCCTAGTTTATTCCCCTTGGCCACTGTGTTTCGAGTTCTTTAATCCAAAACGATTCTCGAAGTTTTCTTTGTTTATCAGTTTCTTCTGCCGTATCTGAAATGGGTGGCTGTTCAATCGGCATAATTTCAAAACAATGGAGAGATAGATTTTATTGTCTACTCGTTTTGTGACTGGCGGCGAAGTTTCAGGTGATCTGAGGCGTTTTTTCATTTGTGATTGTGGGGCCATAGTTGGTATCATGACCAGAGGTGTGGCTTGTGCGAGATTTTGAATTGGTTGCTGAGATGGATCTATCGGTCGCACAAAATCATAAAAAGAACTAATCGCATTAATGTCGAGCTTTCTATTATAATTGTTTTTGCCCAGCGTATAGCATTGGATTTAGCACGACCTAGGTCTAAATGTGACATTGCCTGTGTGAGGACTACTTCAGTTCTAATACTACCAAGTTGTTCATTATAGTGATTTAATATGGCCGTAATGGTAGATATTGCCCACTCAAAATTCACATTCCAGATGGCAAAGTAGATGTCATCATCTGGCATAGCTGGCTTACAAAACCCATTCAGCTCTTCCACCTTCCTGCTAAGCCCATCAGGCAGGGTTTCAGCATCTAAATGCCTACGTAGCGTAGCAATATGGTGGAAGCACTGAATTATTTGGTAATACAGCTTTACCAGGCGCGCATGCGCAGATGAAACCCCTTTACCATCTCCATTCTTCCTACGACCATTCTTCCTCGCAATAGCCATTCAGACAGACACGCGTTCAATCTAACTAGCAATCAGACAGGCAGTTGAGCAGGTAAGAAAGATTCGATCAGGCAAAACTCAAATTCAAGCAGACAAATTCATTCACATCAACTACAAATTGAACCAATATATTACTTACACCTGAAAGATAAATTATAGAATTAACGTGTAATATGCAAGGGTTAACAATACAACAATACAATACGCAATATTGAGAGTCTCTCGATTGGCAAACCAATGGAAGCACTGCGCTGCAACAACGTACTGAAAGATGAACACTGCATTGCTACATATGCATATCCATCAGGAATTATAAATGACTATGGAATTATCATAATAGAATATAATATATGTATATGCAAATGTATTTATATACCAATATATCTTAAAACATATGGTCTAAAGCTATGTCCATACAAGTTTCTTATTTTTTGATAATATAGCATACAAATAGAATCAGCCAGCTGCAAAATGCCTTCCTTTTATATCCAATTACTGAGCCCAGAGGAACAGATTCCAGACCATATTCTCCAAACCTGGACTCTTTTTTAGGAAAGATGACAGCAGCTTTAGAGCAAAAAATTCCACAATTAGCACCAAACGTTGGTGCCACATGGGCCACTAGCTTTGCCAGCAACATCAGGCTTTTTATATAACTCGGACAATAATATTGAACGCAGAATAATAATAATAATAATAATAATAATAATAATAATAATAATAATAATAATAATAATAATAATATCCCTTCTCCATTTAACCACTCTTGTGTCGACAGCGCCTCAAAGCGCTTCAAAGCGCTCAAAGTGCTCCCTATATCAAGTAACTATTTAAAGCTCTAAAAGCAGCAGTAGTAGCAGCAGCAGTAGTAGCAGCAGCAGTAGTAGCAGCAGTAGCAGCAGCAGCTGCAGTAGTAGTCGTCGTCGTCGTCGTCGTCGTCGTCGTCGTCGTCGTCGTCGTCGTAGTAGTAGTAGTAGTAGTAGTAGTAGTAGTAGTAGTAGTAGTAGTAGTAGTAGTAGTAGTAGTACTAGTAGTAGTAGTAGTAGTAGTAGTAGTAGTAGTAGTAGTAGTAGTAGCAGTAGTAGCAGTTGTAGTAGTAGTAGTAGTAGTAGTAGTAGTAGTAGTAGTAGTAGTAGTAGTAGTAGTAGTAGTAGTAGTAGTAGTCGTAGTAGTAGTAGTAGTAGTAGTAGTAGTACTAGTAGTAGTAGTAGTCGTCGTCGTCGTCGACGCCGTCGTCGTCGTCGTCGTCGTCGTCGTAATAGTAGTAGTAGTAGTAGTAGTAGTAGTAGTAGTAGTAGTAGTAGTAGTAGTAGTAGTAGTAGTAGTAGTAGTAGTAGTAGTAGTAGTAGTAGCAGCAGCAGCAGCAGCAGCAGCAGCAGCAGCAGTAGTGTAGTAGTAGTAGTAGTAGTAGTAGTAGTAGTAGTAGTAGTAGTAGTAGTAGTAGTAGTAGTAGTAGTAGTAGTAGTAGTAGTAGTAGTAGTAGTAGTAGTAGTCGAAGTGAACACACACGTTTATTTAGCTCTGCAATTGCTGCCCGAATTTGCTAGTTTCTAGCGCGATTTTGTAGATAAATTTTATACATATATTTCGTATTAGTATTTCCTTTCAAATTTTATGTTTGATTTGTGAATTCTTGTCTTGGTTGGAGCGCATTTTGTGTCCCTATTTTCTAAAGGCATTCCTCTTAGCTGGCGGTTTCCACCATTTAATAGGGCTCCTCTTACTGTGGTCAATGCAATACATTTCTCCCCGCGCCAGTCTACTATTTCTATACTTCGTAGGCTAGCGCATTATATTTGGCAAGATCGCTTGAGTGAGTGGATTTAATTCCTTTGTCATTTGTAAGCACAAGCCTAGTTCTTTAACTTTATGAATCCTTATAGTCAGTTGGCTGTCCCCGGTCAACTCGAACAGACTAACAAATATATGACTGTAATATGTTAGTATGCATTAGGAAACCACTTTAATCGGCTAGGTGTTAGTGAACCACTTAGAAAGTGGTTCAAACTAACAAATATACGACTGTACTCTCTATTCGTATATTTGTTGGTAGACGTCAGGGTTTCAAAAGGGGACACTATTTATTTAGTGTTTAGCTCTTTCCCCGACGTCTTGGTGTTATATATTTGTATTATATATTGTAGTAGTATGGGGTTCCTCTTTTTATAAAACACCATGGCAACCTCATATAAGCGTACCCTGAGTCTTAAAATCACGACAAATGCTTGGGGTGTTTCGGCAATTGAGGTGTATCATGGGTTGAAGGATGTAGTTGGGGCAGGGCCACAGGTCCTTCAAGGTCTCGTTAATGTTTCCAAATCTGTATGGAATGTCACCGTAGTTAATGAAAGTGTGAAGGAAAAGTTGCTCGACGAGGTCCTTGTCGTGAAGGGTGAGGTGTGTAATGTGGAGGAAATAGATTCTGATCGTCTATTAGTCAAGATGAAGGTTCCATTAGAGATCCCAGATGAACGGGTTATCACTGAATTGATCAAGTATGGCAAAGTGGACAAAGTAGAACCCGAGACCTATCCATTTGATCGAACCTTAGAAACGGCAGCAAAAGAATTTGGTTTGAAAAGGTAGAACAACCTCTCCCAAGCAAGGTCACCATAGATGGTCGATTTATCTTGCCATTATGGTACAGGGGGCAAATCAAAGAGTGTAGAATCTGCTTAAGCACAGAACATCTTGCCACAGATTGCCCTAACGAAAACAAATGTCTAGTTTGTGGATCATCTGATCATGTTAAGTGGCGATGCCCGCAGAACAATTATGTCAAAAAGGGTGCTGATAAAAGTGCAGAGCAAGTTGTCTCTAAAGAGAATGTCATAGAACAGGCAGCTGCTGAGATTGTAGCTGAAATCCAAACTAATGGGAACCACGTTGCTAAGGAAAATGTCATCGAACCAGTAGTTGCTGAGATTGTAGCTGAAGTCCATGTTAATGAGAAGCATGGGGAAAGCTCTAAGAATCCAATCGCTGTAGTTGCAGGCGATGAAATAGAGGTTCTAGATGAGGGGCCAAGTCTTACTCCAGTAACAAGTCAATCCAGGTTTGATGTCAGAGAGGCTAATTCCACACAAGTTGAAGATGATGATCAATACCCTCTGGAAGAGAGTTTTAATTTAGGACAAGTAAAATTCAGGTCGCAAGATACTGAAACTAACTTTGATTTTCCACTGAGTACACTCAATCTAGACGATTTAAATAATATAGAGAAAGTAATTGGTGTCTCGGATCGATTGAGTGGAACAAAGCGACAGAAAGATGGAGAGAGTTCTGAATCAGAAATAGAGGAAAGTGATATAGAAGACGATAATATGTCAGTCGCTGAATCTGATATATCCATTCAAACACAGAGTTCTAAATCACCTGATGAAATGGTCATGTACAGGTCAGAGGCAGGAGAGGTGTTAGTTCCATATCTGACGGTAAATGGTGTTAAATATAGGCATCTGCGTCATAATTCAGATAAATTAAAATATAAGCATTTGGGAAAAGTTGAGCTAAGTAATGCAGCGTTTGTGAGTAAAATAGGTAAATGGTCTAAGAGAGGGTCGAAAAAACCAAAATCTAGTTAGCTTAATAATGGCGGTTTTACACAGCATTTTATTACCTTTTATGCTAATTTGCACACTCAATTGTAGAGGCTTAAATAGTGACATAAAGCAACGTCACTTACTAGAGACTCTGAAAAATGAGCAGATTGACATTGCTTTGATACAGGAAACAAAAATTCAGAAGTCAGAATCATACGATAATTTAGAAAAGATTTCTGGATCCAGAATATTTTATTCATTATCTCAAGATAATAGTGCAGGCGTAGCAATTGTTATACTCCCTCGTTGTTCAGCCTATGTAAATATAATCTCTTCAGTATCAGGTGCAAATGGTCGCTGGGTGAGAGTCATGCTAGATATACAACAAACACGTATCACGTTGCTGTGTATATATGCACCTGCATCTCATCAACTACGTCGTAATTTCTTTAAGGAGATGTCTAAAACAGCACTAGATAACATCACTGAAAACTTAGTAATGGGTGGTGACCTTAATTGTGTCATAGACAAAGAAAATGACAGGAATGCAACTTCAACTTATACTGATACATCACATAGACTCTTAAAATAAATATGTGATAATGAAAATTTAGTTGACACCTATAGAATATCAAAACCTCATGGTAAAGATGTTACATGTTTTTCGGTAGATGGTAAAGTTGGTTCAAGGATCGACAGAATTTATGTGAATAGTTTGTTAACAGGGTACTGGAGAGATGTTAATATTAAGCCAGTTGCATTCTCTGATCATAACATGGTTTGTGTAACCTTTGCTAATGCTGACTGGGTAACAAAAGGGGTCGGGTTTTGGAAATTAAACACAACACTGTTGGGAGAAGAATTTTATAAGAATAATATAGAGAGTTGTTGGCAACATTGGATTAATAGGAAAGCATCATATAAGAGCACATTGCAATGGTGGGAGGATGTAAAACTGGATTTAAAGTATGTTTCCCGAAAGTATGCTATTAGAAAAGCACAGGAAATATGCAAACGCAAGAAAACACTTCATCGATCACTGATGAAAATTAATGCTAAAGTAAATAATGGTGAAGATAATTATTATGAATTACTGGTTAAAATTAAAAGTAAAATAAGAGATATAGAACAATATGAGTTTGAGGGTGCAAAAATTAGAGCAAGAGCCCAGATGCACGCAGAAGGGGAAAAGCCAACCCGATATTTTTGCACATTAGAAAAAGCACGGGCAATAGATAAGGTGATGTGCTCATTAAACATGCCGGATGGTTCACCTGTCTTTACCAACAATGAAATGAGTACTATTGTATGCAATTACTATGAGTCATTGTACAAGTCAGAGGGAATTGATGAAGATGCAAAATTGGATTTGTTAGCAAATATAGACAAAAAGGTGTCAGACACAGGCAGTGAATTTTGTGATTAAACTAAATCCCTTAAAGGTATGAAACTAGAAAAATCACCGGGGTGTGATGGCCTTCCAGTTGAATTTTACCAAACGTTTTGGCACCTTGTAGGTCCAATAATGGAAGAATTAGGCACTGAAATTTTTTAGAAAGGCCATTTACCACCAACTATGGCTAGGGCATACGTAAGGCTAATATATAAAGGAAATGACAGACGTCTAATTTAGAACTACAGACCAATTTCTCTACTATGTGTAGACTACAAAATAATATCCAGAGCACTAACATTGAAACTAGGTAGTGTTTTAGGAGAAATCATTGGAACAGAGCAGACATGTGCTGTACCCAGGAGGACAATTCTAACCAATACCATGGTAATAAGAGACCTTATACAATTGGTTGAGAAGGATAGCATCCCTTCAGCTGTGATTGCCTTGGACAATGAAAAGGCGTTTGACCGTGTGGAATGGGATTTTCTTTTTAATTCTTTGCAATCGTTTGGGTTAGGCTCAAACTTTATTAAATGGGTTAAGATTTTATATACGGATATCAAGAGTAGCCATTTAGTGAACAATCAATTATCCAGAGAAATTGTCTTAGAACGTGGGGTTAGACAGGGGTGTTCCCTATCGCCATTATTATTTGTTATTGTGATGGAATCACTTGGCATAGCATTGAGGCAAAATAATAACTTTCAAGGCATATGTATTCATGGCATAGAAAGACCACTTAAGCTGTCACAATATGCTGATGACACAACTGTGTTTACCAGTTCAAACAATGATTTTGCAATTTTAAACCACATACTAGAAAAGTTCCAAAATGCATCTGGTTTGAAAATCAATAAAGGAAAATCCAAAGGATTATTTTGGGGGCCATGGAAAGAGCGGAATGACCAGCCACTTGCAATCAATTGGTCTAATGATACCATTAAGATTTTAGGCATCTATTTTGGCAGGAAACCGAATACAATACAAAATTGGAATGAACGAGTATCTAAGCTTAAGATAATATTAGCAAATTGGAAGCGTCGTCGTCTTTCAATCCTTGGTAGAGTGTTTGTTGTCAACAACTTGGCATTATCTGGGCTATGGTATACAGCATCTGTTGTACACATGCCAAAACATGTAGAAAAGGAGGTTAATGAGTTGATATTGTCATTCATATGGGAAGAAAAGAATCATTTAGTTTCCCATCGTGTTCTCAATAATGCTAAGTTAGAAGGAGGACTTGATTTAATTGATATTAAAGTGAAATGTGTTTCTTTAAGGTTAAAATTGTTGGATGATCTTATTACATCAGATGAGACATGGGCATGTGTTTCACGAGCTCTCATGGAGAGAATTGTAGAACCATTTCTGGCGGAGCATGTTTTTGCCTCAAAGAAGCCACCTCCGAATAGCCAAATGATACCAGATGTGTTTAAAGATCAAGTTAAGGAGTTAGAAATATTTGACATATACATGCCTCCACCTACGTGCTGGAAGGAAGTACTAGAACAGCAATTGTGGGGCAATAGTAATATATGTTATAACAATGCAGTACTTTATCTACCGTCCTTTGCAAAATATGGCATTCAACATTTATATGATATGATACACCCTCAAACACGTGGATGGATTTCAATGCAAGAAGTAGCTAGAAAAACACATATGAGGCATATAGATGTCCAGCGGTTGCTAAATAAAATAAAACATGCTGTACCAATTGAATGGTTTCGTCTGCCAAATGTAAATAATGATAGTTTGACTCCACAACCCGCATTAGTTCTTGATGATGAGATGTTAAAATACAAGATGAGATCCAAGGAATGGTACCATATTATGAGACGAAAACAAGTAACACCTCCCATAGCAATTAGGAGATGGGATGACTCAAGCTATAAACCATCCAGTTGGAAAAATGTATGGAAAATCTTACATTCTCCATACATACCAAATATGGCTCGTGATTTATTGTGGCGATTACTACATCGACGGCTATGGGTGGGACACTTGACATACAAGTGCAATATTACGACTTCTGATAGGTGTTACTTATGTCAAACAGACGAGGAAACAATCGAGCATTTATTTGCGGAATGTCCAATATCGTCACAATTTTGGGACTATATCAGCCAAATCTTGGCAAAATTTGGAGCGAAGCCCATTGTTCTAGACACGCATGTAGTCTTATTTAGAGAATTTGGATCAAGCGGTGTAAATATCATAAAGTCTGAAAGGACTATTTTAATAACAAAACTAACCATAGGCGTTTGGGCCATTTGGAAACATCGGTGTGCACAGACGAAAAATCCATCTATGGGCAATCACAATAAAGCAATAAAGGCAATATTTCGTTCATTGCTGCTGAATCATATTCCTTGCGAATATTTTAGATTAAAGCAGCATGGTAAAGAAAAAGTATTCAAGGACATATGGTGCAAAACAAACATAGTTTCAATAGAGTTGGGAGCTGTAAAAATAAATGAGCCTGCACTAGCTTAAATCATTTAATTACTACAGCTGATTTATCTGTGTCTTTTAATTAATCTGTGTCATGTAATTCATTTTAGTCTGCACTTTGATATTGTTATGTTTAATAATTCATGTTAACAAATAAACAGACTGGGGTAATTTAATAATCAATCGATAAAGTAAGTTGCCATTGAATTATAAAATTGTCCCAGGTAATTTTAGGAATTTGCACAGAGTTTTATAGGGTTATTTGTTCCCGGGTAATTTACAAAACCTTACAACAAAGTAAATCAAAAATGGAAACAAGAGCGCCATCTATTTCCATCTATTTTTCTGTAATTTTCCTGCTGACTATATATGTTATGCTACCCAAATGCTACTACGGCCGCTGATCTTTAAAGGCTCAGCCCACTGGCGTCAATGATTGACTTATTTGTCATTGATTGACGAGTCACTTTTCATTTGTTGAATAGTTGCACTCGCCACACGGGCCTACTACCACACATGGATTGAATGGTAATTTACAAAACCTTACAATAAAGTAAATTGAAAATGTAAACAAGAGCGCCATCAATTTTTCTGAAATTTTTCTGCCGACTATATGTATTATACTACCCAAATGCTACTACGCCCGCTGATCTTTAGAGAATCAGCCCACTGGCGTCAATGATTGACTTATTTGTCATAGATTGACGAGGCACTTTTCATTTGTTGGATAGTTGCACTCGCCACACGGGTCTACTACTACACCTGGGTTGAATAGTAATGCCTTTGTTAAGTTTTGTTTTGCTATCGGAGCTTTATCAGCCTACTGTTTTGTATCTATACTTTGTAAGCCATATGTATTTATAGATTGTATTAATGCTCATTAATTATCATTGTTTTGGTGTAATATTAATCAAGATTACTAGTTCACCAGGTTTTTTTCTGGGGGTTTGCAAGCCTTTTTAAAGGAGTTCCTCCGTGAAGTTTGTCCGACTGCGTCAGCGTCGGTTTTTCAACAACAAAAAAAGTAGTAGTAGTAGTAGCAACAGCAGCAGCAGTAGCAGCAGCAGCAGCAGCAGCAGCAGCAGCAGCAGCAGCAGCAGCAGTAGTAGTAGTAGTAGTTACTGATGCTGTGAGTTATTCACACTTACAAAATTTGGCACCATTTTTCATGACTCTATGAATTTCAAGCAGAGTCTCTCGATTGGCAAACCAATGGAAGCACTGCGCTGCAACAACGTACTGAAAGATGAACACGGCATTGCTACATATGCATATCCATCAGGAATTATAAATGACTATGGTATTATCGTAATAGAATATAATATATGTATATGCAAATGTATTTATATACCAATATATCTTAAAACATATGGTCTAAAGCTATGTCCATACAAGTTTCTTATTTTTTGTTAATGCAGCATACAAATAGAATCAGCCAGCTGCAAAATGACTTCCTGTTATATCGAATTACTAAGCCCAGAGGAACAGATTCCAGACCATATTCTCCAAACCTGGACTCTTTTTAGGAAAGATGACAGCAGCTTTAGAACAAAAAATTCCACAATTAGCACCAAACGTTGGTGCCACATGGGCCATAAGCTTTGCCAGCAACATCCGACTTTTTATATAACTCGGACAATAATATTGAACGCAGAATAATAATAATAATAATAATAATAATAATAATAATAATAATAATAATAATAATAATAATAATAATAATATCCCTTCTCCATTTAACCACTCTTGTGTCGACAGCGCCTCAAAGCGCCTCAAAGCGCTCAAAGTGCTCCCTATATCAAGTAACCATTTAAAGCTCTAAAAGCAGCAGCAACAGCAGCAGCAGTAGCAGCAGCAGTAACAGCAACAATAGCAGTAGCAGTAGTAGCGATTTTGTAGATAAATTTTATACATATATTTCGTATTAGTATTTCCTTTCAAACTTTATGTTTAATTTGTAAATTCTTGTCTTGGTTGGAGCGCATTTTGTGTCTCCATTTTCTAAAGACATTCCTCTTAGCTGGCGGTTTCCACCATTTAATAGGGCTCCTCTTACTGTGGTCAATGCAATACATTTCTCCCCGCGCCAGTCTGCTATATCTATAGTTCGTAGGCTAGCGCATTATATTTGGCAAGATCGCTGAAGTGAGTGGATTTAATTCCTTTGTCATTTGTAAGCACAAGCCTAGTTCTTTAACTATATAAATCCTTATAGTCAGTTGGCTGTCCCAGGTCAACTCGAACAGACTAACAAATATATGACTATACTATCTATTCATATATTTGTTAGTATACTTTAATCGGCTAGGTGTTAGTGAACCACTTCGAAAGTGGTTCAAACTAACAAATATACGACTGTACTCTCTATTCGTATATTTGTTGGTAGACGTCAGGGTTTCAAAAGGGGACACTATTTATTTAGTGTTTAGCTCTTTCCCTGACGTCCTGGTGTTATATAAGTATATATTTATTATATATTGTAGTAGTATGGGGTTCCTCCTTTGATAAACCACCATGGCAACCTATAAGCATACCCTAAGCCTTAAAATAACAACTAAGGGGTGGGGTGTCACGGCTATCGACGTGTATCATGGGTTAAAAGACGCCGTTGGCGCGGGACCTGCTACTTTGCAGGGGCTTATCAATGTTACTAAAACTGTATGGAATGTAACAGTGTCAAATGAGGGGGTCAAGGAAAAGCTTCTGGAAGATGTTCTTATTGTAAAAGGTGAAGTTTGTAACGTAGAGGAAATCGAGTCAGATAGGTTGCTAGTGAAGATGAAAGTTCCACTAGAAATTCCAGATGACAGAATCATAAGTGAACTCAAGAAGTATGGCAAAGTGCAAAAGATTGAACGGGAAACGTATCCCTTTGACAGAACGATAGGAAACGGTGTAAGACGTATTTGGTTTGATAAAGTGGATAGCCCTTTACCAAGCAGATTGATGCTTGATGGCAGCTTTGTCCTGCCCTTGTGGTATAGAGGGCAAATTAAAGAATGCCGGATCTGCCTAAGTACTGACCATTTGGCAACAGATTGTCCCAATCGAAACAAATGTTTGCTCTGTGGTTCAGTTGACCATTTTAAATGGCGTTGTCCAAAAAAATCAAAACAAGCCCTCAGTATCAGGAGATAATCGCGCATTAAAGGATGCAACTGAGTCAAATGCTTCTGAAGCAACCGCTACGGAAGCTGTTGTTTTGGTTCATGCCACTGTAAATGACACAAACAAATCATCAAATCCTGTTAAAGTAACTACAGTTGATGAAATTCATGTATTAGAGGAGGGTATAACCTTAAGTCAAGAAAATACTCAAAATGCAGTGGAGCCAAACGTTGCTGTAAAAGACACGCAGGAAAATGATGATCTTACAGAAGAGCCAGTTTACAATTCCTTAGAAGATTAATTAAAATTAGGACAGGATAAGTTTAGGACTCAGAAGACAGAAAGTTCAGTCGATTTTCCGCTAAGCCCACTTGATTTAAGTCAGCTTGAAGATATGGTAAATGATGCTCCTGCCAAATGTTACTTAAGTAGCAATAAGCGTCATAAAGAAGACAATAGCTCAGAATCTGAAATCGAAGTAAATGATATGGATGATGATACAACGTCAGTTGCAGAATCAGATGTGTCCATTCAAACACAGAGTTCACAGATGAAAGATGAAATGGTAATGTACCGATCAGAAGGGGGTGAAGTGTTAGTGCCATATGTAATGGCGAGAGGCGTGAAATATCGTCTACTTTGCCATGATTCTGATATTTCCAAATATGAATATGTGTCTGTTGTAGAACTAGGAAATATTGAATAAGCAGGAAAATTAGGTAAATGGTCTAAGAAACGAGCTAAAAAACCCCAAATCTAGTTAATCTAATGATGGCGGTTGTAAACATCATTTTACAAATTATGATTATCTGCACCATCAATTGCAGAGGATTAAATACCGAATTCAATTAGCGCCACTTGCTTGAAGAATTAGCAAATGAGAGAGTTGATATTGCTTTTCTACAAGAGACCAAAATTCAAAAAGCTGAAGTGTATGAATCTCTCAACGATATTTCAAAAGGGCAGATTTTTTTTTCTTTATCACAAGATAATAGTGTCGGAGTCGCCATTCTTATCCTGCCCCGCTGTCTCAACTATGTTGACGTTATATCATCGTCATCAGATACAAATGGACGATGGATGTGTGGATCAATTGATGTACTAAACACAAGCTTAAATTTGATGTGCCTTTATGCACCAACCTCTCATCAATAGCGCCATGACTTTCTAAATGATGTTTCCACAATAATTCAAGACAGAACGCCTGAAAGCCTAATTATGGGCGGTGACTTTAATTGCATATTAGATGAGGCTAAAGACAGAAACTCTTAGTCTAATTTTAATGACACATCGCGTAATATTTTGAAACACATTTGTGAAAATAAAAGCTTGTTAGACACATATCGGATTGAAAATCCAGAAGGCCAGGAATTTACTTGGTTTTCAACCGATGGAAGGTTAGCTTCAAGGTTAGACAGGATCTATGTAGAACGTTCATTGAACGGTTATATGTGTAAAACTAACATAAAACCAGTAACTTTCTCTGATCACAATATGTTTTCCATCACATTAGACAATGCTGACTGGGTCAAACGAGGAGATGGATTTTGGAAACTTAATGTAGCATTGCTACGAGATAGTTGCTACCGCAAATGTGTGGAAAGTTGTTGGAGACATTGGGATGAAAGAAGAGTTCGTATGAATGTATAACAGACTGGTGGGAAGATGCTAAATCAGACCTGAAATATATTTCAAGGCAGTATTCCATTAGTAAAGCACGTAAAATACGAAAGCACAAAAAGGCGCTTCAGAGGTCATTGTGTAAAATTAATAAGAAAATTAATGATGGGGAATATAATAATTATGAACTATTAGTTAAATTAAAAGGTAGACTAAATGAAATAGAGCAATATCAGTTTGATGGCGCCAAAATAAGGTCAAGAGCACAAATGCACACCGAGGGCGAAAAGCCTACACGTTACTTTTGTAATTTGGAAAAAGCAAGAGGTATAGAGAAATTAATGCGCTCACTGAAGACTAATGATGGAGTATCAGTGTGCTCAAATGCAGAAATGATTGAAACAGTATCTGAATTTTACAAATCATTGTATAAATCTGAGGGAAGCGAGGAAACTGCAACTAGAGATGTTTTACCTAATATAGCGAAAAGACTTCCAGGTTCATGTCGCGAAAGCTGTGACCAATCAATAACAATTGATGATTTGACAAAATCCCTCAAAGGTATGAAGTTAGAAAGGTCTCCTGGATGTGACGGACTTCCAGTTGAATTTTATCAAACATTCTGGCACATATTTGGGCCAGTATCAGAAGAAAAAGCAACCAGCATTTTTAAGCAAGAGCATCTCCCTACATCGATGGCCCAAGCATATGTTCGGCTTATATACAAGAGGGGTGACAGAAATAAAATACAGAATTATAGACCAATCTCTCTACTCTGTGTACATTATAAGATTATTACTCGGGCACTAACATTAAAACTTGGCGCAGTCCTAGGCGAAGTCATTCATGATGATCAAACCTGCTCTGTGCCAGGAAGATCAATATTAAACAACACTTTGCTTATACGGGACCTTATTCAATTAGTTGAAAAGGATTGTATCCCAGCAGCAATAATAGCACTTGATAACGAGAAGGCGTTTGACAGACTAGAATGGGATTTCTTGTTTAAGTCTTTAGACCATATTGGCTTTGGTTCAAGATTTATTAAATGGGTCAATATTTTATATACTGATATAAGAAGTTGCTATTTAGTTAACAATCAGCTATCCAAACCTATAGTGTTGGAACGAGGTGTCAGACAAGGTTGCTCACTGTCCCCGCTTCTATTCGTCATAGCTATGGAATCGTTGGGGGCCACATTGAGGTAATGCAATGACTTTCAAGGAATATGTATACGTGGCGTAGAAAGGCCACTAAAGGTTTCTCAATATGCAGATGATACGACTGTGTTTGCGGGTAAAAATACGGATTTTAGAATTTTAAATGGAGTATTAACAGATTTTCAAAAGGCATCAGGAATTAAAGTCAATAAAGATAAATCTAAGGGATTGTTTTTGGGCGATTGGAAGGGCAGAACTGATAATGTGATGGATATTAACTGCTCAAATGATGTCATAAAGATTTTGGGTATTTACTTTAGTAGAGAACAAAATGTATTACTAAACTGGGAAGAAAGGATATCCAGGCCAAAGTGTGCATTACTAAATTGGAAACGACGTTGTCTAACTGTCTTTGGCAGGACATTTGTCCTTAATAATTTAATTTTATCTGGACTGTGGTATACCGCTTCTGTAGTTCATATGCCCAAATCAGTAGACTCAAAGATCAACACGTTACTTTTGTCCTTCTTATGGGAGGACAAAGCCCATTTAGTATCACAGTCAATCCTCACCAATGAAAAGCATGCCGGAGGCCTGTATTTGGTTAATGTTTCAGCAAAGTGTGCTTCTTTAAAATTGAAATTCTTGAATAAGTTACTTAGTTCAAACTCATCTTGGTCAAGTGTTTCAAGGGCACTTCTCCAAAGGTACGTTGACCCATTTCCAGTAGAATGTTTATTTATGTGCAATAAATTGCCACCTAATCATCAAAAGATTCCAAATGTATATAAAGAACAGCTCGAAGCCTTAAAAATATTTACACGATCAATGCCACAACCCAATTGTTGGGAAGATGCCTTAGAGCAACGTCTTTGGGGCAACGAGTTGATTCGTGATAATGATGATGTATTATATTTGCCCTCTATGGCCAAAAATGGTATTCAATATTTACGTGACTTGGTAAATCCGAAATCTCGTAGATGGATTGCGATGCAAGATGTAGCAAGAATAACATCAATGAGACATATTGATGCTCAGCGCTTATTTGTTAGAATAAAGAATGCAATACCTGCTGTATGGTTCAAATTGCCGAAAGCACGTGGTAACATTGATATGTTGCTACCAACATTAGTATTTATGTCAGAACATAAAAAATACAACATGGCATCTAGAGACTGGTATAGAATTCTAATGCAAAGTCGGAGACAGACTCCTATTGTGGTTAGGCATTGGAACTATTTAGGATGCACGCCAAAGAACTGGGAAAATGCCTGGAAAGCAATACATCTACCTTGTCTACCAGGAAATGCATGGGACCTGGCATGGCGATTACTCCATCGAAGGCTATGGGTCGGTCATCTTACTTATATGTGTAAAATATCAAGTACAGACCGGTGCTTATTATGTAATACTGAGGAGGAAACGATAGACCATCTATTTACTCAGTGTCGCATAACTACAGGCTTTTGGGTATATATCAATATGCTCCTTGCTAAATTTGGAACCAAATATGTGAATTTAGTGGCTGAAACAATTTTGTTCAAAGATTGCTCAACTATCGGACGAATCATTAATAGCAAGGAGAAAGAATTGTTAATAACCCTGTTATCTGTAGGAGTGTGGGCCATCTGGAAGCATCGGTGTTCAGAGGCCAGAGATAAAACCGGCAACAACCATTAGAGAGCCATACAAGCTATATTTCGATCATTGTTGATAAACTGCATTCATTGTGAATTTTACAGGCTAGTAGAACATGGGAGAGAAAGTAGATTTAAAGACATATGGTGCAAAACTGGCCTAGTATCAATTGAATACGGATATCTAAAAATATCAGAAGCGGAACTTGTATAAGCTAGCACACTCGCTGTTTGCTGTATATTGATAAATCCTATTTTAAATTAATTTAATTGCCTTTATTTTAAAATTGTAATGCATTAGGAGACTCTAATCTTGACGAATATCCTAACCTTGGGAGCAGAATATTAAAATATCAAATGAGCATTATGTCAATATTCTGGAGGTGATCCGATTTTCAAGTTAACAGAGTGTGATATCTTACAATTAGCTTCCTGTTGTAAATATTTACTGTAAGTGTATTTGTTCCAGGGTAATTTGCAAAAACTTACAATGAAGTAAATTTAGAATGTGAACCCAGAGCGCCATCTAAGTAGTCATAGTTTGTATACGTTTGCTTTGTGCATTATATGATATAAAGGCTACTACGTCCGTGGGTATTTAATAATCGGCTAACTGGCGTCAATGAGTGACTTTTTGTTACTTATTGACGAGTCACCTCGCCACTTGTTGGCGAGCTGCACTCGCCATTTGGCCCTACTACTATACGGTGTGCTACGTTAAATTACATATGATCTACTTAGCCTGCCGGTCATGAATCGGCTCAGTGGCATCAATGATTAGCAGTAGCTTACTGCTAATTATTGATGAGTGGCTTTACCACTTGTTGGTTAGCTATGCTCGCCATTTGGGCCTACTACTACACGGTGTGCAAATAGCAATGTCTTTGTTGAATTATGTTAGGCTATCAGGTCTTTATTAATTATGTTTTCTATGTAGTTATGCCACGGTTGTGGTATATGATAATAGAGTATTTTAGCATGCACTGGTTTGACATGTTACGTTTGTATTGTTATTCTATTAATAAAGCCTGCTATTTCAACCGATTTTTTATGGGGGTTTGCAAGCCTTTTTAAAGGAGTTCCTCCGGGAAGTGTATCCGACTGCGTCAGCGTCGGATTTTCAACAAAAAAAAAAGTAGTAGTAGTAGTAATAGTAGTAGTAGTAGTAGTAGTAGTAGTAGTAGTAGTAGTAGTAGTAGTAGTCGTTGTCGTCGTCGTCGTCGTCGTCGTCGTCGTCGTCGTCGTCGTCGTCGTAGTAGTAGTAGTAGTAGTAGTAGTAGTAGTAGTAGTAGTAGTAGTAGTAGTAGTAGCAGCAGCAGAAGCAGCAGCAGTAGTAGTAATAGTAGTAGTAGTAGTAGTAGTAGTTACTGATGCTGTGACTTATTCACACATACAAAATTTGGCACCATTTTTCATGACTCTATGAATTTCAAGCAGAGTCTCTCGATTGGCAAACCAATAGAAGCACTGCACTGCAACAACGTACTGAAAGATGAACACTGCATTGCTACATATGCATATCCATCAGGAATTATAAATGACTATGGTATTATCGTAATAGAATATAATATATGTACATGCAAATGTATTTATATACCAATATATCTTAAAACATATGGTCTAAAGCTATGTCCATACAAGTTTCTTATTTTTTGTTAATGCAGAATACAAATAGAATCAGCCAGCTGCAAAATGCCTTCCTGTTATCTCGAATTACTAAGCCCAGAGGAATAGATTCCAGACCATATTCTCCAAACCTGGACTCTTTTTTAGGAAAGATGACAGCAGCTTTAGAACAAAACATTCCATAATTAGCACCAAACGTTGGTGCCACATGGGCCACTAGCTTTGCCAGCAACATCCGACTTTTTATATAACTCGGACAATAATATTGAACGCAGAATAATAATAATAATAATAATAATAATAATAATAATAATAATAATAATATCCCTTCTCCATTTAACCACTCTTGTGTCGACAGCGCCTCAAAGCGCCTCAAAGCGCTCAAAGTGCTCCCTATATCAAGTAACCATTTAAAGCTCTAAAAGCAGCAGCAACAGCAGCAGCAGTAGCAGCAGCAGTAACAGCAACAATAGCAGCAGCAGTAGCAGTAGTAGCAGCAGCAGTAACAGCAGCAGTAGTAGCAGTAACAGCAACAATAGCAGCAGCAGTAGCAGCAGTAGCAGCAGCAGTAGCAGCAGCAGTAGTAGCAGTAACAGCAACAATAGCAGCAGCAGTAGCAGTAGTAGCAGCAGCAGTAGCAGCAACAATAGCAGCAGCAGTAGCAGTAGTAGCAGCAGTAGCAGCAGCTGCAGTAGTAGTCGTCGTCGTCGTCGTCGTCGTCGTCGTCGTCGTCGTCGTAGTAGTAGTAGTAGTAGTAGTAGTAGTAGTAGTAGTAGTAGTAGTAGTAGTAGTAGTAGTAGTAGTAGTAGTACTAGTAGTAATAGTAGTAGTAGCAGTTGTAGTAGTAGTAGTAGTAGTAGTAGTAGTAGTAGTAGTAGTAGTAGTAGTAGTAGTAGTAGTAGTAGTAGTAGTAGTAGTAGTAGTAGTCGTCGTCGTCGTCGTCGTCGTCGACGCTGTCGTCGTCGTCATCGTCGTCGACGCCGTCGTCGTCGTCGTCGTCGTCGTCGTCGACGCCGTCGTCGTCGTCGTCGTCGTCGTAGTAGTAGTAGTAGTAGTAGTAGTAGTAGTAGTAGTAGTAGTAGTAGTAGTAGCAGTAGTAATAGTAGTAGTAGTAGTAGTAGTAGTAGTAGTAGTAGTTGTAGTAGTAGTAGTAGTAGTAGTAGTAGTAGTAGTAGTAGTAGTCGTCGTCGTCGTCGTCGTCGTCGTCGACGCCGTCGTCGTCGTCGTCGTCGTAGTAGTAGTAGTAGTAGTAGTAGTAGTAGTAGTAGTAGCAGCAGCAGCAGCAGCAGCAGCAGCAGCAGCAGCAGCAGCAGCAGCAGCATTGGAAGTCAATATTGTCAACGCACTGGCTCAGAATCTTCAATAATTGAAAAAATTCAAAAATTTAAGATATTTTGGTTTATCTTACCGCCTGAGATTTGTCATTTTGTTTGAGAAAAGCCATATGGCATTAATGTTAACCCTTTACTGGTTAAATCTGTTCAGTAAAATCCAAATATGCGCTTACTTATTTAATGTACATTTGCAGGCACAGACAAGGTCATTCCCGAGAATATACCACTGAAACGACTGTCTCGGTTCCCGAGCCAGTCATTACAGCGGTAAATTTTCAAAAATACTCCAATCCTCGCCGGCAAATGGACATTGCCCAAGATCACTAAATTGACCGTTTTTGGCTGACCATCATGCAAGGGTTAATGTTGAATGATTGAGATGGATATTACGGATAGCTATTTGAGTTTTGCCTTTACCAAGACGTCACGTAGATTCGGATTTTTCTTAAACGCAATTACTGGACGATTGTTACAGGTTGGTTACAGTTTCTCCTGTAGGTTTTGATACTCATCTTTCAAGATTTTGGAAATTTCAACGTTTTTCCGATTATAGGTCAGAATGAATGGAATTTTGTCACGTTGATCAGATAAGCCTGGGTCCTAATTTATTCCCCTTGGCCACTGTGTTTCGAGTTCTTTAATCCAAAACGATTCTCGAAGTTTTCTTTGTTTATCAGTTTCTTCTGCCGTATCTGAAATGGGTGGCTGTTCAATCGGCATAATTTCAAAGTCACGAAGGACTAAATGGTCAGGAAGATTAAAATGTTCGGAAACATGTGTGTCTTCCTCTAGCCTAATATCTGAGAGGTGTCGAGTTTCCCGCCATCTTAATGGACATTTGGTTTCGCCGACATACTGTTTTTGGCACTATTTGCATGAAATTAGACAAATAACATTTTTAGAGTCACAATCTAGATTAGACTGAAGTTGGAACTTGCTTTTGTTCTGAAAGCTCGTGAAAGTATTCTGGTTTGGGAGAAATTCATCTAACGTGCACCTTTTCTTTCCGCATTTGCGAGATTCGCCTACACCTATAATAGGACGATTGTGAGAAATTTTGGTAGGCCGACGATTTGAGGCATTATCTGGAATGGTTTCCAAGCCCTCTAATGTTTCAGATTTGATTTTGCGCAAGAATCGTGAGGAGTAACCTCGTGGTTTGAGTGCTTTGAATAGGGCAGAGCACGCTTCTTAAAAGTTTTTCCTCTCACTCGAATTCCTATGAAACGGATTATTTGTGATTTTACTATTCCTTTAAAAGTATGCGGTGGATGGAATGATTTTTTGTGCAATAGCTGATGCGAATCGGTTGGTTTGAAATACACTTTGTAGTCTAAGTAGCCAGTTGTTTCATACTTTAGACCTTTATATACAGTTACATCCAGGAAATCTACAGACATCTCGTCAATGGTTGCTTTTAATTTGATATTCGGATCGTGATTGTTCAGAATTTCGAAAAATTCATCAAACTCTGCCTTTGTGTGTTGCCAAATCATGAAAATGTCATCAAGGTACCTGCGATAAATGAGGGGCTGTTTTGGACACTTTTCTAACGCTTCCTCCTCCCACTCTGCTACGTAAATATTGGCAAAACATGGGCTAAAGCGCTTGCCCATCGCGCAGCCACAAATTTGTTGGTAAATTTCGCCATCGAATTCAAAATCATTGCCTTTCAGACTCAGCTCTAATAGAGCTATTACTTCTCTGTCTGGCCTGTTGGTGTCTGGGTAGTTATCGAATGTTTTACGGATAGAATTTATACCCTTCTCGATGTTAATGTTTGTATACATAGCATCGATGTCAAGCGTGACCAGGAATGAACTTGGAGGTATCCAGGTCTCAGAGACCTGGGATAAGAAGTCTTCTGTGTTTTTCAAGAAGCTGGGGTGTCTATTTGCTATTGGCTGTAGATGGTAATCGATGTATTCACTGATTCTGTAGGATTCTGAGCCACAATCAGAGATTATAGGTCGCCCGGGCAGTGACATTGGGTCCATCCACGAATCTATGGGTTTATGAATTTTTGGCAAGAGATAGAAAGTCCGTGGTTTTGACTCAAGCTTTCCGGTGATCTTCTTGCTATCGAGCAATCTTTGAAGAATCTCATTAAATTTGCTGCAATTATTTTGCCAAAGTGGTTTGCTTAGTTTCTGGTAATGCTTTGGGTTACTAAGTTATCGTTGTGCTTCACGTTTATAGTTATCTTTAAGCATTATTACAGTCGCAGACCCTTTATCTGCAGGTTTGATGACAATTTCGCTGCTTTTAGACAATTCAATTAAGGCCTGGCGTTCCTCATAGGGTAAATTTCGTTGATCATTAGGGAATGCAGAATTTTTAACATGCTCTGAAAAGAGTTCTATGCTTTCACCAATCGCTGGGTCCAGGAGTTTTACGCTTGGTGCCCAGTCAGTTTTTTCAATGAATGGTAGAATGTTACTATTAGAGTTACAAAAGAAGTCTGCTAACTTAATACGGTGACTAAATTCAGATGTTTCCATACAGCCATTATGTAAAAGAGCATCCAAACCTGTTTTAGGTTTTGGTGTTGGGACAAATGAAGACCAAAATTGAGCAGTGACTGCTCTGCTTCACCTAATGGGGAGCCAGTTAGATTGACAATATTACTGCCCAGTCCTGTTTCTGGGAGGATGTTACCTTGGCCCCTGTCTAGTTTAAATCTAGGAATTTAAGTCAGGCAGAATACATAGAGTTAGCTGTCTTTTCAGTCCAATGAATGTTATCCTTAACAACATTAAATTCGGAGAGTCTGAGTGCAGGAATGACAGTCACAGATTGTGATGATTCAGCCGTCGCATTGAGGGACTGAATCGCCAACCTCTGCTGAGCTGTCAACTGACTTGAATAGTTAAGTTTTGCGAAGTAAATCGCAGTCTTTGGGAATTTGGACTTAATCGCACTGAAAAGCAGCATTAATCTATGTTTTGAACTAGAGATGGGTTCATTCATATCATTAATACCAATGTTAATCACTATTTTCTCTGGTTTAAATGATCCAGTGTACTTTTGAAGTATTCCTCTAGCATGACACAATTTAGCTCCTGGGTAGCAGGCAACTTGCGTTTCAGGGTGGGGCTCAACATTAATGCGACTCAGGTTCGAAGCTCCAAAGATGAGTAATTTGTTCGTGAGAACAGGTAGTCGCCAGTCAATTTTGTTTTCGATTTCATGACTAAATTTCCAAAAAATGTTTCTCTCCAACATGGTGGGTTGTTTGGGTCTATTTGCAAATTTAATAGGACGCACCTCCGGTGCATTACTTGGACCTGGAGTTGGAGAGAAGCTGGGCTGTGGCAGTTTCCCTGTTGGGGATGGGGTCTTCTTCTTCTTCTTCTTCTTCTTCTTTTCGTTCGCTGATCATACCGCCAGTCCTAAGTGACTATCGACATGATCATAAGCATTAAGTGTGTGGATCCATGGTTTATTACAGTGCGCCGTGCGGCCTGGAACCTCCGTCTTCAGCACTCGAGGTTTCTGTCAAGGTTACCTCACCCGTACCTACTTTAGTCGCCTCTTACGATATGCAGAGGATACGGAACGTGTATTCTAAGCCACACCTACAGGGTATAGGGATGGGGTCTTGAGACCCGATGGTTGACTGCTCAGAGGGGATTTCTGAGAAGCGCCAGTCCGTGGACCAGATTTGCTACCATTAACCCTTTCCCTCTGTGGCAAGGGCGGATATTCGTTTGGGTCATTTAGATTGCCTAGTGGAGAGACAGGTAGTGGGATTAATGATGCTTCAAATAGCATATCTCTAGGGCCAGGATCTAATGGTAGCAATGGAGAGATAGATTTTATTGTCTACTCGTTTTGTGACTGGCGGCGAAGTTTCAGGTGATCTGAGGCGTTTTTTCATTTGTGATTGTGGGGCCACAGTTGGTATCATGACCAGAGGTGTGGCTTGTGCGAGATTTTGAATTGGTTGCTGAGATGGATCTATCGGTCGCACAAAATCATAAAAAGAACTAATCGCATTAATTTCGAGCTTTCTATTATAATTGTTTTTGCCCAGCGTATAGCATTGGATTTAGCACGACCTAGGTCTAAATGTGACATTGCCTGTGTGAGGACTACTTCAGTTCTAATACTACCAAGTTGTTCATTATAGTGATTTAATATGGCCTTAATGGTAGATTTTGCCCACTCAAAATTCACATTCCAGATGGCAAAGTAGATGTCATCATCTGGCATAGCTGGCTTACAAAACCCATTCAGCTCTTCCAGCTTCCTACTAAGCCCATCAGGGAGGGTTTCAGCATCTAAATGCCTACGTAGCGTAGCAATATGGTGGAAGCACTGAATTATTTGGTAATACCGCTTTACCAGGCGCGCATGCGCAGATGAAACCCCTTTACCATCTCCATTCTTCCTACGACCATTCTTCCTCGCAATAGCCATTCAGACAGACACGCGTTCAATCTAACTAGCAATCATACAGGCAGTTGAGCAGGTAAGAAAGATTCGATCAGGCAAAACTCAAATTCAAGCAGACAAATTCATTCACATCAACTACAAATTGAACCAATATATTACTTACACCTGAAAGATAAATTATAGAATTAACGTGTAATATGCAAGGGTTAACAATACAACAATACAATACGCAATATTGAGAGTCTCTCGATTGGCAAACCAATGGAAGCACTGCGCTGCAACAACGTACTGAAAGATGAACACTGCATTGCTACATATGCATATCCATCAGGAATTATAAATGACTATGGTATTATCGTAATAGAATATAATATATGTATATGCAAATGTATTTATATACCAATATATCTTAAAACATATGGTCTAAAGCTATGTCCATACAAGTTTCTTATTTTTTGATAATGTAGCATACAAATAGAATCAGCCAGCTGCAAAATGCCTTCCTGTTATATCGAATTACTGAGCCCAGAGGAACAGATTCCAGACCATATTCTCCAAACCTGGACTCTTTTTTAGGAAAGATGACAGCAGCTTTAGAACAAAAAAATTCCACAATTAGCACCAAACGTTGGTGCCACATGGGCCACTAGCTTTGCCAGCAAGATCCGGCTTTTTATATAACTCGGACAATAATATTGAACGCAGAATAATAATAATAATAATAATAATAATAATAATAATAATAATAATAATAATATCCCTTCTCCATTTAACCATTCTTGTGTCGACAGCGCCTCAAAGCGCCTCAAAGCGCTCAAAGTGCTCCCAATATCAAGTAACTATTTAAAGCTCTAAAAGCAGCAGCAGTAGCAGCAGCAGTAGCAGCAGTAGTAACAGCAACAATAGCAGCAGCAGTAGCAGTAGTAGCAGCAGCAGTAACAGCAGCAGTAGCAGCAGCAGTAACAGCAGCAGTAGCAGCAGCAGTAGCAGCAGCAGTAGTAGCAGCAGTAGTAGTCGTCGTCGTCGTAGTAGTAGCAGCAGCAGTAGCAGTAGTAGTAGTCGTCGTCGTCGTAGTAGTAGTAGTAGTAGTAGTAGTAGTAGTAGTAGTAGTAGTAGTAGTAGTAGTAGTAGTAGTAGTAGTAGTAGTAGTAGTAGTAGTAGTAGTACTAGTAGTAGTAGTAGTAGTAGTAGTAGTAGTAGTAGTAGTAGTAGTAGTAGTAGTAGTAGTAGTAGTAGTAGTAGTAGCAGCAGCAGCAGCAGCAGCAGTAGTAGTAATAGTAGTAGTAGTAGTAGTAGTAGTTACTGATGCTGTGACTTATTCACACATACAAAATTTGGCACCATTTTTCATGACTCTATGAATTTCAAGCAGAGTCTCTGGATCGGCAAACCAATAGAAGCACTGCGCTGCAACAACGTACTGAAAGATGAACACTGCATTGCTACATATGCATATCCATCAGGAATTATAAATGACTATGGTATTATCGTAATAGAATATAATATATGTATATGCAAATGTATTTATACACCAGTATATCTTAAAACATATGGTCTAAAGCTATGTCCATACAAGTTTCTTATTTTTTGTTAATGCAGCATACAAATAGAATCAGCCAGTTGCAAAATGACTTCCTGTTATATCGAATTACTGAGCCCAGAGGAACAGATTCCAGACCATATTCTCCAAACCAGGACTCTTTTTTAGGAAAGATGGCAGCAGCTTTAGAACAAAAAATTCCACAATTAGCACCAAACGTTGGTGCCACATGGGCCACAAGCTTTGCCAGCAACATCCGACTTTTATATAACTCAGACAACAATATTGAACGCAGAATAATAATAATAATAATAATAATAATAATAATAATAATAATAATAATAATAATAATAATAATAATAATAATATCCCTTCTCCATTTAACCACTCTTGTGTCGACAGCGCCTCAAAGCGCTCAAAGTGCTACCTATATCAATTAACCATTTAAAGCTCTAAATATCGCAAAGAAAATTCATGTCCATTTAGAGAAGAAAATGTGTGTAAATAACTTTCTATTGCCACACGTTTTGATCAGCTTGATCATCAAATAGGTAATATTCAAGAAAATACAACTTTTCTCCCTTGGCAGTGTACATGTTCAGGCCGAGAGATGACAATTTTTGTAAATTTATCACTGGAATGACTGGCTCGGTAACCGAGCCAGTCATTCCAGTGATAAATTTACAAAAATTGTCATCTCTCGGCCTGCAAATGTATATCACTCAAGAGCACTGCATGTGCCATTTTGCAGGCGTAACCAATATAAGATTAAGCTGAAACAGCCGAAGCTGGGTTTCTGGACCTTTCCGGTTTTAGCTATGCCCCGCCCATCCCTAGCTAAGCTCCACCCACACCTCGCTCGTGTTGGAATCGATCGATCTCTGAACACCCTGACTATCAATTTAAAAAAAACTACACAGGTAAGTCGTTGAATATTTTGAAACTAATTTGACTGGGTGATGATGCTGCCTAGGTGCCCAGTCAAATTAGTTTCAAAATATTCAACAGCATGTTTATTAAATAGGAAAGAATTACAAAGACATACAATTCATACAACGTGTCGGACCATTTGAGATTTGATGACGGTCTATATGGAACCCAGTGTGGCGTAATGATTATGGCGTAATCATACACGCGCTGAGCTGATTACGATGTCATACGAGGCCAGATGATGGATGGATACTCTGGAAAGGTGAGAAGTCTAGTCATTCTAAGTTTGGGCCTAACACAAATTCCAACAGTAGGTATTCCAATGGTCATATATCATATGAAACGCCCCAAGCAATCGAGATATGGAAAAGCACTAACAATTCAGAAGAAGTCTAAATGCCTCTCATATAATATAAATCACATACTCTTCCATATGACACTGACGCGGTCTCAGTATACCGGTTATTTTGAATGCATTTTGCTTCTAGAAATTATTTGACATCAAATAACTGTCATTTGATATTTTATTAAAAGTAATTGCCACAAAATACAAAACGGTGGCTATCAATGCTAGAATTCTTGATGGTTCATCTCCCGTTAAATAATGAGATATGTTTCATTTAATTGTCTACCATAAGCAAACGGCATAAAAAATAAATACAATAAATAACATCAACCTCTTGTTTTCCAACTATTTTTATCTGTATCAACTTTTTGCAAACACGTGGGATTAATGAGAACTTTCATTATGAAATAGATCAGCAAAACCTATCAGCAGAAACAATAGTACTATGCTCTAGAGGAACGATATCGTGGCCCAAGGTAGCATTGCAGAAATTGTAACGTTACTCGCTGAAATGTCAAAATGATGTTAGATATCAGCAAGAATCGTAGTCCAAATGCTATTTGGTGAAGTATTTTATGCATATTTATGTTATTCTATGAAGCGATATATTTCGATCATGAGTGGAAATATGTTTTAATTACATTAACCGTTTCACTGTTTATATCTTAATATATCACCCCGATACTGGTAAGGTGTTGTGCATTGCGAATTCCATTCAACACGGCATTATAGACACTGATTTAGGCAGCAGAATTGACCTTTTCAGTTTACCCATCCATCACATGACATCATAATCAACTATATGACGTGTAAGATGACGTCATGAATGACTCGAATTAGCCCCCTCTTAAACGCTTAGTTCCGTCAGGTTGTATGAATTGTATGTATTTACTATTAAATGAACATGCTGGTGAATATTTTGAAATATGGAATCTGGAACGGGCCATTGCCATTGTCAAATACTATCCATAACGTTGAAATCACCATTACCCTCACCCTGTAAGGGGATGACAGTATTCCGATCGTGTCCGTCTGTCCGTCTATGTGTATTTCTCTCAGTCTGTGTCCGCACCTGTATCTAAAAAAAATATTCATCTGATTTGGCTCAAATCTGAATACAAGGAACTTGCTGTGCAAGAGGACCTGCAGACATGGGCCCTGATCATGATAAAATAACTCTGGTACGGCTCGGATCAAATTCTGAATCTACAAATATCTCTGGTCCAATTTGGTTGGAAAGTTAACACAAGAAACGTGTGACGATACATTGGGATATCACAATTTTGGGCGCAATCCGGAACAAATCCGAATCCGGTAAATCTGAAAACATCTGAAAAATCTGGGAAAAATTGAAAGCGATGGGCTGAAATCTTGTATTTGTTATGCCAATGTAAAAATATAATGATTTCTGCCAGGGATTGGGCCACCTTGTATTGGTGATCTTGATATTTAGAAAAGGACCATGAACGACCAATCCAAAGACATATATTTTGGTGTATATTGATTTAGCAACGCGTTAGTTGTAGGATAACAGCAACAACTTCTAGTCAAATTAGTTTCAAAATATTATATGGGATGAGCATTACATAATAAAGAATGTGATGCATTGGAGCTGACATGGCATCACACACAATAGCTTGAGGAGACAAAATGGTGTCGATCACTGTTCAACATTTACTCGATATTACAAAACAGGTAATTACGATACAGATCAGGGTATGAATGATATGGAATCTATAAACGATATTCTATCGGTGCAATACAACATTTGAGATGAGATTAGCATCGCTTTAACTAAAGATGGGCGGGGCGGATTATGTGTTTGGCCCTGATTTCATAAAATGACTGGACTGTCTGATATCACTGGCCAGCATGCATTTATTACTAAAATGATGTCTCGTTTTTCATAACAATCACTTGTGTTTGACATGCAATACATACATCAACAGAATCATTGGCTAGCTTGATGTTGTCGGCCAAGCAAAGCATGATTTCAACCGGAAGCTGTTTCTGCCGTAAATGTTCCAAGAACAATGGGTTGGGATCAGTAGCTATAACACGTACGTCCTAAAACGAGAAATAGTATTGGCTTAAAGGTATATATTCACACTAAAATGCTTGAAAATAAAATTGTTAAATTTGTTTACTTTTAGAAGCTTGAATTGTGTATCTAAATGTAATGAAATAAAAAAATAAATGTTAGCATATGACGATTTCTTTACGCATGAATTAACATAATTTATTAAGTTTTGAAAATGAATTAGAAGCTCGAGCCTCTAATTCAAATTTATAACTAAATGAATTGTAGTAATTTATACAGAATGAAATCATCATATGTTAACATTTATTTCGTTTCATTATATTAATGTACAAAGTTTAAGCCTCAAAATGTCTACAATTTTAACAATTTTATTTTCAACCATTTTAGTGTACATAAAACCTTTAAATAGCAGCGTATTAGCTCAGATTTCATTAGAAGTAAATATCCTTGTTATTGTATGTGAAATCTGTGCTTTGTTAAAAGCAGCCGAATTGTGTCATGACATTTCCTTATTGGATATATATGGATGAGTAAAAGACTTTTTTCAGTTTTGTCAACATTATGTTTTGCAAAATATAAATGACATGAATCCGATAAAAGCATAGCCATAGTTATGCGTCTCACTATAAACCTTGAATTTGTTGATGATAATTTCAATTTTCTCATAGAAAATGTCCATGTAGAGATCAAGAGAAGACTATTAAAAAAAATAATAACCTGTATCCATTGAAAACACTGCGTTGCGTTCCGTAAGGAAAACGTTTCAAAACGTTTTGCAAAGACTGCAAACTATAAACAATCTTCTGCTTTCGAATTAAGTACATCATATAATAAACAAACCGAAAAATGCCGATTTTGCAGGCGCCGAGAGCCATGGAAGGTGTTCTCTACTAGACACAAGACTGATGTAACTAATAATGCTATTATGGGCCATTTATGCTCCCATAGTTCCAGATATATAATGCATACAACGTAATTTGGCTTACTTTAGTACACCTCTCTAGGAATTTCTCTGTGAACCTTCCAGTACCTGCTCCCAACTCTAGGACGCATGGCTTAGGATATACTGCAACACACATAGAATAATCACCTAATAAAGAGGGCCTAATATTTAGCTGCGAGTCGGAACTAACACAAGGGCGGTCTCTGTCTGTATGTAGGTGTGTCAGTCTGCCACTATTAGATGTTGTAGAATTGCTGACAAAGCCACCAATGACACAGGAGTACCTCGTCACACTTGTTATATCCGCCATGAGAAAAGTAAATACAGAGATAAACTATTCAGAGGATGCAGATTATTGACAATAAATGGTCCCCAGATTGTGTTTATTCCGTTTTGCAGAATATAATTTGTAGTCTTGGGGAACACAATTGGCTTGGCTCAAATGCCCCCACAAATCAGTTCAGTTGATTCTGGAAAAACAATTGCTGACAGGCAGACAGACAGGCGGGAAGGCATGCGGGCAGACATGCATGAATGCATACATGCGTGCGTGCGTGCAGGCAGGCAGGCAGGCAGGCAGGCAGGCATGCAGGCAGGCAGGCAGGCAGGCAGGCAGGCAGGCAGGCAGGCAAGCAAGCAGACAGACAGACAGACAGACAGACAGACAGACCGACAGACAGACAGACAGACAGACAGACAAGAAGTAGCAGCAGCAGCAAACAACAACAACAACAACAACAACAACAACAGCAGCAGCAACAGCAGCGGCAGTAGCAGCTGCAGTCCAGTTTCCTACCTGCTGCTTTGTTGCCTAGATTTAGCAGTCCTCCAATTTCAAGGATACGGTCCACACATTCGTTTGTGTAGTGTGGCCGGAACTGGTCATATCTGGATGCCTAATATAATTGCAAGAAATAAATTCATTATTTGATTTTTTTAAAAGCATTTGTCAAACACATATTATAATGATTAAGGATTTTATATTAACAAATGCGATGTGCTATAGTTGAGACGTGGAGGGCATTTGCAGCAATGTACAAATGCGACCGTCCAACTGACCGACCAACCGACATACGGACCAACCGACCGAATATCTGACAGACCAATTGATAAACTGACAATGTGACTGAGGATCGACAGGCAGACTGACAGACTTATTGCCTGCGTGCCTGTCTTAAATGCACCCCACACTAGGGCAGCGCGCCAGCAGCGCGCCTGAAGCGCGCCGGCAGCGCAAAATCACACCAGTTCATTTCGCGTTGGATACACACACTAGAGCTGCGCGCCAGCAGTGGGTGTTTTTTATCACTCAAAAAGCAATTTTTGCCGCTTGCTGCCCCGACGCGCGGGAATTTCCTCTTGTGATGTTATGTTATTATAGGGGTTCTCCCAAAAACGTGGTAACAAGGTAGATTTGATTATTATTTGCTGTTTTGCTGTCGATGCTTCGTTGGCGCGCTGCTGGCGCGCTGCCATAGTGCGGGCGCACTTTAGACTGATTTCTTTCAGCTGCACTCATTTTCCTCAGCGCCCTGTCCACTGCGAGCGTCCAGATCTCCTTTAGGTTCTTTTCTTGTCAATGGACCTTTCCGGTTTTAGCTATGCCCCGCCCATCTCTAGCTAAGCTCCACCAACACCTCGCTCGTGTTGGGATCGATCGATCTTTGAACACCCTGACTATCAATTTCCAAAAAAAACACACAGGAAAGCTGTTGAATATTTTAAAACTAATTTGACTAGGTGCTGTTGCTGCCTAAGGCAGCAACAGCGCCCAGCCAAATTAGTTTCAAAATAGTCAACAGCATGCTTATTAAATAGCAAAGAATTACAAAGACATACACTTCATACAACGTGTCGAACTGTTTGAGATTTTTTGGCGGTCTATATGGAACCCTTGTGACGTAGTGATTGTGATGTCATCATACACGTGCTGAGCTGATTATGACGTCATACGAGGTCAGATGATGGATGGATACTCTGGAAAGGTCAATTGAGGCCCTATATTGCCTTACTTTAGATCTGATTGCAAAACACAGCGAGTTGATGTCGTGTCAAGTCTTAGGGTGGTTGATACCTGTTGGCATCTATATAGATGAAATACATTACCATGGCCTAACTTCTGCCTAGCTTCTACCGCCGTCACCTACCCTGACGGCGGTCGGGTTGATGTTTCACACAACAGTACCCTGGCGGTCAAATTTATGGCTTCAGAATCTTTATCCAGCTCGGTTGCAGTTCTATTGGGCGTCTTACTACGCCCCATCTTCACTGGAGAATGATAAGTTATTGTATTGGTTGGTATCTATCGAGTACCTGCTTACAGGAACAGTCTTATTTTATTCCATTCGATTAGTAACCTCTCCAGTTTTACATCTGTTCCCGTTTGTCCTGCCGGATTGAGAGAGACATGGATGAAAGTAGGGGATTCCCTATAGCTATCTCCAGCGATCTGGCGTTCGCCCGTTTCTCAGTTCGGCGCATTACCGACTGAGGTATCGCCTCCTCAAATAAAGAGTGGTTAGTATGGTGTCTATCGAGTCCTTATTCCAAGTCTTATCCACGCCATATCTGGGCTGGTTTTTTGCCCGTCTCTTAATGTTGACTTTCAACTTTTAACACTGGCACCAATTTATACTCCTGCGTGGAGAGAGGCAACAAGGAGCAAAAGAGAGTGCCCATGATTCCAACGACGACGAGATAGCGCACAGCTCAAGTGGGAACCGGGTTAGCCGGCTACGTGTCCCTGAGTGCAAGCCAATACACCAATCCACATCATCCTACTCCTCAAAGGACGAATTCGCAGTTCATTAAATACCGGTCCAGAGGCTAACATTATCATCTGTAAGCAATCATAAGTAAGCCAACATTACAGACATGCCGAATCAGGTTGCGAATCAGGTGATGACGTCAAGAACTCAAAATGTCACTTTAAATGGAACTTGCGTACAGGCCGATATATAAAGATGGAGATTTCATCAATCGTTGGCATCTCCGCGAATTCTGGGATAGCATTTCATTACAGAAAATTGACCTTTTCAGTTTTAGATATGCCCCGCCCATATCTAGCTAAGCTCCACCCCTACCAGGCTTGTAATGGGGAGGTATCGATCCCTGAACTCAGCGGCTATCAATTACCAGAAAACTACGCAGGTAAGATGTTGGGTATTTTGAAACTAATTTGACTGGTTGCTGTTGCTAGCTATAGCAGCAACAACGTTCAATCAAATTGGTTTAATAATGTTGAACAGCATGTTTATTAAATAGTAAAGACGGACTATTAAGCGTTTACGACGGACTAAATCGAGTTAGTCATTACATAGTGATCATGACGTCCCCCTGTACGTCGCGTAGTTTATAATGACGTCATATGATGGATGGATAAACTGGGAACGTCGATCGCAAACAATTTGAAGAAGGAAAAACAATGCAGGTTGTTACAAATAATCTGCCACAAATGAGGGATTTGAACCATTACAACTTTCCCGATTTCACCAGGATCAGGCATAGATTATCTGAAACAATCTGCGACAATCGGGAAATTTTATTCCGATACAATCTGTAACCTCACCTACTGATGGTTACAGATTTTATGTTAACCACGTTTAAGATACAATCTTGCTAAGCCGTTAAGGAATCACGCTCTCGCTAACCTGAAAGCATCTTCACCATCTTTGCTGCACTGTAAAAAATTACCGCAAGTTTTACGGTTAGTAGGCAGTAAAAACGTACGGTAGAAACCCGTAGCATCAATACTACGGTAAATACTCGTAACCCCGCCGAGATACCGGAAGTTCACCGTAAATGGAACCGATGCCAAAGCGGTTGGCTTGATACGCATGCGTACCGCCGTGCATTCTGGTATAAGTTCTCTTACACTGCGCCATTTTTAAATTGCGAAAAGATTTTTATCAGTCGTATAATCAGAAGGAAATCAAATCCATCCTACGCATCTGTTCCAAATAAATTCAAAATGTGAGTACGCATTGCCATTAATATTAGATTGGTGAACATTTTACCGTATGCCAACTCGTTGTTTACTTTTAATTAGCCGTATTACGCATAGGTTTGTTTACAAAGTTTCCATCGTCTTGATTTCAGTTAGTATCATGGCATTAGCATTAATATTCTGTAATGGCATATAAATAATCGTAGGTAAATTAACTTATTCAATGCAAATACCAGTTTCGCCATAGGATTCCCTGTACTGTGTATGACTCGTACTGCAATTATCAGCACATTCCACGACCACACCAACACATCGCCACCAACTGGCAACAATGACCATACTCATGATAATTTTAATTAATAATAATTTTAATAAATTTTGATATAAATATAGCATTTATTTTATGGCAAACTAAACAGGCTCTTGGTATCTCTGAACATTTTGAAAGCAAATTAAAATTTACTGTCAGCAATATTGTAATCGACCCCTACCAATCAGGTCAGTTTATCAAAATACACCCTTCAATGCCTACATTTCTTTAAATTATTTCAAAATAGTTAATTATTGAATGTCCATTTGCAGGTCAATTAAGATACCATTCTTTTAAATTTTTACTGCTGATATGACTGGCTCATTTTTCGTGCCAGTCATTCTAGTGATAAATTTTCAAAAATCAAAAGACCTACAATTTATAATATAATAGGTATATGCCTATGCATATATATGTTTGTCATAATTTTCTTATTTTAGTAAACGGCAAACTCCCATGATAATACTTATATTTGGAACAGAACATTATTAGTATACGTTTTATAGTATCCACATATCAATTTTTATATCAGAATTGCGCAGTTGCGCCAGTCACAGACTGTATTTAACAATGTTTGACCCAGTTTTGCCAGGTTCTGTCCGGTCTCGACAAAACATGCTTTCGGTCAACATTATTGATATTGATTCTCGGTCAACTGTAAGTGTATAGTGTTTGAAACAATTAACATGAAGAAAGCAAGCATTAATTATTCACTAATCAGGCATGCACATTCAATATAAGACATCCAAACAGGTTTGTTTATCGGCAATCCTTCAATTACCCCTTTAAACATTGAGTTATTTTATCGTTAAAATGCAGTCATATTTTTTCCTTGCGCGAGGATGTGTGTCGTTAAATGAGTTGAATTTAACGACTGTGCATTTCAGATTTAATGTCAATTTGTTGGTAATGATTGTTGGTTTGACAAGTTTCACTGCACTCGTCTATGATTTTCATGAACTGGCGAGTCTTGTAAATTCAATGTCAGGCATAGACACATATGTGAATTTACAGTTTTACACATGTCCGTTATTGCCGTGAAGCGTATCACATTAGTGGCTTTTACTTCCGTGTTGGAATGACATGAAACATACAATGGCGGCTCCATAGTTTGGGTGAATGCAGTGAAATTTCACGGTTGGCTCGGTATTTAGAGCTAAAATTACTGTGTTTGTGTTTTTTATTTATCATCTGAATCGATAGTTTAAGATGACTAATATTCTTTTAAACAGTGTTTCCTAGAAAATTCTAAGTGTAAGCTCTAGATCCTTATATGGCTTAGTATGAGTTGATTAAGATGGATGTGTTGTATCTTTGTTCATTTTGTGGACAACTACTTAAGACTATAAAAGCGTATGTAAACCACTGCAGATTGCATAGGAAAGTATGCAATAGTTCATTTCCTTGCCATGTTACTGATTATAACCGGACATTTTCTTCCTACAATGCTTTTAGGACACATCTTCTGAGAGATCATGGGAAGCATACTAAAAGGGATAAGAAAACTGTATTAAGAATTTGTTGACATCCCTCTACAGTGTTTAATCAATCTATGCAAACAGATCTGTGGCAGTTTGACAGAGCTATTAACACATTTGAAAGATCATATTGAGGTCGGAACAGCTATTCTCTGCGGCTTCAAAAAGTGTGGCAGTACGTTTTCTAAAAAGTCATCGTTTTCTTCACACTTGTCACGGAAATATAGGTCTAGTTCCAATGGCTTAGTAAGTGATATGTCTGCGGCGTACCTCACTGAATTGTCTGAATTGCAGAGATCTGACATAGATATGTCTGATACAGATGGACATGAATCACCTGATGGTGTCTGTGAAGATGATGTTCTGGATGAAATGCAAGGACTAGATGAAACAGAAGAGATAGAAGAGTTGTATGTAAAGAATCTTGCTTTATTTTATCTAAAATTAGAGTCAAAATACCTTATTCCATCAACAACTGCGCAAGATATTGTAGAACAGATTAAAGATATCCATTGCCTTGGTCAGTCACTCATTTGCTCAAAGCTCCTATCTAAGTTGGTTTGTGAATTGAATGTTCCAGAAGATATTGCTCAACAAGTAATAGCAGAAATCAAGTCATCTGATCTTTTGGTATGTTGTAGTAATTGACCTTTGCGATCAAATTATGCTCGTATGGTAACAGACAACCCGTTGTCAAAAGGTTGCACCAAGGTCTAGCAAATTGGGGAGGGGGGATTCTGGAAGAGAGCGATCATTTCGGTATGTCCCAGTCAAAGAATCGATCAAGTGCTTATTTCAGAACAAGTCTGTACACGATAAGTATCATGCTACGCAGTTCCCTACTTATCATGGATACCACATAAAGCATGAACAGGAAAATATATTACACGACATAACAGAGGGTCTGGTTTTTAAAAATAATGCATTTTAATGAAAATCCTGATGCCTCGAAATTGATTCTTTATCAGGATTCTTTTGAGGTATGCAATCCTCTGGCCTCCAGCAAGAAAAAGCACAAGATTTTGGCGGTGTATTTGACCTGGACCAATTTCAAGCCACATCTGAGATCCAGTGTGGATCAAACCTGGCTCGTACTTCTTTGTATTGAGAATGATCTTTCATATTTTGAGCCTAGTTAGATATGTCAGCCTTTAATTGAAGATCTCCAGGATTTGGAACTAAATGGATTAGTGCTTTTTGACAATGGCTTTATTACTGGGGACAACTTAGGATCTCGTTGTATTGAAGTATCTGTAGAAAACTTCAGTGGTAACTATTATTGTCGTTATCGTTTACTTCCTGCTGATGAACTTAGGGATGGCCCATGTGCACATGGCCCAAGGTGTACTGAGGTAAATTATAATTTAGCATTGTAGCATTTGTAAAATGGTGATGCCACTGTAAATAATGTACAAGGTAACAAATTTGATTCACCTTTTAATGCGCTATCATTTTTTCATGTGTGTTCTCCGGGTTTACCTCCATGCCTTGGACATGATTTGTTTGAGGGTATTGTGAATTATGATGCTTTGTTTTTTAGTTATTTTAAATTAAATAGGAGGATAACACATTTTAAGTACATTGGTTCTGATAGAAGCAACACGCCCAGCATAGTAAATCCATCGGGGGACAAATTGGGTGGCCAAGCTATAGAGAACTGGTGTCTTGTGCTCATTAGATAGAAGATAATCGAGCATGATGATGAAATCTGGCTGTTTCTTCAGCTACGTGGCAATGTTGATCTGGTGTGTTCACCAAGGATTAGCGAATCAGAGATTGCTTACCTGAATGTTATTATTGAGGAGTATCTTGAGCAAAGACGCGCACTGTTCCCAGATAGCAAACTAAGACCCAAATACCACTACTTAAGACATTATCCTGGCTTGATACTTCAATGTGGTCCCCTTACTCGTCTGTGGGAAAAGCGATTTAAGAGCAAGCACTCATATTTCAAACCATGTTTTAGATATTCTCAAAATTTCAAGAATGTGTGTCTTACCCTTTCAGAGAGGCATCAGCTCATGCAGGCTTATAGGTGTGCTGGTTCATACTTTCCACTGGCTATTGGCATCACACAAGCTGTTCGGTTACATTTGGATGCCTATAGTGAACCTATCAAGGATGCATTAAAGGAACTTAATGTGACTAATGAATATCAATTAACTTATGAAGTGCAATTTAGGGGAACATGTTATATGAGAGGAGTTTATGTTGTAGAATTGCAGCGTCTCAATTGCAAAGCAAAAATTCACGTGTAAGCTGCTGAATGTTTTGAAACTAATATGACAGAAAGCTGTTGCTGCCTGACGTAATATATATATATATATATATGTATTTTATTTTATTGACGCACTGGCAACGTGCGGCTTCAATTTCGATGTGATAACCAGCCGACAGTCATGCACCCTTTAGTTTAATTTGTTGATCACCATCTCCCGGTCGGGGAATCGAACCGCCATACTGCAACTCCGCATAGCATCAGCAACCAGACATCTTTCCACTGGACCACCGCGCCAAGACATAAAGTCTCAGGTTAGCAGACCAGCTTTGACATGTCTGATATACTGACACACTGACGATTCATATGGGACTATATGTGGATGCACCTGCCACGATTCAATCCTTAGCATTTAAGCCTATTGTACTCTGACTCCATCACGGTTCTGGCAGTATATGTATTTTATTTTATTGACGCACTGGCAACGTGCGGCTTCAATTTCGATGTGCTAACCAGCCGACAGTCATGCACCCTTTAGTTTAATTTGTTGATCACCATCTCCCGGTCGGGGGATCGAACCGCCATACTGCAACTCCGCATAGCATCAGCAACCTGACATCTTTCCACTGGACCACCGCGCCAAGACATAAAGTCTCAGGTTAGCAGACCAGCTTTGACATGTCTGATATACTGACACACTGACGATTCATATGGGACTATCTGTGGATGCACCTGCCACGATTCAATCCTTGGCATTTAAGCCTATCGTACTCTGACTCCATCACGGTTCTGGCAGTATATGTATTTTATTTTATTGACGCACTGGCAACGTGCGGCTTCAATTTCGATGTGCTAACCAGCCGACAGTCATGCACCCATTAGTTTAATTTGTTGATCACCATCTCCCGGTCGGGGGATCGAACCGCCATACTGCAACTCCGCATAGCATCAGCAACCAGACATCTTTCCACTGGACCACCGCGCCAAGACATAAAGTCTCAGGTTAGCAGGCCAGCTTTCACGTCTGATATACTGACACACTGACGATTCATATGCGACTATCTGTGGATGCACCTGCCACGAGTCAATCCTTGGCATTTAAGCCTATTGTACTCTGACTCTATCACGGCTCTGGCAGTATATGTATTTTATTTTATTGACGCACTGGCAACGTGCGGCTTCAATTTCGATGTGCTAACCAGCCGACAGTCATGCACCCATTAGTTTAATTTGTTGATCACCATCTCCCGGTCGGGGGATCGAACTGCCATACTGAAACCCCGCATAACATCAGCAACCAGACATCTTTCCACTGGACCACCGCGCCAAGACACAAAGTCTCAGGTTAGCAGACCAGCTTTCACATGTCTGATATACTGACACACTGACGATTCATATGGGACTATCTGTGGATGCACCTGCCACGATTCAATCCTTGGCATTTAAGCCTATTGTACTCTGACTCCATCACGGCTCTGGCAGTATATGTATTTTATTTTATTGACGCACAGGCAACGTGCGGCTTCAATTTCGATGTGCTAACCAGCCGACAGTCATGCACCCATTAGTTTAATTTGTTGATCACCATCTCCCGGTCGGGGGATCGAACTGCCATACTGAAACCCCGCATAACATCAGCAACCAGACATCTTTCCACTGGACCACCGCGCCAAGACACAAAGTCTCAGGTTAGCAGACCAGCTTTCACATGTCTGATATACTGACACACTGACGATTCATATTGGACTATCTGTGGATGCACCTGCCACGATTCAATCCTTGGCATTTAAGCCTATTGTACTCTGACTCCATCACGGCTCTGGCAGTATATGTATTTTATTTTTTTGACGCACTGGCAATGTGCGGCTTCAATTTCGATGTGCTAACCAGCCGACAGGCATGCAACCATTAGTTTAATTTGTTGATCACCATCTCCCGGTCGCGGAATCGAACCGCCATACTGCAACTCGGCGTAGCATCAGCAACCAGACATCTTTCCACTGGACCACCGCGCCAAGACATAAAGTCTCAGGTTAGCAGACCAGTTTTCACATGTCTGATATACTGACACACTGACGATTCATATGGGACTATCTGTGGATGCACCTGCCACGATTCAATCCTTGGCATTTAAGCCTATTGTACTCTGACTCCATCACGGCTCTGGCAGTATATGTATTTTATTTTATTGACGCACTGGCAACGTGCGGCTTCAATTTCGATGTGCTAACCAGCCGACAGTCATGCACCCATTAGTTTAATTTGTTGATCACCATCTCCCGGTCGGGGATCAAACCGCCATACTGCAACTCCGCATAGCATCAGCAACCAGACATCTTTCGACTAGACCACCGCGCCATGACATAAAGTCTCAGGTTAGCAGACCAGCTTTCACATGTCTGATATACTGACACACTGACGATTCATATGGGACTATCTGTGGATGCACCTGCCACGATTCAATCCTTGGCATTTAAACCTATTGTACTCTGACTCCATCACGGCTCTGGCAGTATATGTATTTTATTTTATTGACGCACTGGCAACGTGCGGCTTCAATTTCGATGTGCTAACCAGCCGACAGTCATGCACCCATTAGTTTAATTTGTTGATCACCATCTCCCGGTCGGGGATCGAACCGCCATACTGCAACTCCGCATAGCATCAGCAACCAGACATCTTTCGACTGGACCACCGCGCCAAGACATAAAGTCTCAGGTTAGCAGACCAGCTTTCACATGTCTGATATACTGACACACTGACGATTCATATGGGACTATCTGTGGATGCACCTGCCACGATTCAATCCTTGGCATTTAAGCCTATTGTACTCTGACTCCATCACGGCTCTGGCAGAATATGTATTTTATTTTATTGACGCACTGGCAACGTGCGGCTTCAATTTCGATGTGCTAACCAGCCGACAGTCATGCACCCATTAGTTTAATTTGTTGATCACCATCTCCCGGTCGGGGGATCGAACCGCCATACTGCAACTCCGCATAGCATCAGCAACCAGGCATCTTTCCACTGGACCACTGCGCCAAGACATAAAGTCTCAGGTTAGCAGACCAGCTTTCACATGTCTGATATACTGACACACTGACGATTGATATGGGACTATCTGTGGATGCACCTGCCACGATTCAATCCTTGGCATTTAAGCCTATTGTACTCTGACTCCATCACGACTCTGGCAGTATATGTATTTTATTTTATTGACGCACTGGCAACGTGCGGCTTCAATTTCGATGTGCTAACCAGCCGACAGTCATGCACCCATTAGTTTAATTTGTTGATCACCATCTCCCGGTCGGGGGATCGAACTGCCATAATGCAACTCCGCATAGCATCAGCAACCAGACATCTTTCCACTGGACCACCGCGCCAAGACATAAAGTCTCAGGTTAGCAGACCAGCTTTCACATGTCTGATATACTGACACACTGACGATTCATATGGGACTATCTGTGGATGCACCTGCCACGATTCAATCCTTGGCATTTAAGCCTATTGTACTCTGACTCCATCACGGCTCTGGCAGTATATGTATTTTATTTTATTGACGCACTGGCAACGTGCGGCTTCAATTTCGATGTGCTAACCAGCCGACAGGTATGCACCCATTAGTTTAATTTGTTGATCACCATCTCCCGGTCGGGGGATCGAACCGCCATACTGCAACTCCGCATAGCATCAGCAACCAGACATCTTTCCACTGGACCAATGCGCCAAGACATAAAGTCTCAGGTTAGCAGACCAGCTTTCACATGTCTGATATACTGACACACTGACGATTCATATGGGACTATCTGTGGATGCACCTGCCACGATTCAATCCTTGGCATTTAAGCCTATTGTACTCTGACTCCATCACGGCTCTGGCAGTATATGTATTTTATTTTATTGACGCACTGGCAACGTGCGGCTTCAATTTCGGTGTGCTAACCAGCCGACAGTCATGCACCCATTAGTTTAATTTGTTGATCCCCATCTACCGGTCGGGGGATCGAACCGCCATACTGCAACTCCGCATAGCATCAGCAACCAGACATCTTTCCACTGGACCACCGCGCCAAGACATAAACTCTAAGGTTAGCAGACCAGCTTTCACATGTCTGATATACTGACACACTGACGATTCATATGGGACTATCTGTGGATGCACCTGCCACAATTCAATCCTTGGCATTTAAGCCTATTGTACTCTGACTCCATCACGGCTCTGGCAGTATATGTATTTTATTTTATTGACGCACTGGCAATGTGCGGCTTCAATTTCGATGTGCTAACCAGCCGACAGGCATGCACCCATTAGTTTAATTTGTTGATCACCATCTCCCGGTCGCGGAATCGAACCGCCATACTGCAACTCGGCGTAGCATCAGCAACCAGATATCTTTCCACTGGACCACCGCGCCAAGACATAAAGTCTCAGGTTAGCAGACCAGTTTTCACATGTCTGATATACTGACACACTGACGATTCATATGGGACTATCTGTGGATGCACCTGCCACGATTCAATCCTTGGCATTTAAGCCTATTGTACTCTGACTCCATCACGGCTCTGGCAGTATATGTATTTTATTTTATTGATGCACTGGCAACGTGCGGCTTCAATTTCGATGTGCTAACCAGCCGACAGTCATGCACCCATTAGTTTAATTTGTTGATCACCATTTCCCGGTCGGGGAATCGAACCGCCATACTGCAACTCCGCATAGCATCAGCAACCAGACATCTTTCCACTGGACCACTGCGCCAAGACATAAAGTCTCAGGTTAGCAGACCAGCTTTCACATGTCTGATATACTGACACACTGACGATTCATATGGGACTATCTGTGGATGCACCTGCCACGATTCAATCCTTGGCATTTAAGCCTATTGTACTCTGACTCCATCACGGCTCTGGCAGTATATGTATTTTATTTTATTGACGCACTGGCAACGTGCGGCTTCAATTTCGGTGTGCTAACCAGCCGACAGTCATGCACCCATTAGTTTAATTTGTTGATCACCATCTCCCGGTCGGGGATCGAACCGCCATACTGCAACTCCGCATAGCATCAGCAACCAGACATCTTTCGACTGGACCACCGCGCCAAGACATAAAGTCTCAGGTTAGCAGACCAGCTTTCACATGTCTGATATACTGACACACCGACGATTCATATGGGACTATCTGTGGATGCACCTGCCACGATTCAATCCTTGGCATTTAAGCCTATTGTACTCTGACTCCATCACGGCTCTGGCAGTATATGTATTTTATTTTATTGACGCACTGGCAACGTGCGGCTTCAATTTCGATGTGCTAACCAGCCGACAGTCATGCACCCATTAGTTTAATTTGTTGATCACCATCTCCCGGTCGGGGGATCGAACCGCCATACTGCAACTCCGCATAGCATCAGCAACCAGACATCTTTCCACTGGACCACCGCGCCAACACATAAAGTCTCAGGTTAGCAGACCAGCTTTCACATGTCTGATATACTGACACACTGACGATTCATATGGGACTATCTGTGGATGCACCTGCCACGATTCAATCCTTGGCATTTAAGCCTATTGTACTCAGACTCGATCACGGCTCTGGCAGTATATGTATTTTATTTTATTGACGCACTGGCAACGTGCGGCTTCAATTTCGATGTGCTAACCAGCCGATAGTCATGTCTGACGTAATATATATATATATATATATATATATATATATATATATATATATATATATATATATATATATATATATATATATATATATATATATATATATATACATATATATGTATGTATGTATGTATGTATGTATGTATGTATGTATGAATGTATGTATGTATGTATGTATGTATGTATGTATGTATGTATGTATGTATGTATGTATGTATGTATGTATGTATGTATGTATGTATGTATGTATGTATGTATGTATGTATGTATGAGTACTGTATTCTGCGGCTGTAGTAGTAGAAGCATCCTACAGCTGCAATCAGTCCTTCTTCGCTTTTGCCCACTGTGTCTTGTCCTCAGCCAAAATACTTAGCTTCCTCAGGTCCATTCTCGACTTGAGTGTACCTAATTGTTGACTTTATTGACCAATCTAAGCAGGTAAATTAGTAATTATCCTAATAGCATGATGTTAATTGTACATTCACGGCATTTAACTATTTTTATATGCTGGACAATATCATACAGCCATGACAAATCAGGATAAAATGTTGGGTACCTGTGAATTCTCTACCTGTGAGCTGTAGTGCTATAAGTTTGGATGGTTGAGTCAAATCTGCTCTCATAGCACTTGAATACTCGACATCCCTGCCTCACTGTCAAGACCGGAAAGCTGTTGAAATCTTTGAAACTAGTTTGACTGGAAGTTGTTGCTGCCATAACATCTCCCAGTCAAATTAGATTCAAAATGTTCAACATAATATTCTTTACATCAGAAAGACAATCATTTCTGTTTGGTCATCAGTATGGGTTAACTCATCCGATCACAGAGATACAATATTACATCATAAAATAATGGCGTTCATTCAGATATGTGCATGGATTAGACAATTTCTACAGGCCTATCTGAATAATGTTGAGTTGCCTTGAATGAAACAGTCATACATTTCAGGGGCTGATGTGTTCCTGTCTAGGTGTCATTGACTGACAGCCTTTGCTGGTGACAAACATTAAGAAGTATCCAGCTGTCACATGTCACAGGTACTGTATGGGTGTTTAACCCTTTACTGGTTTCAGATACTAAGGGGCACAACTCTTAACTAGATTGATCGGTCGATGACGCCTCATCGCAAATCCTCACGTACACGGCTTTGAACTTTTGACAGCCCCCCCCCCCCACTCCCATAACCCACCGTCGGGGACGGAGCCAAATGTAAACGTCATTTTGCACTCCATAATCATATGGATAACGAAATACCGTATTTGGTTGAATTTCATCCAATAGTGTCAGGAGTTGTATTACAATCAAGTTCATGAACTTTTGACCGCATCCCACACACCCTGGGGGCGGGCCAAACTCTAAATGTGCTCATCCACTCCACCTTGATATGGGTAACTAACATACTAAATTTGGTTGAATTCCATCCAACAGTGTCAGAAGTTGCATTACAATCAATTTCATGACCTTTTTACCCCATTCCCTAACCCTGTACTTCACATTGATATGGTTATCCCACAGACCAAATTTGGTTGAATCCTGTTCAACGGTTTCGGAGGAGATGCGTTACAATCAATATCCGCAGGTTAAGATTTGACCTTTTGACCCCTGGGGCGGAGCCAAATCTAAATGGCACACTGCAATCATTTGGGTAACTCAGATATCAAATATGATTGAGTTCCGCCTAACACTTTCAGATGAATTGCGTTACAACTGGCCTGTTGACCCCTACCACTCACCCCTCCATCACTACGCCAGCACCACCACCACACACACACCCAAGCACAGCCAAATGTAAATGTTGTATGTCTTGCAAAGCGGAATCATATGGGTATTTCCGATTGATTTGTCATCAATGATTTTGAACAGGTTTGATGCAGGCCTCCATGTGAATTTCGAAGGGATGCAATCACCTGCTCTCCTGAATTTTAATTTTCGCCATTGAGGTGAGCAGTATCAGTACCTGCCTATATTCTGTCATTGTTGTTAAGCAAAGTAGACGAGCAATGAGATACTCGTCTAAAATTAACCATATGCTAGTGAATGGCAGAGGAGAGCCATTACTCGCATCTCCTGGAGAAATATGTTGATGATGTACCCTGTAACCCTTAAATTTGTTTAATTTCAATTTTGTTATGTTCATTTGTAGACCAAGAGAAAACCTTTTTGAAAATTGCCACTGAAATGACTGGCTCAATTATCAAGCCAGTCATTCCCGTGGTAAATTGTGAAAAATCCTTCTCTTGGTCTGTAAATAAGCATTTCTCAAGACCACTACAGAAGCTGTTTCTGGCTGACTATTTTTAGTGTTAACCAAGAAATGTGTGTTCATGCATAATTTTGCAATGCATTATTTCAGAATGTCTCCTCTATTTTTGCAAATTTTTTAAGTGTCCTTGGAGTCAAGCCCGCAGACAGTTGTTCCATCGGCAGTGTCAGGGAGTGATGCTTCCAGTCAGGGACCTAGTCGGATTTCGAATCAATGCTTGGACATCAGCATGAACAACAGCCCGAACTTGTCACGGAAATATTGTGTTCCATGGGAAGCGATACCAAAGCCGTTGATGAGGGCATTGGAAGATGGTAAGAGGCCATCTGCAAAATTGCACCTTGAGATGGTGCGGTTAGTAGTTGCAGATAGTATAAAGATCCGACACCGTCCGGGAAATAGCCAGTTGGGACATGTGGCTGCACAAATTGTGTCCGAATATCCGGTTTCCTTTCAGGATGTTATAGACGGTAATATTATCGGAACATGCCATGATTCAAATTTGAAACAATTGTTCTCTCGGGTCGAGAACCAGAATCGATCTAACTTCGACGAATAAAAAATACAGTGAAACGCGTATTAGATGGCACCACTGTCGAACTGCTATAAGGCTGTTTTACTGATAGCCATGGGTGTGTGAACTACGAACCGCTTGAATACCCAGATGGTGAGGATGAAGTTAGTCTAATTAATAGGAAGGAGTTAATGAAGGAGTTTGTGTTAACTGAGGGAGGTTATATCAGGAACGTCTTTTACGGAGCTTAAATCAGAATGGCCACTTCTTTTTAGTGAAAGTGGCATGATTATTAATTGCAAGGAATTGATTGGTATCGATGCCAATGCCAATTGGAGAGACTCGATCGATAAAAAAGGAAAGCCGATTCTGACATATATGGCTGACCAAACAAGGAAAGAGATAAGGAAACTGACTGTGGGGCTCGAAGTTGCCAAACAACCGCTTGGTAATAATTCCGCCGACGTCCCAGAGATCATCCTGTATCTCATGAGCTATTTCAATGAGAAATCAAATGTCCTCGTTATACTAATGGAGGTGAGACATTTAATTACACTGCTTTAACCACTTAGACCATATAATTTGAGGTGAACTTAGTGCCCCTTGGAAGTTACCTGAATTCAAATATTCAAATTGGTCGTTCACCAAGACATGTAATTACGCAACAGTAAAACGTTTCATAGGTACGCAGTCCCCGATACATAATAATTGGTTTCCGGATAATAACTCCTTAACTACTTATTGGATCGCTTTGAAACTTCTTAGTGTGGTTGAACTACCTTATCGAAATTTACGATAATTTGAAATCCAATATGGCTGCCAGCCTCCGACGGTCGTCTTGAAAATCGGTTTGCGGACGATAACTCATTGACCGTTTAACGGATCTCTTTAATAAATCTTGGCTAAACCTCAGCACAGAAATTAGATTGGTAAATTTTTCCCGTGATCATCTCATTTAGTTTGTTTGTGCCAGTGGCCATTAATTCTAGGTGAGCGATACAGGCCCCTTGTTTTGGTGAAAATCTTTCAAAATGCATCTACTCCTTAGCCACTTTGTGGATTCAACTGAATCTGAATCAAAGGATTCTATGGTGATTCTATGAAGAATTTTTAGATTGAAAACTAGATTTTCTGAAAATTGTCCAAAAATACCCATCTTTCAATAATGACCCAGATTTTTGCAGTTTTAACTACCCCATGGTGAAACTCATCTAAATCGATGATAATCCAAGATGGCTGCCAGCAAGGGCTGTCCATCTTGAAAATTAGTGTCCGGATGATAACTCCATTAGCGTTTATCGGATTGCGGTGAAGCTTGATGGGCTGATAGACACACATGTCGCGATACGTAGCACCTCGTAATTTAGGGAATCAATGGTTACACCAATTTACAAGGTTTTATTAAGAATGGACCGTTCCAATTTTAGCCATTCCCCGTCTATCACGCTAAGCTCCACCAACACTTTGCCACGTTCGATTGATCGATCTCCGATTGCCCTGACTATCAATTTCCTGAAAGCGATAAGGTTAAGTTGTTGAATATTTTGTAACTAATTTTACTGGGTACTGTTGTTGCCAGTGTCCAGTCAAATTAGTCTCAAAATATTCAACAAGATATTTATTAACTAGTAAAGACATACAATTCGTACAACAACGCATAGAGTGTCTTCAACTATTCGTTTATGACGTCATTCTATTCATGAATGACATCATAAAGACATTCCTGAGTGCCCTCTCCATGCTGTTCACTTCATATCTCTGTTTTAACATCCACTATCAGTAGAAGCTGCTGCCACGATGGATTTCATTCAAAAGTAGGTCGTCTTTAACGCGTTAATGGTCATGTCAGCAAAAAACCGGCCTCTGTTATCGTCTTGTGGAACGTACATTTACAGGCCAAGAGAACACAATTCTTTTTAATTACCACCGAAATGACTGGCTCGATAACTGAGCTTGTCATTCTAGCGATACATTTTCACAAATTTTATTCTCTTGGCCTGTAACTGGAGATTCAATAACCAAATATTATACGTCCTTGACCAAACTTATCCATTAAAGGGTTACTGTCTAAATTTGTTCAAGGATATCAAAATACTTGCGTATTAAATATCCATTTGGTGGACACGAAGATTTGGAAAAAAATTAGCATTGGAATAAATGATTCGGTTTCCGATCCCATCATTGCAGTGGTAAATCTTTAAGTCTGCAAAAGGCTATTCCTCTTCAAAGGACGGTTTTGGCCGGCTTAGTCGTGAAAGGGTTACTACACACCGCTTGAATGAAATGTGAGCTTCAAGAGAGACTACGTATTATGTTCTTCGGTCAATCTTATATAACGTGACACAAACAATCACCATTTCTAAGAAATATATTGAAGAGTTTCAATATTTTGAAAATAAATTGACTGAAGGCATCCTGATGTTATAACACCTCCCAGGGATAATACCGTGAGAACGATTTTTTGGTGCCTTTCAAATACGGAGTAAGTGTAGACTGAAATTTGCATACACTATGTATCAAATCTACAGCACGTAGCACATACATTACCTACTAATTATTTTGACAATAATTTTACTGAACGGTGTCGCTGTCATTAACAGCAGCAACTTTCACCCGCATTATTGTCATAACATACAGCAACTGTCTCGTATTTCCCTCTAGAATCTGATAGACCTGTGCTGAACTGTATTGAAATCCATGCTGTATAGGCATACCTATATGTTTACACCGTATTGGCCCTTTCCATCTTATCAATCCATCATAGGACGTCATAATCAACAACGTGACGCGTATGATGACGTCATAATCAATCACAGCATGAATGACTCGATTTAGTTCGTCTGTGAACTACACTGTTACTAAAATCCGTATTTTCAACGAACATATTCCATTTTATTAACGGACATTTTTCGTAATACTATATAGTGAACGGTATTACAGAAAAAAATCCGTAAATTGTGTTTGAGCGGTGTATGACGGGAAGGGTATGACGCGCGAGTTGCTATAAGTTCGTGTAGAACAAGGATGCCGTTCCCGCCCGGAAATTTTGAAATATTCATTTATATACTCGAAATCATCTTGCCAACAAGTTGAATAATTTGATGAAGATAAGTTAATAATTAAATGACCTATGCATAAAAATAGTTAAATTATGCAGTGTGCACTTTTAGGCTGTTTATTATCAACTATTTTGGCAGAAACGTACATATGGCCGCCATTGACGTTGTCAAGTTTGTATGTATCGCCTCAGATGACGCCATTCAACCACATCGTGATCTTCGCTGACTACTAAGCATTCCATTACCTCTCTATACACTAAGACGATATTGAAGTATGCATTAACTGAGTGAGAGAATCATTTCTTTTAGTTTCATGTGAATCTAAGCTTAGGCCCATATATTGCCCAATGTCCATTGTATAAGTATGTGTATGAATATTTTGTAATTTATTTGACTGAAAGGTGTTACTGCTTTTGATACAAAACTAACTGAAAGTTTGTAGTTTCGGTCAAATAGTCCCTGTGATCATCGTATACTCGTTACTAGCCTAAAGAATGAGGTGTATAGACTGTGGGATGGAAAGGGTTAACGTGTCATTAAATACACGTGGCACAAACATATATGGGAATGTTAGCAACTGAGATTGCTTTGTTAAAGTGTAAAATATGGACAGACCAACTCAACATACCTACGGACATTCATAAGTGTAAGGTGTTGAATATATTGAAACTAATTTGACAGGGACATCTTGCTGCCAACAGCTCTCAGCCAAATTTGTTTCAAAATATTGTATATAATATAAACGATTATTATATTTATCACGACGGCTTCAAATGG
>CM067372.1:173961663-174016663 GCA_034401795.1 Chaetoderma sp. LZ-2023a | reverse complement strand
AGAAATGCGTATTCATTATTATGAAAAACAGTACCTCAACTCAGCTTGGATGACGTCATTTATGATGATTAAATATGAGTATGCCATTGATATATTTAAATTATCAAACATTTTGGCCCATGTGTGTGTGCGTGTATGTGTGCACGTTATAGTTGGGAACGTGTTCCATGCATATTTGCCAGACTTGCCTCCCCTGAAAACATTTGATTAATTGTGTCCCCTTGTTTGTTTTCGGAGGCAGATCTTGTAGAGTTTTCAATCAAAACTAGGATCACCGGAGTTATATCTACAGAAAAAAACACTTTAAAACATGATTTCCGTTAGATAATCTGAGAACACCTATTCAGTTCAAATTTGTTACCTATCAAGGTACCTCCAATGTGATCATCTGTCACCGAAAATTGTTTGTATTCCTCAAATCATTGTTCATACTAGATCTCTAGTACAGTTAGTCATACGTTTGAAATATGTTTACGTCTACATAGCATGTACAGTGACATGGTTTCTTTGCATCGAAGCCCGTCCATATTTGTTACCTCCCACTGAAAGACAAAAACTTCCAACCATGAGTATTTTCCTTTTCTATTCCTCTATCCTGCAGATTTAGCGTGAATATATTGTGTTTCACTAATACTCTTGTTACTACTTCTATATTTACATGTTGTCCTACAAGATCAATCGTTGACGAGGACAAGATAGCAAAGAAAAAAGGGGCATGCTGACCCTTTCTTGTGAAAGTGCACATCGAAAGGATGATATTAATGCGCACTACACTTAGTACGCATACGTCATAAAATACACGGTTAGAAATGTTGTATGTGCACGTTCACAAGAAGAGTTCAGAGCATCAACAGAAGACAATAAAGCTAAAGTCAAGAGAAACAGTAGAATTAGTTGATAGTAGTGTCAGTGAAGTTAGAAATGATTTAAGGTTGATAACTACGACCTTAAATAACCTTGTTAATCGCATAGAACTCTTAGAAATAACCGAAAATAGAAGTAGGTCACACCGCGGGTTCGACGACATGAGGCCTATCCCAGATTGTAACAAATTGCCAGACCAGGCACGTCGTGAAAATCCATTGAATTTCGGCATCCAAGCAGGCGCACTCGGTCCTGTCTCTGGCTTTAAGAGGGGCATAGCCGGTGTCGACAAATTTGGTGAGATTCAGGAACAATTTAATATTATTAAATCATCTGTAAACAAAATGCTTTTACCGCACTCGCTAAAACTACATGACACCCGGTCAGGAACAAAGAAAGAAGATCAGCAAACAATGAACGTTATTAAGAAATGCGGGCGGTATGTGGAAACGGCTATAAAAGTTATAAGCGAGTTTGATGAGAGTGAAAATGTTGATGTTCAACCATTAATAACTGTGTTAACCGCGAACATTCGGTATTTACAGGATGAGTTCGCGGCATTGCTAGTGAAAGGTCGTTTTGACACGTCTACGTCACAATTATTTAGGTCACTACAATTCCATAATTCTAGATTTGACTCTCAGAGTGTGCAAAACGTACGGATCGCGATCATAGATAGACCACAACGACCACAAAACGCACGGCCTCGTCCAAATAGCATGAGAAATACTAACATACCAAGATTTCGCCCGCAACACCCACAACACCCGGGGCCGGGACTAATGAGAGATCAGGAGGATTAAGATATCCTTAACACAGAGACAAGTTTGTAGTATATAATAATAGGCTATTTTGGAACAGATTTTTCTATATTTCGTTGTTGGCTGTTCATTTAATGATAATGAAAATTCCTCTCTCTCTCTCTCTCTCTCTCTCTCTCTCTCTACTAAGCTTGACATATGGAAACTATAAATGCGTCAGATAAAGTAATTGATTGGATTCAATATGTCGTAAAATTCCCCGTAGTTGATGGCATTAATAGTTTTGAGGAGGAAGATAATAAGTTTTCAGTTAAAGAGATTCACCTTTTAGATAAAGAAATTGTTAATCTGGTGCTAAATGGACATATTGAACTATGCAGTACAAAAGCGAGTTGCGTATCTAGGAGTTCATGCGTGCCAAAGAGATCTGGAGAATTCAGGTTAGTTTGCGACTTGTCAATGATTTCTGTAGCTCACCTAGCTTTAAATATGATGATATTGACACCGTAATTAATTTGGTACAAACAAAAGATTTTATGATTACCGCTGATCTTAAAAATGGGTTCCATCATGTTCCTATACATATAGAGAACAGAACACGTTTAGGCTTTAAGTATAAGTCAATTTACTTTCGATGGCTGTGTTGACATTTGGACATAACTGTAGCCCATATATTTTCACAGAAATCTTGCGACCTATTGTTACATTATTTAGAGCGAATGGACTTAGAATGGATTGTTCTCTATATAGACGATTTTATATTGTTTTTGGTCAAAGGTAAAATTGAATTGCACACGAAACATTTACTTGATGTCTTGGCTACTTTAGGCTGGACAATTGATTTTGATAAAACCGTCTTTGGAACAGGATCAATGTAAAGAGTTCATTGGCTATTTAATTGATACTTTAGCGGATCAGACAGTTATTAAGATGCCCCAACAACGCCCTTTCCGTTTTACGAAATACATTAAACGCTAGAAATTTGGTACGGATATAGTGGATCAATGTGTATCGATGTACAAATGTATTTTGCCCGCTAAATTACTACTAAGAAATTTGTATCGTTTACTCAATACTAAAATACATTGACATGTTAATTATTGAGGAATCTTCCAGAATAGACTTGATCTAGTGTGCTGATTCTCTTTCAAAATGGAACGGCATTGTTTTATCCGCCAATCAATAGACATTGAAATGGTTACAGATGCATCCAGTATCGCGTTGGTGCATGGATTCCAGGACAAGACGCACGAGGCTTCTGGAATGACAGACTAACATACAAACATTCAAATTACCGAGAACTTTTTGCCGTGTTACTGGCACTGAAGTCCTTAAAGCAATATCTTGCGAACAAATCTGTCCAATTATTGTCAGATAATATCACAACAGTAGCTTTCATAAACAGTGTAGGAGGGCTATGCCTCGAGTTAGACCTTGTGGCACCGGCCATACACGTAGAAGCGATGAAAATGAACTGCACCTTGGTGGCACGCTATTCGTCAGGAGAACAAAATTGGAAAGTCGCTCAACTTTCACGCCTTGCGTCAACTTACGAATGGCAGCTACACCCCAAACTGTTTTCGTATATGGACAGAATTTGGGTTCCCCACCACGTAGACACGTTCGCTTCGTTGGTTGCAACTCAGTTGCCTCTGTACAACAGTCAATACTGGGATCCTGGAAAGTCAGGGGTCAACGCATTAGCTCAAACCGACTGGGCTACCATGAACAATTATTTAAATGCGCCGTTTGCTTTCCTTCTATGTGTAATCCCGACCGCTGAGGAACTGGGAGCTGTGGCTACAATCATAGCTCCTTGGTGGGAGGGGCAAGTGTAGTTTCAGAAACTAAAGAAAATGCAAATATATGTACCAATTTCGCTTCCATTGTCAGACATGACAATATTAGTTATGGGTCCAAAAGTAAAAGTGGAAACAATAACAAACAAGAAATGGAAGATATATACTCGGAGAGATCCTGGGAGAAAAGATTACACTTAGTGTAAAGCTACAAAATTGGTCATATTAAGTTGGGCTCAATCTACCCTTAATTCATATAATAGACACATGGCTAGTTATATGTCGTATTGTGTTGATAGAAATGTTGATTTTAAAGATGAAACAAATCATAACATTGTAGCATATTTTCTTTGTCACATTACGTCAAAATCACAAAGACCTGAATTAATTCCTAAATCGCCAGCGGGATCAATATCATGTCTTTACGAAGGATAAGGTATACGTTCTCCAATGCATAATGCAGACATTAAGCGACTCGTTGTGGACTTAACAAGATCTGGTACCAAAGAACCTACTAAACGGTAGAAGCCGATGCCAATAGAGGCATTTGTTTGGTTATTTATTACAGGGGACACCAATCATGTGTTGCCTATTAAACGCATGCGCCTTAAAGCAATAACGTTACTAGCGCTTGTGTGTATGACACGCCCATCGGATTTGGCTCCAAAAGGTGTGATTCTAAATAAAGAAAACCTGTCAATTGATAGCATAACATTATCGTTAGACAATGTAGATTTCAAACCAGATAATTCATTAACTATTACTTTTTTCGGAATAAAGAACAGCCAGGACTGGTTTCTAAGTTAATATTCCAGCAAGCAATAAGGACCCATATATGGATCCAGTTTCACGTTAACGAACGTACGTTGCGCACGAGTATGATACGTCTTACAGACTTACATCCGTCGTTTCTGACATTGAATAGACATGTGAAAGCTATTTCCAGTTATATTGTATCACATTTTTTGGAAGAAGCGATTAACATGTCTGGATTATCTTATCAGGGTTTTTCAGCAAAGTCGTTCTGGCCCACGGGGGCTACTCTTGCTATGTGTAAATGTATGCTACCAAAGACTGATATGCAGATAGAGCGGTGGAAGACTAAAGATACATTTATGAATCACTATGTGTATTCAAACGTGCCGGCATCATATGCGTAGGACGTTCTAAGTGAAGTGTAGGCAGACAAAGACTGCTTCATCTGTACATATGTTTCCGAATTTGTATTTAACTTTAAGACTGTTCGTGTTTACGGTATTATCTCTAAATTGGGCATTGTTATCATCATAAAATAAGGTGGTGTTAATAACGTATATTTATTTAAATCGTAGTTATGTGAACTATTATATGACATAAGCGCACTAATTAGTAGTGCGTAGTAATATCAAGTTTTCTATGTGCAGTCGGAAGAAGCGATTAACATGTCTGGAGAAATATGGATTTATTGAACCTAAAGAACACCATATGGGCCCGTTCGACGACTACGGAGCACATCGATGAGGATAGGCACAATTATCATCATAAAATAAGGTGAGCTAATAACGTAGATTTACTTAAAACGCGTAATGGTCTGCACGTGGTACGACTTGTATGGCTTTGCTATTTACTAAACATGATGTTGCAACATAGGCAGCAAAGCACCCAACAGCTTACCTGTATAGTTTTCTGGAAATTGATAGTCATGGATTTCACGGATCAATCGATCCAACACTGGTGAATCGTGGGTGAAGCTTAGCTAGAGATGGGCGGGGTATTACTAAAACTAGAATGATCCATTCTTAGCTCACAAATCGTCAAATACTCTTGTGACGTTTTCTTTGACGAACTCCATCAGTAGATACATTATATCTGAGAAAGCCTGACTGTATAATTACACTGAAACTCAGATTCTGGGAATTTAAGGTTCAAAGGGTTAATCACATACTTGCTACCCAAATAAGCAATCTTTAATTTGCATGTCCACGTTTATTGCATTTCCTGGCATAGCGAGCTGCGTGGAGTCCGAAATGAAGAGCCGTGGCATCTCAACCACGGAGCCTATGCCTGGTATTATTAGGTCAACGCTATGAGTAACACCATCTGCTTTGAAGCAATGGCAGGTATGTTTTATTGTTATCAGTGGAAGAATCATATCATATAGGTATGGCGTGCGTGTGCACGCGTGTGCATATACATGTCAATTCGTGCGTGCATTATATGACATTCAAATGTTAGAATGGATATGGAGTCAGGACATTGAATGCCGCACAAATTTCACAGAAAACAACAGTCATCGCACAACACGTGCAAATGTTTTTCAATACGCATTGATGCGATAGAGGTAAGGTCAATAGAATAAGACCGTGTTCGGCTACTCACGTCTTGATACCCAGCTTTGGCTGTCGGGTGCATGTCTCAATGATTCCAGTACCCCTACACAAAGCCTGAAGATAAATGAGAACATATTGAAGAGTGGAATGTAAAATACCTCTGTTTACATTTTAATCAGCTGATTATGAATACGATAATACATCGCGTAAAACGGCAATTATTCAGTGTCAAGTCCATCTTATGAAATGCAAACAAACATTGTTTGGCACAATTTTGTACTAATATGTAGGGCATTGTCAGATTCAAACTGCTGAAATACCTTTCTGTAAACATGTTCTAAGATTCCGGGAAATGTCAATCTCCCGCCCTACATTGTACAGTTGAATATTTTGAACTTAATTTGATCAGAAGCCAGTGCTGCCGTGGGTCGAAAATATTCAACAAAACCAGATAACATTTTTCTGTTTTGGAAATATATTAACCTATTTATGAACTGGACTGTAGTGCTACTGTATTGTAGGCTGTTGTTATTCTGGAGGGGTGGGGGGAGATATCAGTCGTCCACTGTTGTAGGTTGTTGAGTTTTTTCATCTATGCATTTACCTAGTTTGTCAAGGGCCCACGACCACATAGCCTTATCCTTTGGTGGATGCCTGTTTTGAACCATTTAATTATATATCTATATGAGAATAAAGAATCTTGAATTTAGTTTAGACACAATATTCAACATAATATTTCTTTCATCCAGAATAATTTGTCTAGCCTGATATTCAGAGTTCATAGCCTGATATTCAGAGTTCATAGCCTGATATTCAGAGTTCATAGCCTGATATTCAGAGTTCATAGCCTGATATTCAGAGTTCATAGCCTGATATTCAGAGTTCATAGCCTGATATTCAGAGTTCATAGCCTGATATTCAGAGTTCATAGCCTGATATTCAGGGTTCATAGCCTGATATTCAGAGTTCATAGCCTGATATTCAGAGTTCATAGCCTGATATTCAGGGTTCATAGCCTGATATTCAGAGTTCATAGCCTGATATTCAGAGTTCAAAGAGTTACCCCTTTAACCCTCATAGCCCAGAAATTACAAATTCTTTATGATGTACAGCAATGAATATTATATTAAGTATTTTGAAACTAATTTGACTGAGCTGCCATAGATTCAAAATACTGAACAGGTTTCCTGTGTAGCTGTCTTGAAATTGAGACATCGACGGTTAAACTGCTATTACTATCTATCAGCCCAAAATGTCCATGTACCTTGTGCAACCAACAACCTTGTATTACCATGAGGAGTATGTTGTATGGTTTTGGGGTTTTGAATGAGTTAATGACTTGAATATAACCCGTTAATTAGCGAACCGGCCAAAATAGCTTCTGCAGTGGTCTTGAGAAATATCTCTATGCCAAGAGACTATTTTTTAAAGTTTAACACTGGAGTGGTTGGTGCGACAGCAGAATCAGTCATTACAGGGGTAGACTTGAAAAAATAGTCTCCTCATGGCCTGTAAATGAACAAACAGGTGTGATTTCAAAAAGTGTGGTGATAGAAAATCTGCTGTCCAAGAAGTAAATCTCAACTTAATTCACTGGAATGAAAAATTGTATATAAGATTTCAGTTATCAGCTGGAAAGTCAGGAAATCTGAGCAATCTATTTCATGCTGTACCCCTTTACTCATGGAGGAATAGGCAAACTATTTTCAAAACAATTTCACTGAAACCTGCTGTTCCATAGAGAGGGGCAAACAGCTGTCAATGAAGTTATTTTCAAGATATTCTACAATCTTCATATCATCTCTCTTAAAAGCAGATTTATTTGTAATCAGAGTGAGCATGAGCAAAACACTCCTTGTTTATTTATTATTGATTCAGTCAGATTATATGATTTAAAGATATAGCTGCTCAAACCTTGACCATTCTACCCGTAGCAAATTCTGAGTTTTGAAGACACCCACTTGACTATTTGTATCACTGAGTCACACCTTCATCCACCTTCACACCTTCAGGCAGAGCTTACTGGCTGAATGTGTTATTATTGCTGACCATTCAAATTTTAAAAGAAATTACAGTTTACATATATTCTTAAGAACTAGGCCAGATTGATCTACTAGTAGATGTTTTTCCCAGATATATGTGTGTGAAAAGTTAGCTAAGCTAAAGCAAACTCGACATTATCGACCAATCACATTTGAGCTTTTGCTACATGTAGTTGATGGTCTTGACAGTGAAAACAGTGATATATAGATTTTGATCTTTGAGCCAGTGTCCATCATCAATTCTTTTGTTTTGCACGGAAATTATCTTTTTTGGATACAAATTCTTTCATTTCTGACTTAAATGGTCATGTTTTTGTCAAAGTTTTCACATTTGGAACTTAGATACATGTATCCATGCTTTGTACAGGAATGTTTGTATTTTCAGCCAAAATGGTAATATTTCTGCATTTGTACAAGATTTTCATGTTTCTGAATAAAAGTTATGCATTTCAGTCCAAAATCCTCATATTTCCTATCAACATTGTTGCTGTTAATGGTTAAGATTAGTCTTTTACTTTGTGAATGTTCATTTGCAGGCCAAGAAGACATTTAAAAAAATGTTAACACTGGAATGACTGATGCAGGCATTACAATGATACATTCTTGAAAATATTCTCAATACCACTGCAAAGGCTGGTGTTTGCTGGCTTAATTACCATTAAAGGGTTAGACTCGACTCTCTTAGTTGATGAATTTTCAGTGAGCATAGGTTATGATAGCAATGATATAGGTTTTGGACCTGTTGAGTAGGAATTTGACATTATTGGTCAGTAGCCATCATTTCATATCAAACTTTTACCAGTTTCGGCCTAAATTCTTTAATTCTTTACAAAAAATATTCAAAATTTATATATTTCTCTAAACTTTTGCTTTTAACACAAAATTTACAAATTTCAGCAAGAAATGTTTGCAATTCAGCACCAATTTCTGCATTTAAGTACAAATTTCCATGATTCCAGCCATAATCTGTGTTTGAAACCCAATTGTAAATGTTTCCTATACAGATACTGATATCCTAGGTGAGTGATACAGGTCCACCATACCTATTGTGCCTCTTGATACTGAATGCGCAGCAAAATATAGTGACAAACACAAAATCTGGCGATGTCAGCCATAAACTACACTTTTCTTCTAAGACTATCGCAGAGTGACGTCCATCAATCGTTACTTTGCTGCCGACTGAGAAACTGTCAAACGATGACATTTTGCGATGACGTTTCATGAATGACAAATTGTAGTAAACAAATCGTAGTAAAACAGTACCGTGTAGTAATCCCTAGGTGTCACGCTCACATCAATCGATGTTTTAATTGGTCGATTTAAATGGGTTGCGCACCAAACAGCCAATGAAAATACTCCGTTGAATATGGCACGTGTGCTCATGTCGAAAACTATGGAATGGGCTAGAAGGCGTGTTTATATGATAAAACATAATTTGGATATATAAGCATACATAACCAAAATATTAAGTTGGTCACCCCAAATAAACTATAATTTAAGCGTGGCCTGAAATTAATCTGATTTAAACCAAAATGCCCTTGTTTCAGGCTGAAACCTTTTATATTTCTGACTTAAATTTTCATAATACTAGCCTGGATTTTGTAAAATCTTCACATTTCCATTTAAATCTTTGGTATTTCAAAACCAGATTCTCATTTAACTGTCAAAATATTTACATTTCTGTGTAGCTTTGCTAGTAATTACAAATTTGCACATTTCAGGTCCAAATATTTGTATTTTCAAACTAAATTTCTGGACCTTATGACTTACATGTAAATGTTGGCATAATTAGCAACTTTAATTTCAACAATAACCTTTCACAGATTGCCCCAGCTACAGATTACAGGTATTTGATAAAGTAAGCTTTAAATGTAAGTCCTTTTTTATATATTTAGATTTGCTACTTGTGAAAGACAAGTGATCCAAATGGATCAATCTGGATTTACCATTAACAAATTATTTATCTGTTGCTGATCCAAAGGCCTACATGATCACAGGATCAGTGGTTCATGTGTAGCCCTGATCAGTTATTTACCTGGAGAGAGTTAACATCAATAATGTTTTTAATGGTTGGTCAATGGTGAAAATCAGATATATCATTGCTATATGTAGTATGGCAATGAAGCTGATTTTTAAAAAGAAATTGGCATCCATCATTCCATGGTGCCTTATATATACTTTGGGTGGAGTGGTTGGGGTGGGGTGGGGGTGCAGAGCTCTGGGGTGCCCCTCGTTATCCAAATTATGTTATTTTAACCCTATAGTGCAGAAATGTGACCATATGATACAAGCAGCCTGTCAGATATGTTGACACAAATAATAGTATTGTAAGATGCTGTTGACACAAATGCTATTATTGTAAGATGCTGCGCCAGCCTCCACAATTACCGTAATTTTAGTTTCAAAATATTAAACATAATTATCAATGAATCAGATTTTCAAAGCTTCGCAGAAAACACCCCTGCTAGAACTATTTTCATTTGCCTCCACCAATCACCCAGTCCCACCCTCGCCCCAATACCATGCACCCACCCTTCCCACCACCCTCAGGGGTACGTGATTTTCAAGGAAATACTGGTATACTTTATTCAATTTATACAAGTATTTCCGTGAAATAAACTCTAGAAGAGTCACATAAGAGGTAAATATGTGGTCCACGCATCTACTAAGCGATGAACGAAAATTGGTAACAAAATTTGGAAATGTGCCTACTTCTATCCTTCCAGAAAATAATCTGGATTAATAGCACGACTTTTTAATTTTGGACAATAGTCTTTAGTGAAAAATTCCATTTTAGTTAGGTAGTGTAACGAAATGTGTAAGATAAGACAATACCAATACCCGAAGCGATGTCGTTGAACAAGGGTTAAATAGCTGTCAATTTGCTTTGAAGCGTCTGCTGTCATATGGATTTCCCATATCTGTGTAATGACGTCATGTACGTAGATCGCCGGCCCTCATATCCTGAGCCAGAGAGTCGCCAGCGAGGGAATGAGGAGTCGGGTACCAGCCTAGTGCGGAGGTGCCAGAATCGCAAAACCGACAATTTTTTCCAGAGGTCGATAATCGTTTATTCGAGATGCAATGATGAAGGGTAGAGATATATGAAAAACTCGAATTTGAGGTCAAGTTTTATATTAAGGCAGTCTGGAAATACACATATAAATAGTCAGGTTAACCTTTTGACTGGTTTGTCCCGTGGTTTGTCATGGTGTTGTATGGTATTTCGTGACCTCTATTGTTTCCACGGCAGAAATTACCTCAGTAGTTTCCGGGGGTGGGGGGGGGGTGGGGCTATAGTAACGTGGTTCATGGTATTGCTATCTAAGGGGTAAACAATTCTATTCCCTGAATAAAGTTGATTGTTTTTAGATTCGATTTTCTTTTCAAATATTAATTTTTTCCAACAACATACTCATTTGATCCATCAATTTGCTGATCTTCTCCATCTCGGGAAATGTTTGCTCTGGTTGGATCTGTATGTGTATCTCCCTAAGTAACGAGTCAAAAACATGAGTAGAATCATATTTATGCCTCTAGTTTCTCGGTTTCTAGTTTCTCAGACCTGTTCAACATTTGGATCTTAGCATGTCATTTTCCACAGTACAGTTTACATGTGTATTTCAAATTGCACTCTGTATCAACCATTCCAATCCGCAGCCGAAGCCGGTTACAGTTTCACCTTCTCTCTGCAAAGCTGTATAAAACTAATGCATAACAGATTCGTTTGCAACAAACATTACCAAATAATGTATCTAAGGCTGTGTTCTCACTAGAGACTTAATCCGGAATAACGCCATACTTATAAGTATGGCGTTATTCACGATTAGCTCTCTAGTGAAAACACCGCCTAACTTAGCCAGAATTTCGCTACTGCTGGTTGCTTCCCCAAGGGGTATTAATGTCTGCCTGGCTGGTAATGAGTTCCTTGTAGCCTGCAAAACAATGTCGTTGTTAGTTATACAACTCACGTGAAACAGCGAGATATCGTATGATGTGTCTGTCTTTTGGGCTGGATCATCACCTGAAAATAAAAGTAGTTTGCGAATTTAATATGAGCACGGCATATTCATTTAACTCACCACCACCGGTAGCCATGGCTACACAACAGCAACAAGAATTATTAGAAATACAAGTGCAACCAGATCAATACAATTCAATAGAAATGCATACGAATCTGTTTTAGTTACAATTTAATGAGCATATCAGCATGCATTCACATAATTTATGTCAATAAAATTAGCACACAATTCAAACAATTATTTATTACGTGTAATTTATTTTATCAGACGATAATTGGTAATACAATTTGCATCGATTTTAAATAAAATGTCAAAAATTGTAATGAAATTAATGAAAAATGGCAATGTAATGTACCATTAGATACATTCGAACACAATTCGGTAATGTAATGTACTATTAGATACATTCGAACACACAGTAACACAGCATATATTTAAGATTTAGCGATTGAAACGGAGATCTTAAATGGCAGTAAACAAATGACCAATCGGAGTTACTTCCCATCGCGTGGCAGTGACCAATAGTATGCTTAGGCCGTCTTCTCACTAGATAGTTCACCAGGAATAACGCCATACGTCGGTATGACGTAATTCCTGATCAAGTCTCTACTGAGAACACGGCCTTAATCTACTCCCACTGAGTGCCGCAATAACAAACACGATGTCAGAAAACAATTTAATATCCTAAAAGAAATCATATAATATTTAATCAGTAAACAGAATTAAATAGAATATATTGAAATATCACATGACATCCACATCAGCTACGCACCCTATCTAATGCGCAAATGCCAAAAGTACGAAGGCCGTGAGGGGACTTCCCACTTCTGACTTCCGACTTCCCACTTCTGACTTCCGACTTCTGACTTCCGACTTCTTTATCGTTTGATATTGACAGATTTATAAAATGACCGACAATGAAGACGGTGGAGAGGTAATGTCTTAGTTTAACTGTCAATAATAATAATAATAATAATAATAATAATAATAATTATCACACACTAACTCTCACCCTAACCCATAACCCTATGTCTGATTATTCACTTTGGCTTCATGCCTATCTTAGTACCGAACTGAATTCGCCAGCTTACTCACCAGTCGTCGACCTCAAACGACCACGTGGCGTGCCATCTGAGCCAGCTCATATTCAGGCGGCCCAATATAATTATAACGGCTGCACGGCGCCGTACACTACCAGGTTGGCTGAGATGCGATCTATTCCTCAACGCTATGTACATAACCTATATAGCGCTATCGCTCTGTCCAGCATTTAGCCAGATATATACACCTGTGCAAAAGTTAAGCACCACCCTATTTTTACGCACATGCGAGGGTATATTCATGTGCTATGAAGAAAGCAATAGCATAAACATTTATGTACCCATCCATCTTAGTGCAAGAGGTAATAATGCAACTAGAGGAATGCTGATTATGATGGTGGGGAAACACTGTATGTTTTTGTTTGAACTTGAAAACGAGGCCTGAATATGGTTACGTTGACACAACTGACAACTATTGCCCTACAGTTGACACACGTGGCTAGATTGTCATTAATGGTGTCTGAAAACGAAGTTTAACATCTGTGCACGAGTTTGAGACTGTCATTATTAATACCGGGTATATCCACCTTGTGCCTGGATGACGGCCTGGACACGACGTCTCATGCTGGTCACCAACCGACTGATACGCCATTGCGGTATTCGTTGCCATTCAAGATGGAGTGCGTCTGTTAATTCCTGTAGGTTCTGCACAGGAGGATCCCTCCTTCTCACCATGTTTCCCAGAATGTCCCAGATATGCTCAATAGGGTTCATGTCAGGGCTCCTTGCTGGCCATGGTAGGGTTTCGATGGCATTCTGGCGGAGGTATTCATGCACAACTCTAGCACGATGTGGTCGGGCGTTGTCATCCATGAATATAGGGTGGGTTCCAGGTGCATGATTTACAAAATGAGGGACCACAACTCTATCCAGTATGGAATCTTGATATCTTTGTCCATTTAGTGTTCCAGGTACAGTCAACAGATCCAGCTTACAATCAAATGAGATGCACCCCCATATCATAACGGAACCTCCACCAAATGGAACTTCTTCCATGATGTTACGTTGGTCGTACGCCGTGCGTCTGGACCTCCATACACGAGTTCGACCATCTGTGGCATGAAGCAGGAACAGACTTTCATCGGACCAGTGTACCCGTCTCCAGGATCTCATGTTCCAGTGTCTTCTTTCGTTGCACCACCTCAGCCGCTCCTCATTGTGGTGTGCAGTGAGGAGAGGACGTCTGACAGGTCTCCTAGCTTTCATGCCAGCAGCATAGAGTCTCCTTTTGACGGTAGACATTGACACTCTATTGCGCGTTTCCCATTGCTGGCTGAGCACTCTGCTGTTGGTGAATGGAGATCTCCTAACAAGGCGTACTAGGGCTCGATCATCACGGGCAGTAGTCTTCTTCGGTCTTCTAGATCTAGGCCTGTCCTTCACCTCGTTAGTTTGCCCATGTTTTGCAATCAAACGACTGATTACAGTATGGTTAATGTTCAGCTGTCTGCCAATCTCTCTGCATGACATACCAGTGGTATGCATGCCTATGATTTGCCATTTCACACGATCACTTAACCTTCGTCTTGCCATAGCGGTTCACAATCAAGAGCTAATTCTCTCTGTACAAATAAACCACGGTCATGAACACAAAATTCCTAATCTTGTCGCCTAAATCTGTATGTAATGTTCTACACCTCAAACTGGACTTTTACATAACTGAACACGTGTGCTGTTTCCCGCCACGCACGGACATCAAGCGGCGTGAAGTCATGCATGCATGTGCATTTCGTAGTTGGAATTATGTCAGCTAACGCGGGGACAAAAAGTATGGCAGCCTAGTTGTACCATCATGTTTCTACGTTCTATTGTTTTTGCTGGTGCTTAACTTTTGCACAGGTGTATATATATATATATATATATATATATATATATATATATATATATATATATATATAAACTGTATAATTTGTTACTCCATTCACATACTATAGTTGCATTTTTACGATAGTTTGCATTTATTAATTGTCTTGTAGGCCTATTGTCCTTATGTTTAGATTATTGCAATAAAAAATCTCGTCCCCACGACCCTCGACTTTTATTAGGCTAGGACGATGAACCAGCCTTGTGATAGATGTTTTGCATCATTGTCGGTAATTCATTCAGTATCTAGAGTGACGGCATTTGGGATATGACGTCATCGTAAAGTCAATGTGCCTTGTACGTCTATATTTATGACGTAATCCGACTCTGTAGGCGAGTGTGCCGAAACAATATCAGCGCTACGCGCTTGTGTAAAAAAATGTAATCCAGTATTGACGGAACATCTTTTCCAGGTGGACGATAGCAAGGATATTATATCCGCGTCGTTCATATATTTTTCAATCGGACGACTGTGGTATCAAACACGCATATTTTGAAATTGATTTTGCTGAAGAGTGAACACCCCAGCATAAGCCAGTGGCATACGTCTTCGTCTCCATCAACCCCCCCCCCCCCATCCACCCCACCCCACCCCCACACACCCCACCCTCTGTGCAAGATTCCATCAAAGTTTGGAGAATGTCCTTCTCGTAAAACCAGTGTTATTGAAAAGAAATATATATATATATATATATATATATATATATATATTGTTCAGCTGTTGACATTTACCGGGAAATTACATGTACCAACTATTTACAAATTCGATTCTAGTTTAAAGACCCAATACCTGGTAAATCTCAAATTTTAATGTACATAAGTATGTGGCTATACGGTTCTAGTCTGACAATACTTGCACTCTTGAACAGCGTTGCTTATAAATACGATTACTTAATAGTAAAAGCTGCGAATTATGAATTTCACAATCTTTAAAATTGCACACGTAAACGGAACTAACATTTTCACAGCGCGACAGAGTATTTAGTAACCCGGGAGCGGTTACGTTGAGGCCTAATCTTTGTAATAACGGCAACCGATTAATTCGTTTTATATCAACTCTATAAATGGTTGTTATTCAGCGTTCGGCGCTGCTAGACTCTGATCTCTGATCTCAATTTCAGATTGTCGAAGCCCCCCCCCCCACCCCATCCCACCCCTAATCTGAATTATCCGTAAACAAATGTAAGAAACTCTATTAATTTGGAGCAACAATAACATACAAATATGAGTGACATAGTCGGAATCCGTGTATACAACTCAGTACGCAGTAATAGTATGCTAAGATCGTTGCATTGCTACGTATAAAAATACGCGACAAAATTAAATAATCAAAGCATTCAAACACATAATACATCATTAGGATGACATTAAATCAACCTACGGTAGTGAATAAACAGCGATATTTTATTCCCGGTATTGAGAGAAATGTCATCTTTAATTCGATGTGGGTAGCCTCTAATGGCAGTGCTACATCATGTTGATTGACTAAATCTTTCGAGACTTCATTTCTACAATGAGTCCACCTAGTCTGCATTATAATAAAAATCTGTATGTTGAGTTTCCATATCTGAGACCAGCACATGCGTTTTCTTGCTTGTTTTCTACTACTTTTATCTCAGCACTGCTCTACACTATTTTTCCAATTAAGAGCATATCGGTTAACATAGAGCTCCATAATTTGCGAAATAAGTACATGCATTATAGTCACCCCATTGGATTATATTGTATTCATCTATTTAAATACAGTTTACAATCGTTTCTCATACCACGATTTAAAATGTATATATTTTACATAATATATTTGATTTTTCTTTATATAGTTGCTTACCGTTGTGAAAAATCTCGTGGAGGATAGAGCTGAAGATATTATTCAAAGATGTCAACAGGAAAATGTAAGTCTTGAGTTTGCTATATCAAATAGACTAAATCTCATGTAAGATTCGCCCGCGCAGGTAGAGCTATGGGAAGCGTATTGCATTTCCAATATGACGAGACATTAGTTTAACTTTGAGAATATGATTAATATTTGGGTGACCTCATAATTCATCATAATTTTAGGCCATAACGTTGTGGTGTATGCTCACTAAAAGAAACAAGTGGCCCAAGGGCCTTGACGTTCAGCTGCCTAACAATGCGATTGTATACATGCTCTATCTATAGCCGAGTTAAAAGCTATCTTTTCTTTAAATGGATAATAGTAATTACAAAATGTGCCAGCTGAATATTTTATTAATTGGTCAAATAAAATCTTGTGCACACTCTCAAGATAGCTAAAAAAAGAACTAAACCATAATTACCATTTGTCAATGGGGCAAGTGTAGTTGTCAGCATTGGCCAATGATACAAGAGTAATCAGTGTAATTGACCAAGGGGATCAAGACACTTGGTATTTTATGCCTGTAGGACGACTTTGGACCACATTTGATATAACCAACTCAAAAGCTAGCTGAAAGAGCTGAAAATGTTACTATTGATTCCAAAATTGGTCTTTGACCAATGTTATCCGTAATTTAGGTCAAATTGACCTTGTTGTTATGTGTGTGGTAGTTTATGCCAATGGGTACCGACCATCCAAGTTAGAAATTATTAGACCTATGCATGACGAAATGTAATATCTTTCCCCATAGGGTCCCGTACTGAAGAAAATTTACAAGGGAGATAACTCTGCTGTTTGTCATTGAATCAGCGCTATTTTCTTAATGCAGATATTAGATGCATATATGACAATTTGCGCGAGATTTGGTATAAGTCGTTGAAAAGATAGCTGAATGTGCTGACTGAATATGTTATTATAGATTCAAATGGCAAAATTTAACTTTTAAGAAATGTATTTCACCATAGAGCCACATACTAAAGAAAATTTGCAAGGGCGATAACTCTGTTGTTTGTCATTGAATCAGTGAAACCGGAGGGGACTATAGGTTTGCTCTCCGTCTGTCTGTTTGTCCGTCTGTCCGTCTGTCCCATCCCGGTTTTCCGGACTTTTTTTCGAGATGCTTTGACATATTGAAATGAAACTTGGTACATGGATTTAATATGAATAGTTACAGATCATGTTCGCGTTTCACAGGTTTTCGTCATAATTTGACAGATGTATCTCCCTTTTTGACTTATGAAATACGAAAAATATCAGTTTTCCGGACTTTTTCGAGATCCTTCAACATATTCAACTGAAACTTGTTAATGGAGCTTTAGACTGGCGATCCTTGAAGATTTATACCACCAGGTAGGGGACATGTATTGCAAAGCAATACTTACAGAATGCTTGTTTTCTTAATGCTTTCACCGACAAATCCCTGAAAAAGTATTTTCTATGCCATATAAATCTTGTCCTGATAAATATTTTAAAATTAATTTGACCGGAAGCTGTTGATGTCTAAGGCAGCAACAGCTTCCAGTCAAATTATTTTGAAAATATTCAAAAGATTTCCTGTATGATTATCTTGAAAATGAGATATGGGAAAATCATCGATGAACGGGTTAATGTAGATATTAGATGCCTATATGACCATTTATGACCAACTTTGACATAAGGCATCCGAAAGATGGCCGAATGTGCTGACAGAATATGTTATTATTAATCCGAATGGCAAAATTGACCTTTGAGAATATAATTTACTCGTCGACTTTTACACCTGAGCCAAAATGACGACTTGGATAGTGTGTGAAATGCTATGCAATGGCGGCCTCGGTAAACTTATGGAGTACATTGAAATTTCACATTCAAACATCAAACATCTTTCTTAGGTGACTAAGTAAAGATATGAAAATTGTGTCTCATGCTTACATACGTCACATTGTGTCGCTTGCTTACATACGTCACATTGTGTCTCTTGCTTACATACGTCACATTGTGTCTCTGCTTACATACGTCACATTGTGTCTCTTGCTTACATACGTCACATTGTGTCTCTTGCTTACATACGTCACATTGTGTCTCTTGCTTACATACGTCACATTGTGTCTCATGCTTACATACGTCACATTGTGTCTCTTGCTTACATAGGTCACATTGTGTCTCATGCTTACATACGTCACATTGTGTCTCATGCTTACATACGTCACATTCTAATATTTTAATGCGAAATTCTCGGTTCATTAAGAATTGCTTTAATGTAGATATTAGATGCCTATAGGAAAATTTTGGACCAGATTTGATATAAGCTGATCAAAAGATAGCCGAAAGTGCTGACGAAATATGTTATTATTGATTCCAATGGCAAAATTGACCTTTGACCTATATTATCTGGAAACTAGGTCAAACTGACCTAGTTCTTATGTGTGTGGTAGTTTATGCCCATATTTAGTCACCATCCAAGTTAGAAGTCAATAGGTCTAAAAATGGCACAACGTGCCATCGCCAGCAATGTAATATCTTTCCCCATAGAGTCACATACTGATGAAAATTCCAAGGGGAATAACTTTGTTATTTTTCATCGGATCAGCCTCATTTTCATAATGCATAAATTAGATCCTGATACGAGCATTTTGACCAAGTCTGGTCAAAATCTATTGAAAAATAACAAAACGTGACATCATTGTTGACGATGCACAGACAGACGGGCGGGCGGACAGACGGATGCCGGACGGCAGGTGATTGCTATAGCTCTGCTGACTGACAAGTCAGCTGAGCTGAAAAGCTTACATTTAATTAGATGTATGGGATATAGTAACTGAAACCTTCAACATTTCTAAATATAAATATATTGTGAGGAGCATGGCTGATGCAACCACATTGCCATTCATTCTGGCTATCACTTGTAATGCTAGCTCAAATGAACGTAAAATAATAGCAGTGCTTTAGATGGAGAGAGAGAGAGAGAGAGGGGGGGGGGGGGGGGGGGGAGAGGGGGGAGATTAACGGCGAAGCCTAATCACTAATGCTATGCTGATGACAGCAGAATGTCAACATTATCATTACTCAAATACTATTGAAAGATATACGTTTTCCTTGCCTTGATCACATTCTAGAATCGAATTAAGAGTTTATAAGCATTATTGATAGTCAGTTTTGATATAAATAAAAGGTAATTTAATCTGTGTAATTGGTAGTCTATTACCGCCGATTATAACTGACTACTCGCACAATTAATTGCGGGAGGAATTTCTTGTTTACCTACATGATTATTAAATTATACTTAGAGTACATAAATAAATGACAACTTGATATAAAAGTAAAGACAATCAGAATTCATAGAGCTATCATATATGCTCGATTTTCAAATTCTTTATTAACTCGAATATTGGTTGTCAGGTTTTGCATGCACTGTAGTTGAGCTTTAATTTTTCCACAAGATCTTTCGAAAAACATTAATCTTCAAACAATAATTAAATGTGTGCTGCATAGAATATGCAGAAACATTAACAACGTTAAGCTCAGAAGTAATATTTTTAATTTTCAGCTACACACAGTGGATGTGCTCAAACAAATAGATAATGATGGGCTGAAATTTCTTGGTTTCAAACTCGGCGGCGTGGCCAAGATAAGATCATCTCTGATTAAGCCAGGTGAGAAATTAAACATACCATCTATTCACTGCTAGAGAGCCACGTGTAGTAACTGGTAGGTGTTGTACACTTAGACATACATCATCCCAGCGGTAGGTACCTCAAACGATGCACATCTAAGCATAAATCACATATCGGCCTAATGTACTGGAGATAGATTAATCAATCAACAAATGGAGCAATGAGTAGGGTACTTAGATGGCCAATGGGATGATGTAGTCTAGCCATATATCACCCCAAGGATCTGGACAATGGACTCATGGTTAAAATATCGGAGTGCATCTAATTATATAACAGCTCTAAAACTGGACAATCGACCCTGTGTAGACCAATTGATTGAACAGTTGTTGCCTGGAACAATGGGTCATCTAGGTAGTTGATCATTGTATGGCCAATAACCATCCTTGGTTTAAGACTCTGGCTAGGGATTCCTCTGACGAAATCAATAGCTCTCCTAATCATAGGGTGCTAGGCATTTAGACACACATTATTCCCAGAATAAGGACATTTAATAGGAAATGGGTCCCGGTGTGTGTGGGGGGGGGGGGGGGTGCGCGCCGCAGCCGTAGTACTGTCACACTGTATCCAATTCAATGCAGTGCCTCGTATTCCATAGTATGCAAGCTTTTGTAATAGAATCGAATGGTCAATCGTATCGAAGGCTTTGGAAAGGTCCAGGAATACACCCAAAGTATGTTCATTATTCTATAGGGAAATAGATAGTTTTTCAATCATATCCACAATGGCAAGCATAGTAGTGTTTTTCTCTGAAACCATACTGAGGTAGATATAAGATGGAGTTTTTGTTTAGGTAATTGGTAATTCTACTAAAATACGTTTTTTCCAGGAGTTTAGAGAATAGTGAAAGTACCGAGACTGGCAATAGTTAGTAAAGTCAGAGGCATCTTTAGCTTTGTATAGCGGTGTAACACGTGCAAACTTTAGTCTTATTGGAAATATACCCTGTGTCAGTGATAGATTACAAATATGATCCAGAGGAGTTAGTATTTCTACAACACAGTGTTTGAATATTTTCCATTTAAAATTATCAATGCCAGCACTTTTAGGTGTGTTAATTTGCATTAGTATTTTGTAAATTTCTTCGCTATCAGTAGAATTTAAGAAAATGGAGTGTTGATAGCTAGCTGTCAGATAGTCCTGTACATGTATGTTCGAGCTTGCTAGACTTTTGTTTGATAAGTTGGGTCCAATGTTAGTAAAGTATTCATTAAATTTGTCTGCTATTTCTTTTTTGTCATTTGTGACTGTATTATTGTAAATAGACATTCGTCATAATTGTGACGTCAAGCCCCTGTTTTAGGTTTTTATTAGTAATTTGTAATATTGCGTGGTTGCGTGTGCGCATGCGCGTGTGCTTATTGGTATTTTTGTGTGTACATGTACGTGTTTGATATGAAAATGTAGGGGAGACGATTATGCTTAAGTATATGTTTTGTGTTTGCTTAAGTTATCTCCCCTAAATATATCGTCTTACGTTTTTATTTGTCACTGATTATTTTTGTAATTACAGTGTTTTAATAATTTATTATTTTCGAAAGGACATTGACCTTTTTTGATTAATTTGATCCGATTTGATTTGTAAATGGGTTTTTTGCTGGCTGTCCATTTTTCGGTCGGGAGAGGTCTGTCTTCGGGGTTTTACCACTGGAATGACTGGCTCGGTTATTGAGCTGGCCATTTCGGTTGTGGAATTCAGGAGATAGCCTTCTCTGGGCTTGCAGGTGTACATTCTCGGTGTATAAATAAGGCTGTTTTGGCCAGCATTGTTATGAAGGGGCTAATGAGTGGGGTGGGTGTATAGATGGACTAAATATGGGAGGGGAAGAATTGTAATTAACACTAAAACAAGGTCTTTGGGATGAGTTTTGGCCAAGAAACGGGTTGGGGAATTATACATATTTGTATTTTTGTATATGGTGATTGTATAGATTGTGAAAATTGGGGTTTGGTGAGTTTCAAATGGGGTATGGGGAAATGTATAGCTTTGTCATTTAATTATCTGTTATTTAATTATTGAGTATTTATTCTTAAATTTTGATTTTTGTAACAAGATTTTAAAAGAAAAAGAACGATAAATGAATAATTAAATAAATTAAAAAAATAATAAAGGAAATATGATGATATTGTACACCCATATGCAGTCGGTGTAATGTCTGATCCAGGGGATGCCAATGTGGACCGCTGGCATGTGTAGGACTGCCACCACGGTTTCCGTGGGATGGTGATGTCCTGGATTGCTAGCTTTACTTGGAAATTAGCTTTACTTGGGATTTATGGTATATTATAGGACTTTATGACCTGAATTTATAGGGGCCAGGTTAATTATGCGGTTGTGATTTTTGCGGTGGTGGGTTCGATGTATGTATGTGCGCGTGTGCGTGCGTGGTTGTGATAGTGTGTTTGGCGTGGTCTACCTATGGGTATATGGTGTCTGGGTGGATGTGCGCGCGTGCGTGTGTGCATGAGTGAGTAAGTGTGTGCGTGCGTACATGGGTGTGTGTACGTGCGCATATGAGTGCGTGCATGTATACAGGGGTGTAGGTGGGCTGAGTGTTGATGCGTGTAGCTGGGTGACTGGGTATCTTATGTTGTATGTTTGAATGGATGGCATACGGCTAATGGTGAGCTTTTCTCTATTAGTTTTTCGATGACTTGTGTTCAAGTGTATAGGGAAGCTGTTGGGTTGGGAATCAAATTAATAATTAAAAATAACAATTTCTCTTATTGCATATGTAAATGGTCGTTAGACATGGCTTTTATGATAATAGTTTTAAATGTGTATGATGCAATAGGGGAACATGCACATGCGTGGGTGTGTATATACACCAGCCCTGAAGTTCAAACTGGCCCGTGCTAAGTGAAAAGCTGGCCCAAATGTTGCTGTTGGGGTTGCGTGTGTAAATTATAGAGGTCAATATCCATCCTCACTCTCTTCTCGCCATCACCCGCCTTCTTTACCCCTAGATAACCAACAACTATACACAATTACGATAGGGTCAGCATACAATGGCATGTCTCAACTGGCTCCATAGTCGAATACCTGCCAAGCTGGGTATTCTGAGGCATTATGTCATCTACCAGTCAAATTAGGTTCAAAATATACAACATAATGTCTATTACATAGTAAAACATACAATTTATGCAACTGGCGGTCTATTCCAGATTCATGACGAAGTATGTATTTCTCATTTATGATTGTGACTGCAGTCTACATGTAACATGATTGATTATGACATCGTGACAGGTGCACATGCATGCATACGTACATACGTGTGTGTACGCATGTAGTGGCTCGAGCATGCGGGCGTACTGTCAGGTGTAGTTAGGTGTCGAGGGGAAAGCGATGAGCGCTGGGGGTTCGATAGCTATATACAGATAAGATATTCCAGGCAAATTTTTTCAAAATAGTCAACAGTTGGCGCTTGATTGCAAAATCAAAATGGTCTTGGATTCATGTAATATTCAAAAAGTTGACTTTGCTCGAGTGTAAAGTGAATAGTTGGCAAAGCTATGTAGAGAGTTGATTTGAGGATTTGAACGTTAAGGGGTTAAGCATTCTAACCAATACGTTACCTTCAAGGCTGATAAGGTTACAGATTTCAATAGACCAGCATTAAGGTCATAACAGATTCAGGAATTCTGATCGATATTTGGAACATCATAAAGGGAGATAACTCCTGGCGCATTACCACTTGATTTTCAGAGGGGGCACAAATGATTGCTAACTCCTGCGAAATGTCAATAAATTAGAAATCTGTGATAATATTTATATACTCACGCGAGCAGGGATTGATAACTATGTCTTTGATAACATGTCAGTCAAATTAGTCTCAAAATGTTCAACAGAATGTTTATTAAACGGTAGATGCGTGCAATACGTATAATGTCCTCTAACTGCTCTAACCAAGTTAACTAAGCATCGACAGCCTTCAGATAGCGAGACAAGTCTAAGCATCAACAAGAAGAATTATTGTGGGAAAATTATTTTATTTATATTGCATGACCTATTTTGCTAACATGCTGAAACTAGCCAATGCTTTAGTGAGCAACAAGTCAGGTAGACGTTGCTACCGACATACACCTGTAAGTTCTGGAGAATATATCAGAATATGTTGATGAAGAGCTAAGACTTGATCATGTTTCCTTTCAGCTACATCTTCACCCTCAAATACTCTTACTCTCGGGTAGATTCGGCATTAGTAGAAGCGCCCTGAGACGATCGCTTGTTCTAGTTGATCGAAATTCTAACATTAGTAGAAGAGTGTCCGGGTGTTCTGTTTGCTCGAGAATATTATAGTAGTAGAAGTGTACAGGGATGGGCGCTTGCTCTGTTTGGTCGAGAGTTTAGCATAATCTGCTTAATCTTGACCAAAATCTCAAAACTTGTTTAATATTCACAAATCCCTTGACGTTGACTTCAAAGATGTTAAGCAATTAAACCCTACTCAGAGTTGCAAATTAATCAACATTGCCAGGGCCCTCTTAGGCATGCGGGGTGGGGTGGTGGGAGTTGGGGGTGTAATAATCAACTTGAGCCAAAACAGTCAGAGAAACTCTAAGCCTTTTTAATAATCAGACATTCTCCAGGGTAAATTTTCAAAATAGACTTTCTCGCTTAATGAATTTGCATAACAGTTGGCCCATAAAAATGTTTCACAGCTTTAAACACCCGTGTAACATCCTAATGCCTGGCCCAACCCAAGCTGGTAAAAGTACGCTTTTGGCTCAGATTATTAAACATAGACATCATTTATTTGACAAACCCGCTGATCAGATTATCTTAGGTTATGGCTCATACCAGGGCACATACAAATGGTTAGATTTAGTTATAGAGTTATACGAGAGTGTTCAAAATGTTGTCCTCGATTCTTCTAAGACGAATCTTATAATGTTGGATGATCTAATGATGGATGTGGATAACTGAGTTACCGCACTCTTTATGAAGTGAGGGCCTCATGAGAACTGTTCTATTATTCATATTGTTCAGAATTTATTCTCAAAGAATAAGAGACAGCTGGACACATCTCTTAACTATCATTATCAAATACTATTCATGAATCCTCGAGATAAGTCGAGTATTAATATATTGGCACATCAAATGTATCCTCAGAATGGTCGAGCTCTCAAAGAAGCATATATTGATGCTACAACCAGGCACCATTCATATCTTCTAGTAGATTTAAGACAGGCAATACCCAAATATCTATGTCTGTATGCCAATATATTGCCAGGAGATATCTGTTCAACTTACATAATCAATGATTGGAGTAGTAAAATTGTAATTGTTAGACACTAGAGCTAATGTTTCCAGCAGAAGTGGCAGCAACCACCACAACAGTTGCGTCGATCGCAATAACTGAGGTGTTTAGAGAATCTTCATCTTTTAAAATCTTTATCTAAGGCAATGCCTAAGGTTTGCAAAGCCATACACGAGTACTGTAATCACACATTAATGGACATGATATCGGAATGTTGTTTAAATCTTATTAGATGGAATATTAAAATTAGCAGAATTCAGCATAAGTGGTTGGCCAAATATTACCATCATATAAGGATCGTTAGATGCAATGAGGAGCCATTACATCGTAGATGCAAAAGTAATCCAGGCCAGCATATCCTTGCAGTTTATACTACTCGTGGTGCATTTCAGTCAGTAATTAATATGAACCACATTAAAAAAATAACCGGACAGAGAATCTAAACACTAACTTTGCAATTAATCTACTAAATAGAGCCCGAGCATCTGCTCAGTGGTGAACCTAGCTGGTGAGATGCAAAAGTTTCTTTCACGTATGGCTTTGCAGGCCAGACACAAAGCCAACCTATACTCCCAGACATTGCGAAAGTTTAGATTACATATGTATCAATCGGATCTCGGTCAATGTAATCACCTTAGTGAGTTATGTAAATCTGTCATCTCTATGGGAACCAACATTCAACGGGATCAACTACCTCAACCTCAAGCTCGACCTCGAGTTCAACATCACTCTGACCTTACACTCTGACTACCTCATATCACTTGAATGGGGTCACCACCATAAATAAGATGCCCGTCCATACATAGAGAATAGAAAACAAGTGGGTCTCATCGAGCTAGGGGCATTAACTTGTTTGAGTTTTTAAGTGCAAGTCCAAACTTTATCAGTCGAGGCTACTAACCGAGTGACTATAATTGAAGAGTTCTACCCTGGTAGCAATCGTCAACCTTTGGTGATTGCCACCATAATGGAAAGACCCTTAGGTGCTGTTACTAAACTCATTGGAGGTTCACCAGCTGGGCACGCCCTTAGTGACCTGGTATGCCACGTTAATGTACCGAGGAACATTATAGGTTCCGATGAAGTGTCAAATCAAATGCATCAAACCACAACAGCATTCAAGAGAATGTCAGGATCCTGACTTAGAACCTCTAGTGGTAGCAACTGCAGCAGCAGCAGTGGAAGCCCCAATCGCAGGTTACATTCAGTAGCTTTGACACCCATGGAACAGCCTTGGTTAGAATATGCCGTTCGGAAAATGAAATAAATTGAGAGCCATAGATCTCAGTCTCAAAAATAGATATTATAATGTTCAGCATCCTGCAGCTTTCGGAGGTACCAATAAGGTACATCATAGCTTTAGTGGTAGAATATTGCGAAAACATATTAAAAAATGGTTAGCGAGTCAACCGAGTTATTCTTCAGAACAACCTAAATGTGTGAAGCTTGGTAGAGATCATATTATACTCACTAGTGTAGATCAATCCTGGCATGTCGATCTTAGAAAAGACAATGACAATACATGTTATCTATTGTACATTATACATTTCTCGAAATTTTTATGTTTTCTATGGTTAATGAATAAAATGGCTAAAAACACTTCGAAATGGCTCAGTAGGTTTCTGAATGTCAAAGATAGAAAGCCTGACTATATTCAAAGCGACAAGGTGGGGAGTTTGTAAACACATACATAAAGCATATATTAAAATCTAGAAATATTCACCTTTATACATCACAGAATAAGGCTCATGAGGCAATGGTTGAATCAGTTTAGAGAACAATAAAGACAACAGTATGGAGATTTGTGACATATGAGAATACAGAGACATATACAACCACACTACTGGAGTTGGTGCATGCTTACAACACTGTTATACACAGCATTATGGCATTTAGGCCAATCAATGTAGACCATAGCGCAGAGCTATTGGCTTGGTGCAATATCGAGTCCAAGTTCCGCTGCTATGTTGGAAAGCACAGAGAGTTAGCAGTAGGGGATCGTGTTCAGGTAGCCGAGCAAAAGAAGCCATTTACCATGGGTTATATACCTTTATGGAGTGAAGAAATATCTTTATGATTAGCGCAAAGGTTCCTCACAGGTCAGGAGTATATAAGCTAAAGGAGTATAATGGTGAATCTATAATCGGTACGTTTTGCTCCAAAGAACTGCAGAATATCTCTTTAATAGACGCGAAACATTTGTATCGCATAAAAAAAGATTGCTCAAACACACAAAAACGGTAATAGGCAGGCGATTGTAGTCAAGTGCAGGGGTTACACTTTAACTCTTGGGATAGTGAAGCAACTCATCAGAGAATTTAGAGAAACACTTCCGAGCACTGCTGTGATTAACATGTCTACAGCTAGTGATGAAATTAGTATAGAAGACTATCGATGGTTAGTTTGAAGCGGTAAGGTTCCCCACGATGAAATTATGTAAAATGTCTAATGTTATAATAATATACATTATAGTCGTCATGTGTTTAATAAATCTGAGTATACAGAATTGAGATAAATGCATGTGGATCACCTTAGCTTCAGGCTGTTTAGGTTACATATTACCTGTGCAGAGCATTGGGGTAGTTAAAACACTTAGGTTGATGACTTCATGCTAGTGTAATAGCTATTATTCGGAAAATCATAACATAACTCTTCCGAGTAACAATAGCAATGACTAATAATAACTGACCCAATAATAAGATATCGGAGTTCAGAACTCATCTTCAAAATCTGCTGACATTTAATGGACAATGAGAGGTGGTGGGATTGTTATCTGTATTATACCTGAGAGGTTGGCTCACGATACCCTATCATGTAATATATCGCTAGAAGCTTATGAAGCCACACTCGTGATAGAAGAGAGAAAAGAAAGAGAAACAATGAAAGCTTTGCCCTCATCCCCAATCTCAGGGAATATTACTCCAGCTACAACTTTGATGCACCGTCTGGAATCCTAGCATTAGCAAGAACAAAAGATACGGCCACATTTGGAAAATGACGGAAGTTGAGGAGAGAAGTGCGAAACCCTACGTTTATTCAAAATTTATAAAAATTCTGACAGGATACTACAATGTAAAGAATATAGTAGACCATATGAATAAGTGTATATTTACTAATAAGCTCTTTAGAAACTACATTGAACTTAACTAATATGTGCACCAAGCAATGTCTCTTTAATTATTCCAAAGACAACAGGACTCTCAGTTAACATCATCATTATGGGATAAGGATGCAGCTGGGCCAATGGAAATTATGGATGTGGATGCTGCAGGCAATCATGGTTACATTAGTAGAAAAGCAAAGATTGATCTGAGTTATCCAGTAGAAATGATAGGTAGAACTCATTCAGACATTTTTCTGAAGAAAAGTATTTGTTAAACGCTGTTGCGCTAAAGTCGTGTTTTACCCATAGTGCCAGGGCTGCCTTTAATCTGATCAAAGGCACCAGCGAGATACCCTATAAAGCATACCATTGTAATGTCCTTTACTATTTCAACAGTCACTAATGGCATAAAACATGATAATATTTTTCTTGAGGATTTACCGATATGGGTAGTATTCAGCATAGTGAGTAATCAAGCATATAGCGGCAGTTGGGGTATGGATCTGTTCAATTTTCAGCACTGTGAGCTTAATCACCTCATATGTTATCTGAATGGTAAACACCTATCGGAAGATGCCCTTAGTCCGAACTTTATAGATGCTGGCTTTAACTTTAAAGAGTAATTCTTAACTCTGTTCAATGGCACCAATGCACCATTTGATGATATGTGTGTAGGCATAAGTCTAGATGAATATAAGGAGGGATTTACATTCTTCGTATTCGACACCCCATGCGTCAGACACAGGTTTGCAAACACAAGCACACAGACACATGCTCAGCGACACAAGTGTGCATGCACAAGTGACCAGACACAAGCGGCCAGACACAAGTGCTCAGATACAAGTGCCTAGACACAAGCGCCAAAATGCCAATGCCTAGACACAAGTGCAGAGACCCAAGCCCACAGACCCAAGTGAACAGATACATGTGCACGGACCCAACCGCACATACACAATTAAAATATATATCAATATACGTTTAACATGCGACGGTAATTAAAACATTACGTGTCATCGACGTATGCCAGTTAGAGAGACCTTCACTAGGCCTTAGCCAAGCTTGAGGTGGCCTTATGTTGGCATTAGCCAGGATTGTCGAGGCCTTACCTGGACCTTGACTAGACTTACAAAAGTCTTAGCTAGGCTTACCTAGACCATAACTAGGCTGCGTTTAGGCGATACCTAGGTCATATCTCTAGGCCTTAGCCGGGCTTGAATAGGCCATATCTAAGTCCTTAGCCCGGCTTTATTAGAACTTACCTATTCCTTAGCCATGCTTGGCTAGGCCTTCGCTCGGCTTTTACTCTGATTTGCTAGGCCTAGGCTAGCATTAGCTAGGCCTTACGTGGGCCTTAGCTAGGCTTACCTAGTCCTTGACTAGGCTTACCTAGGACATAGCTAGGACGTGGATACGCCTTACCTAGGCTTTGGCCAGACACGCCGAGGCATTAACCAGGCGTTAGTCAGGCTTTGATAGACATTAGCTGAGCATTACCTAACCATTGATTATGCTTTAACGATGCCTTAGCCAGCATTTGCTTGTTCTTGGCTAGGCCGTAGTCGGGCTTGGTTAGGCTTTACTTAGGCCATAACTAAACCATAGCTGAGCTTGCATAGGTTTTAGAAGGCCTTACCCGGGGTGTTACATTGACCATACCTAGGCCTTAACCAGACTTTGTTTGCCCTTCGGTAGGCCTTGGTCCGACTTGACCAGGCCTTACCTAGGTATTATCTAAGCCTTAGCTTTCCAAGCCGTACATAGACCTTAGCTAGCTTTTCCTTAGATAGGATGACCTAGGCCTTATCTACCCCTTGCATAGGCCTTACCTAGGCCTTAGTTAGTCTTTAGTCATGATTTGCTAGGTGATACCGATGTCTTACCCAAGCCTTAGCCAGGCTTGACTAGTTCTTACATAGGACTTAGTCAAGCTTAACTAGGCCTTAACCGCAAGTTGACGAGGCATTAGCCAGACTTGATCAGGCCTTACCTAGGCCTTAGCCAGGCTTCGCTCGGCTGTAGCCACGTCTTGGACAGCATTGAATAGGTTTTACATAGGCCCATCTTAGTCCTTCGCTAGGATTTGCTAGGCCTTACCGATGCCTCACTTTATCCTTAGCCAGACTTGGCTAGTCCTTATCTAGGTCTTAGCCTGACTGTGCTAGGCCTTAGCTAAGTTTGAGTACGCCTTAGACAGGCCTAAATTATTCCTTAGTTGGGCTTTCCTAGGCCTTACCTATGACTAACATAAGCATTAGCCAGGCTTGACTAGTCCTTATATAGGACTTAGTCCGGGCTTGACTAGGCCTTTGCCAGCGTTGAATAGGCCTTAACTAGACCTTAAAAGGTCGTTAGCAATGCTTTTCTAGGCTTTACCGATGATTTAAGCCTTAGCCAGACTTGACTAGGCGTTAGATAGGCCTTAGCCAGGCTTTGATAGACATTAGATAAGCTTTACCTAGGAGTTATCTATATGTTAGCTAGACCTTAGTCAGACTTGACTAGGCTTTACTTATGTAGGAAGTCAGCCATAGCTGAGCTTGGATAGACCTTACATAGGTCTTGAATAGGCATTACCGTGGCCTAACATAGACCTTACGTCCGTCTTAACTAGGCTTTGCTTGACCTTAGCGAGGCGTAGTATATCCGGAGTCAAAATGATACCACCTCAAAATGATACTACCTCAAACACATAAGGCTCGGCGTAGATAAATAAATGGGGCAAAAGTTATTTACGTCGCGGCCCATCCTGGTAGAAATGTTTCGAACACAAAAGTTATCTACGTCGCGACCTGTCCCGGTAGAAATGTTTTCGAACAAAAATGTTATCTACGTCGCGGCCCTCTCTGCGCAAGGCAGGCCTCTACTGGGCGCCGATCGGCGATCCGTGCCCCCCACAGCTATCTCAAGCCCTGGGGCAGCCGATCGGCGATCCCACAGCTATCTACGTCACACCGCGTTATCCACGTCGTGGCGCATTCCGGTAGATAATCTTTGCCCCAATTATTTATCTCGGCGCATTCCGGTAGAAATGTTTTCGAGCAAAAAAATGATCTATGTTGCTGGGTAGACGCAGAATTTGATCTCATTCCCGTGGCTGCGAATGGTGTGAATTTCCATTTAGAGATAAGCAACCACAGTGATATACCAGCTGATCGCCTTGGACTGAACGTCCATTTAGAGACAAGCATACTCAGTGGTATACGAGCTGATCAAGCACACATAAACGGTCTGAACGTCCATTTAGAGATAAGCATACTAAGTGGTATAGCTTGTGATCAAGCACGCATTACAGGGTCTGAACGTCCATTTAGAGACAAGCATACTCAGTGGCATAGCTTGTGATCAAGCACGTATTACAGGGTCTGAACGAACATCTAGAGAAAGCATACTCAGTGGTATAGCTTGTGATCAAGCACGCATTACAGGGACTGAACGTCCATTTAGAGACAAGCATACTCAGTGGTATAGCTTGTGATCAAGCACGCATTACAGGGTATGAATGTCCATTTAGAGACAAGCATACTCAGTGGTATATATACACCATGATTACTGCTGCATAGCTTCGCGCTATGGCAAGGCAATTCGACCTTAGAGGCTACTCTAAGGCCAAGAAAGCCGACCTGCTCCAGATGATCGGACAGGCCCGTGCCGAGGAATTCATTGCTCGACTGAGACGATCAGTGAAGATGGGACGGTTTCCAGCGACCACCAGAGATGATCCTGGGAACTTCCACAAGAAAGCACAGAGGCGGCGTGAGCTTCATCAGTTGGATGAGGAGGTGATGGCTAGATTATGAGCCAAAGCTTTAGCGACACGGATGGCAGACCATCGAATGGAGCGCCTACCTTCCCTACACAGGATCACTAAGCGAGTGATTGGGAGGTCTGAACCCTTTGCCCGGAGCATGAGGCTAGAGGGTGAGCAGATTCTCAATGAGCGTCTGGGCGAGATGGAAGGTGAGGAGAGAGGAAGACGGACAGAACACTGGACGTTCGTCCAAGGCCTCAATGGACACATTACTGGACCGAACATGGGTAACATCCAGCAGACTGTCCAGAACGCCTTCTACCTCTGGTATACCCACACCTATCACATCAGACACATCCAGGACGGTAGGGTAATGCTCTTTCACAAGAACGCTCCAGGGAGTCCGTGGCTGAACACGATAGGAGCAGCTCAGGAATGGGTGGTGGCAAGAGAGCAAGTCTGACTCGACCCCGACAATATCAATCGACCCAACACCAAGTGGGCTTTCGTGCGATCAATCAACGTTGAGGTCAAGGCTGGCATTGACTGCCAACCTTTGCTTGGGACAGGACCGCTCCCAGACTGGCTACGGCAGAAGAAGAGTATGGTGGCACTTGCCACCTACAATGATAACATGTGTATCTGGAGATGCCTAGCAGTGTATCAGGGGGGCCAGACCTGATAGAAGTACTGCTCCTGCACCAGTGCTCGCTAGACAGGTCTACAGCGCCCGCGCACCTATGCCTGATGTTCCAAAAACATCTATGGATCAGTTGGATAAGGTAGAGTTCTTCGCGAAGATCGGGATTCGCGTGTATGAACCAACCAAAGAGGGCGCCTGGCACCTGATCAGGCAAGCAGCCCACTACCATGACACTATGAACATTGGAGTGTACGACCACCATGCCTTCTATATCAAGAACATCTCCAAGCTGGCCCACACACTAGTCTGCAGTCACTGTCAGCAGAGGTTCACAAATACCCCGAATCTTCAGCGTCATGCTGACCATTGTACAGGTGATAAAACAACCATAGATTGCCATGGAAAGAAGGTTGATGCACCACAGTCTGCATATGAGAAAGCCTTCTATCCACCCCAACCATCCAGTTCAGCGGCTAATCGGCTGCCCCAGGGCTTGCGATAGCTGTGGTGGCCACGGATCGCCGATCGGCGCCCAGTAGGGGCCTGCCTTGCATAGAGATGGCCGCGACGTGGATAACCTTTTTGTTCGAAAACATTTCTACTGGCACGGGTCACGACGTAGATAACTTTTTTGTTCGAAAACATTTCTACCAGGATGGGCCGCGACATAGATAACTTTTGCCCCATTTATTTATCTACGCCAAGCCTTATGTGCTTGAGGTGGTATCATTTTGGAGGTGGTATCATTTTGACTCCGGATATACTACTCTAGGCCTTAGTCAGACTTGGCTAGGCTTGACTTAGGTAGGAAGTCAGCCATAGCTGAGCTTGGATAGACCTTACATAGGCCTTGAATAGGCATTACCGTGGCCTAACATAGACCTTACGTCCGTCTTAACCAGGCTTTGCTTGCCATTAGCTAGGCCTTAGTCAGACTTGACTAGGCCTTACCAAGTAGTATCTATGCCTTAGCTGACCTTGGATAGGCATTACATAAGTCTTAACTTGGTTTTCCTATGCATTAGCTAGGATTACATAGGCCTTAGCTACGTCTTGTATAAGACCTTACCTAGGCCGCAGCCAGGCTTTGATAGGCATTAGATAAGCAGTACCTAGGCATTACCTATGCCTTATCTAGGCCTTAGCAAGCCTTTCCTTGGCCTTAGCTAGGCATTAGTCAGGCTTGGCTTTACTTAGGCCATAAATAAGCCACAGCTAAGCTTGGATAGGTCTTACATAGGCCTTAGATAGACTGTACCTCGGCCTTGCCTGCTCTTAATTAGGCCTCAGTCAGGCTGGGCTAGGCCTTACTTAGGCATTACCTAAGCCTTAGCTGAGCTTGGCTAGAACTTATATAGACCTTATCTAAGGTTTACTAGACCCTAGATAGAATTACCTAGGCCTTATATAGGTCCTGTATGGGCATTACCTAGGCCTTACTTACTCTTCAGTCATTATTTGCTAAGCCTTACCGATGACGTGCCTAAGCCGTAGCCAGGCTTGACTAGTCCTTACAAAGGCCTTAGTTCGGCTTGACTCGGCCGTAGCCAGCCTTTAATAAGCATTACCTAGGACCTATTTAGTCCTTAGCCAGGATTTACTATGACTTACCGATGCCTTACCTAAGCCTTAGTCAGACTTGACTAGACCTTAGCCTGTCTTTGCTAAGCCGTAGCTAGGCCTCAACCAGGCTTGAATAGGCCTTACCTAGGCCTTAATTTGTCCTTAGCCAGGCTTTCATATGCATTACCGATGCCTTACCTAAGCCTTAGCCCGACTTGACTGATAGACATTAGCTGCGCAATACCTAGGTGTTACCTATACCTTATCTAGGCCTTAGTCAGGCTTTGCTAGGCTTTACTTAGGCAGAAACTAAGCCATAGCTGAGCTTGGATAGGCATTGGCTTGTCCTTACCGAGGCCTACATAGACATTACCAAGGCATCAACCAGGCTTCGCTTGCCCTTAGCTGGGCCTTACCTAGGTATTATCTAAGCCTTAGCTGAGCTTGGATAGGCATTATATAAGCCTTAGCTGGGTTTTCTTACGCCTTAGCTAGGATAACATAGGCCTTGTATACGTCCTTACCCAGGCCAGAGCCAGGCTTTGATAGACATTAGATAAGCAGTACCTAGGTGTTACCTATGCCTTAGCAGGCCTTAGCCAGGCTTTGCTTGGCCTTGGTTAGGCCTTAGTCAGGCTTGGCTATGCTTTATTTCGGCCATAACTAAGCCATAGCTGCGCTTGGATAGGCCTTACATAGGCCTTAGATAGACCTCACCTGGACCATAAACAGGCCTTGCATGCTCTTAATTAGGCCTTACCCAGGCTTAACCATGCCGTAGCCAGAATTGATTAGGCCTTACCTAGACGTTATCCAGACTTTGCTAGGCCTTATCTATGCGTCAACCAGGCTTCGCTTGACCTTCGCCGGGCCTTAGTCAGGTTTGACTAGGCCTTACCTAAGCCGGAGCCAGACTTGACTAGGTCTTACCTAGGCCCTGTATAGGCATTATCTACGCCTTTCTTAACCACGACTTGCTAGGCCTTACCGATGCCTTACCTAAACCTTAACCAGGCTTGTCTTAGCCTTACATAGGCCTTAGTCAGGCTTGACTTGTTATTAGTCAGCCGTATTGGCCTTAACAAGGCCTTACCTAGGCCTTAGTCAGGATTTGTTTGACCTTAGCCAGGCCTTAGTCAGGTTTGACTAGGCCTTAGTGAGGCCATACCTAAGCTATACCATGCTGATTAAGCCATACCTAAGACGTAGCCAGGCTTGACTACGCCTTATCTAGGCCTTACATGGACCTTAGGCAGGCTTAACTAGGCCTTGACAAGTCATGATTAGGCCTTATCTAGAGCTTCGCTAGATCTTATCCAGGCTTTGCTATGCCGTACATAGGCCTTAGCCATGCTTTTCCTGGGCTTAGCTACGCCTTAGTCAGGCTCAACTAGGCCTTACCTAGGTCTTACTTAGGCCGTATCAAACTTTGTTTGACCTTAGCTAGGCCTTAGCTAGGCTTGACTAAGTTTAGCTAAGGCATCGGTAAGGCCTAGAAAATCCTGGCTAAGGACTAAATGATGCATAGGGAAGGCCTATTCAAGGCTAGCTAAGGCCTAGCGACGGCCTAGCAACGTCATGTGAAGCCTATGTAAGGCCTAATCAAGTGTGGCTAAGGGCTCGTTAAGGCCTAGTCAAGCATGCATATGGCCTATGTAAGGCCTAGTCAGGCCTAGCTAAGGCTTAGGTAAGGCATCTCGCAAATCCTGGCTAAAGACTACATAAGGCATAGGTAATGCCTATGCAACGGCTGGATAAGGCCTATGTAATCCTATCTAATGCCTACGAAAACCTACCTAAGGTCAATGTATGGCCTAGTCAAGCTCAGCTAAGGCTTAAATAATACATGGCTAGGACCTAGCCAACTAATGCCTATCAAAGTCTGGCTAAGGCCTACGTAAAGTCTAATCAAGTCGGGCTTAGGCCTATGTAAAGTCTAGCAAAGCCTGTCATCACTAACTTAGATTTAGCCATGGATGCAATAATTATCTAGCCATAGGTGTGGGAATTAGTCAGCTATAGCTTTCGTAAGTATCCATACATAGCCGGAGTAACTATGTATCCATCTATAGCTGTGGTAAGTATCCAGTTATACATATAATAGTTAGCCAGCTATATTTGTGGAAATTAACCAGCCATAGATATGACTGGATAATTACCACATAGATGCCTGGCTCTTTGCAACTGATATGGCCGGCTAATTACCTCAGCGATGGCTGCGTACTTTTCACAGCCGTAAATGTCTACTTACCTCAGCTATCGCTAACTACTTACCATAGCTATGATTGGTAAATTACCTCAGCTATAGCTGGGTAATTACTAGAGCTATGCATGGCGTTTTGCCATGGCTATAGTAACTACTTTTTCACAGATTCTTTAGCTACTTACCATAGCCATGGATGGCTGCTTAACAGTGCTATCTCTGGTTAACTTCCACTGGTGGTGGTGTCTACTGACTACGTGTATAGCTGGCTACTTGCCACAGCTATGACTGGCTACTTACAAAGCTATGGCTGGCTAATTACCAATGCTATGCTTCGCCTCTTACAACAGCTATAGGTGTCTACTTACCAATGATATCTGGGTACTTACCAAAGCTATGGCTGACGAAGTACCATATATATGGCTGGTTAAAAATTGCATCTATGTCTCAGTCCATGCCACAGCTATATCTAACTACTTACGCCTGCTATTGATGGATACATACCGCAGCTGTGAGTGGCTAATTACTGCAACTGTCTGGTTCGTTACCAATAATATGCCTGGCGAATTACCCAGTTACGGCTGGCGTCTTAATACTACTTGGCTGATTACCTTCCTCGGCAATAGCTGGCTACTTACTACAGCTATAGCTAGTTACTTACCACGACTATGGCTGGCTATCGATGACATCTATAGATGACTGCTTAGCGCAATCATGGCTTGCTAAATGTATCTGCTATGAATGGCTAATTACGACACCTATGGATGGGTAATTTCTACAGCTGTAGCTGGCTACGTGCCTCCGCCAGTGTAGGGTACTTGCTACTGTTATGCTGACTATTCACCACTGGCATGGCTGGATATATTCAACAGGAATCCCTGGCTAGAATGGTATACTTGCAACACCTAGAAGTGGTTTCTACCACAACTATAGCTGGCTACTTACTACTGCTATGACTGGCTACTTAACAAGCAACAGTTGGTTAATTGACACATCTATGGCCACCTCTTTAACACTGGCTGTATACAACACACCGATGGCTGGATAAGTATTGCATCCATTGCTAACTCCATGCCAAAGCTATATGTGACTAGCTACACCTAACATGGATGTATACATACCAAAGCTTGACTGGCTAATTACTACAACTGTGTCTGATTAGTTATCGCTGATACAGCAGGCCAATTACCACAGTTACACCTGTCTTCTTAACCCTACCATGGCTGATTATCTTTCTCAGCTATGGCTGGCTATTTACTACAGGTTTAGCTAGCTACTTACCACAACTATGGCTGACTCCCTACGACGGCTATAGACTTATAATACACTTATGTCTAGATAATTACCACCGCCAATGCTGGCTACTTGCCACAGCTATGTTGGCTATTTACCACTGATATGAATGGCTGTATTCAATAGCTATCGCTGGCTACTTATTACAACTATAAGAGCTACATACCATTGCTAGAGTGTGATACTTGCAACAACTAGAGCTGGTGTGTACCTCAACTATAGCTGGCAACTATGGCTATCTCCTTACTCTATGGTTGGCCCCTCCACACAGTGGTTGGCTCACTACTACAACAATAGCTCACTACTTAACATAACCATGGATATCTAAATATCAACACTATGGTGGCTATTTACCACAGCTATGACTCGTTAATTACCGTAGTTATATCTGGATACTTACCTTCGGTAGTCGGCTACTTACCAGCGTTAGTCAAGCCTACTTGCCATTGGTATGCTGGCTATTTACCACTGATATGGCTGGCTGCATACGGCATCTATAGTTGACACTTACCACAGCTATAGCTGGACAATTACCACAGCTATAACTGACTACCTACCAAAAGCTATGCCTGTGTAATTAGCACAGCTATGGGTGGCTGATTAGCACTGCTATGGCTGTTTACCTCCCACAGCTAGGACTCGCTACTTATTACAGGTATCGCTAGCTATTTAAGATAGCTATGATGAGCCACTGATCACAACCATGGTTCGCTATTAATTGCGGTAATAACTGGATACTTACAACAACAAGGGCTGGATGCTTAATACTGCTATGGTTGGCGATATATTAGAGTCATAGCTAGTTAGTTAACACAGCTATAGCTATCTACTTACGACTGCTATGGTTGGGCCAAGCCAATACCAAGCCTATGGTTGACTAACTACCACATCTATGGCTGGCAAATTACTGCATCTATGGCGAACTCCTTAACGAAGCTATGTCTGACTATATCCCGCTACGATGGATGTTACCTATAACGGCTATGGTTCGCTACTTACCACATGTATGGCTGGCTACTAGTTACCCTCGATGTCAACCCCATCTGGCTGCTTAACACTACTATGTCTGACAACATTTCACCGCTATGGATTGCTATTTACCACACGTATAGCTGGCTTTTTCACTACAGTTATGGCTGGCTGCTTGCCCCCGCTAGTGGTGGCTACTTACACTTGCTACAGCTGGTTACTGGCCACTGCTATGACTGGCCACTTACAAAGCTAGGACTGGCTAATTACCACATCTGTGTCTGGCTCCTTACAGCGGCTATGACTTGCTCCTCACCAGGGCTATGTGTTAGACATTAATATTGCTAGGACTGCCTTCTCACCACAGCTATAGCTAGCTAATTACCGACGCTGCGGCTGGCTCAGTCCCATAGCTATAGCTGACTACTTACAACAAGCATGGCTGTCTAAATATCACCGCTATGAATGACTATTTACCACAGCTTTGGCTGGTTAATTACTACCATTATGGCTACTTATTTACCACCGCTAGTCTTGGATACTTGCTACTGCTATGCTGGTTGCTTACCACAGCTATGGGTGACGACATACCACTGCTGTGGATGACCAACTACCACTGCTATTGCGGGCAGCTTAGCACAGATATGGCTGTCTCGTTGCTACAGCTATAGCTTGTTACTTACCGCTACCATCGGCGACACGTCAATGATATGGACATCGAGTTCTGGCCGGCGTGTTTGTACAAGAACGCCCACCAAAGCCCGGTCTTCTTGTCACTCTATATATTGGCAATTAATAACCGCTATTGTTAGCCAATCAAAAGCAGTCTATAATCGACCATTACTACTTCCTTGCCTCAGTATAACGTTCTCGTCTACCTGAGAGCATCGATTACTATTACAACTGTCTTAAAATTAATCAATATTCCAAACCATAACACAAATTAAATCATAGCATTGATTTAATATTAACGAAGATTTGACTATGCCTACGCACATCAACTAAGTCCGCATTCGCAACAAAATCAATATAACTGGAACAACGCGCATGCGTAATCGCGATCTTTAATAAATCGTCTTGAAGGACGGCATTAATAGGGCGACACGATGGGCGACCGTCGCCCCCGACGTCGCTCACGACGCCGCCTTTTGATAAAACGTTGAAATTTTAAAAATACAGTTACGCGACGCATGGCGTTTGAATTAAGGTTGTTACACGTTAAACGTCGCCCACGACACGCGACGCACGAGGACAATTGTGGAATTCCATACAATCACACCATTAATCACTTACTCATTCACACTGTCAATCACTTACTGGATCTCATCATCAATCATACACTAAATCACAGCATTAATCGCTCAGGCAATCTCCGACTCATCTACATATACAGCCCACTCATTCAGCCACCCACCAGCCACCCGCCTGCCCCCCAGCTACTCGCACAGCTACTTGCATTGACACGCTCTACCACTCACCAACCGAGCAACTACCGTCTCTTACACTTACCCACGCAGTCAGCCACTTGGCAATTCAGCCAGCCACTCAGGCATTCACTAAGTTACTCATGCATCCATTCGCTCAGCTACTGGCTTACACACTCAGCCACGCACTTAGTCAGTCACTCGGTCTGTTTCTTTAACCCAGTTACTCAATCAGTCTTGTCAGTACCTCTACGACACATCCAGCAAGTTGAACCAGTCAGTCTGTCGATGGGTCTGGTAGTCGGATGGTTGATCAGTCGGTCAGACTGTTAGTTAGTCCGTCAAAAATGTGGCACTCACCCACCCAGCCAGCAACTCGTCTACTCACCAAGCTACTCGCCCCTTACTCAACAATCCATTCAGTCAGTCACTCACTCATTCATTGAGTTGGTCAATCAGCTGATTAGTCGGTTAGTCAGTTTGTCAGTCAGTCGGATAGTCAGTTGGTCTGTCGGTTAGTCGGTCAATCGGTTTGTCGATTCATTACTCGGTCATTCAGTCGACCGGTCGATCGCTCAGTCAAACGGTCGCTCAGTCAGTTGGTCAGTTTGTCGGTCAGTTCGTCAGTCAGTTGGTCTGTTAGTCTGTCAGCTGATTCGTCGGTCAGTTGATCAGTTAATAAGTCAGTTGATCGATTGGTTGGTCAATCGGTCAGTTGGTTGGTTAATCGCTTGGTCGGTCAGTTGATCTGTCGATCAGTCAGTCGGTTAATTTGTCGGTTGATCAGTCAGTCAATCGGTCAGTTAGTCTGTTAGTCTGTTAGATAGTCGGTCAAATGGCCGGTCGATCTGTTGGTTTATCAGTCGGTAGGTTTGTCAGTCAATTGGTCAAGCGTTCAGTGCATCAGCCAGTCTTTTGCCACGCACCCGCTAACCCTGCCTTCGTCCATTCAGCCATCCACTCACGCTTTAGTCAAGAGCCTACTCAGATATTCCATCAATAACTCTCTCAGTCGCCTGCCAATCATGTGATCAGGATGGCAGTCCATCTGTCACTCAGTCAATTGGTCAGTTATTCTGGTTATACACCACCCGATTCTAGTCTGCCCAACAAGTAATTGGCCGACTAGTTGGTATTAATATGGTGGTGTATTACCCTACACCGACTGAAAATTGGTGTTAGTCGGCCGATGAACGCTGATTACGAAAATTAATCTCGAGTCGGCGAGATCAGGTATGATCTGGTGGTGTATAGCCTACCCAATCCGACTTAGCCGTCCTGTCTTGATATGTATGGTAGCCCCAGACTTGAGCTTGGTCAATTAAATCATTGGCGTTCGGGCACCTAATCAAGGATTTACATTTTATCACATGACAACAATCAGTATTTCAAGATGGCACGTATACCTGAGCTATACCTTCTTTATTTGACTAACTTGACTTTTACGTGATGCAAACATATTTTTCCTTGCCTCAAGTAGCTTTCGTGCACACACATTTTTTTTCACTTTCTGTATTGTTCTAGTCTGACATGCTACTGTTGTTGTTGTTGTTGTTGTTGTTGTTGGGTTTTTGTTGTTGTTGTTGTTGCTATTGTTGGTGGTTGTGGTGGTGGTGGTGGTTGGTTGGTTGGTTGGTTGGTTGGTTGGTTGGTTGGTCGGTCAGTTGGTTGTTGTTGAACTTAGATCTTACACTGGAAATCAACTGGAAATTAATTGGAGGTGTACTCCGTTAAGATAACCTAAACGAGGTTCACATATTTCTCGCTAGATGGCACGTGGTTCATAGTTTGATCGCTAGGGGCAGGCTTTAATGCCAACGACATGGTCCGTTAGTGTATGGCATTCAGTTGGCAGAACACCCTGCTGAGTGCGCTTCTGCCCGACAGTTGTGTCTGGTCTGGGATGATCGGTTAGTGTATACACAGAATTAGTTGTGGTCGATCAGTTAGTCAGTGGTTCATTTAATTAATCGCTTGGCTGATTGGTCATACTGTCGTTGGGTCGAATGTTCGGTCAGGCAGTCCACCAGTCGCTTGCTCGCTCTGTCAGTCTCTTATTTGGGTATACACCACCCGATTCTAGTCTGCCCGACAAGTAATTGGTCATGGTATCCCGAAACTTGGGTTTGGCCAATTAAATCAAATGCGTCTATGGAGCTAATCAAGGATTTACACTTTCTCATATGATAACAATCAATATTTCAAAATGGCACGTGTATCTGAATTATACCTTTTTTATTTGACTACATTGACTATTTTACGTGGCGCTGACATGTGTCCCCTCGCCTCAAGTATCTTTCGTGCATACTGTCATACAACTAGGGATGCAGCAGCAGCAGCAGCAGCAGTAACAGCAGCAGCAGCAGCAGCAGCAGCAGCAGCAGTAGTAGTAGTAGTCGTAGTACTAGTAATAGTAGTAGTAGTAGTAGCAGCAGCAGCAGTGGCAGCTGTAGCAGCAGCAACAGCAGCAGCAGCAGCAGCAGCAGCAGCAGCAGCAGCAGCAGCAGCAGCAGCACAGCAGAGTAGTAGAAGTAGTAGGTAGTAGTAGTAGTAGTAGTAGTAGTAGTAGTAGTAGTAGCAGCAGCAGCAGCAGCAGCAGCAGCAGCAGCAGCAGCAGCAGCAGCAACAGTAGTAGTAGTAGTAGTAGTAGTAGTAGTAGTAGTAGTAGTAGTAGTAGTAGTAGTAGTAGTAGTAGCAAGAGCAGCAGTAGCAGCAGTAGTAGTAGCAGGAAAAGTGGCATTAGGTGCAACAACGGCAGCAGCAGCAGCAGCAGTCAAGCAGTCAGTTCCTTCCTTGACAACGCGATAACTGGCCCCCCCCCCCCACAAATAACTAGCCCTGGGCCCCGAATAAGCGTAATCCGGCTCTGTGTTAAAGGATTAAATAGCATAGACATCTGAAAATGGCTGTTTAAACAGCGTAAACTAACCAAAATACTAAGTCGAGATCTCCAGATAGTAAGTCGAGATCTCGAGATAGTCAGTCGAGATCTCGAGATACTAAGTCGAGATCTCGAGATACTAAGTCGAGATCTCGAGATACTAAGTCGAGATCTCGAGATACGTGTGCGCAAATATATTGATTGCGGTGGCCCTAATACGCTTCCGTAGATATGAGACAATTACGTCTCTTTTACTTTTATTTGACGTCACACACTCGCGGAACCTTCCAGTGTATCCATCCATCATATGACGTCAGAATCAACCAGGTGACGTGGATGATAACGTCATAATCAATTACAGCGTGAATGACTGGAATGAGCCCGTACTTAATAGTTCGACATATTCCACGAATTACGTAATTGCCTTTACGATTTAATAAACATGTTGTTGAATATTTTAGGCAGCAACGGCACCCAGTCAAATTAGTTACAAAATATTCAACAGCTTGCCTGTATAGTAATCTAGAAATTGATAGAAATACACCCCAAAAGAAGATCTGATGAGCCACTGTTAATTAATAAGGCTAATGAAAATCTTTAACGCAAAAATGATCCAAAACTATGAAAAAATATGAGAAATTCACAGAAAATCTGCTTGGTAATGCTGAGGATCGCATCCCTGCATTGGATAGAACCAGTCAATAATGCTTTATTAAAATCTGATGAGCCATTCTTGACTAATAAGTCTAATGAAAAACTTTAACGCAAATATCCACCAAAATATTCTTAGTCCAAAACCGCGAAAAAAACATGAGAAATTCCCCGAAAATCTGCTTAGTAATGATGAAGATCAAATCCCTGCATTGGATAGAACCAGTCAGTAAAGCTTTATTAAAATCTGATGAGCTATTCTTGACTAATAAGTCTAATGAAAAACTTTAGCGCAAAACTCATCCAAATCATCAAAAAGTCGAAAACCGCAAAAAAAAACCATGAGAAATTCCTTGAAAATCTGCTTAGTAATGATGAAGCTCGTATGCCGATAAGGGATCGAAATAGTTTGTGAAGTTTCATCTAAATCTGATAATCTATTGTTGAACCATAAGGATACTGAAAAACTTTAACGCAAATATCCACCAAAATATTATAATTCCATAATCATGAAAAAACATGAGGAATTCCCGCCAAATCGGCTTAGTAATGATGAAGATCACATCCCTGCAGTGGATAGAACCAGTCTGTAAAGTTTAGGAGAAATCTGATGAGCCATTGTTGACTAATAAGGCTAATGAAAAACTTTAACGCAAAAACTATTCAAAATATTCTAAGTCCAAAACCATGAAAAAAACATGAGCAATTCCACCAAAATCGGCTTAGTAATGATGAAGATCACATCCATGCATTGGATAAAACCAGTCTGTAAAGCTTCATTGAAATCTGATGTCCCAGTCTTGACTAATAAGGCTAATGAAAAACTTTAACACAAATGACACGCCGACACCGCCGACGCCGACGCCGACGCCGCCGATGCCGACGACGACGACGCGGGAATTTGTAATACCTATGTCTCGCTTTTTCCTTCGGGGCGAGACAACACGTATATGTCTCTAATGACATCATACACTAAACGGCGGCAACCACAGTTCAACCATAGCGCTATGTTAACCGGCAATAGAGGGATCCATTTTAAGCTATGCCCCGCCCATTCCTAGTTAAGCCCCGCCCACCATGTGCCCATGTTGGGATCAATTTAACCTTGAACTCTCAGAATCACACTAGGCAAGCCGTTCAATACTTTAAACTCATTTGATTGAGTGCAGAATTCACAGACTCTCGATATCAACGTAACTATACAGCCAAGCTCTGTGAAATAGATGTTGGGTATTTTTAAACTCATTTGACTAAGTGCTGTTACTACCAATGTCCGTAACATCACCCAGTCAAATTAATTTCAACGTACTCCACATATTGCGCCGTAAAAAATTTGCAATGGCATATAATTCATACACTTGACGGACTATTCAAAGTTCATGACGGATCTACATATGCCATTCATTAGGTATTATGATTGCGACGCCAGCCTACATGTGACGTAATTGATTATGACGTCGTATACTTCAGCAACAGATCGGATTCATCCATTAATTATGATAGAGATACATACTGAATGCGCTGGTGAGTGAATTGTATGCGAGATATTCTTGTACATCTACGTGCTCGTAAACACAACACCACCACGCAGTGTACCATGCAGTCCACTGGACCATTCCAGTATATCCATCAATCATGACGTCATAATCAACTACGTGACGACTATGATGACGTCATACTCAATGACGTCTTGAATGACGTAGATAAATACGTTACAAGCGCATAATTGAAGACGGACTAAGCGTTGTTGTACACATTGTATGTCTTTACTATGTAATAAACATGTTGAATATTTTGAAACTAATTTGCTTTGGCGCTGTTAAATGGTAAAGATATGCAATTCGTACACCAACGTTTAGTCCGTCATCAATTAAGGGTTCGTGACGAAATTATCTACGTCATTCATGATGTAATTCATTATGACCTCATCCTATACGCCACGTTAATTATGACGTCATATGATTGATGGATAACTGGAATCCCCAATTGCTAATTATCACGGGTAAACGTACCTGTTAAAAAACACACCGATGTTTACTAACGAGACAAGAGCGACTATGTCAAACTATCGTGTTCTCGTTTGACCAGGTCAGCGATAATGTCACCCGTTAAATTGTATGCACAGAATATAAAATACTATTTGCTTTTGTCGATTGTGCTATTGTGAATATTTGTTTAGCATATAATAATTAGTCGAATATTAATAATATACACCAATCCGTAAAAGCGTGACATATATTTCTTGTTGAGAGGAATGGGATAGCGGGGTATGGGCGGGTGGGTGGGTGTTGGGATGGGTAGAGTATAAAGAATGAGGTCCTGTGAAAGAAGAAATCCCCTTCATGTTTTAAACATATTGCATGTAGAAATCGGCAATCAGTGTTACTGGTACTGATGTAGATAGTGTGTGAACTAGTGTATGGGTATAGCTGTTTACATTATCGCATCTCTTTGAATGGAGAAATCCATTTCTAGTTGTACCCCGCCCATTTCTAGATAAGCTCCGCCCATTTCTAGATAAGCTCCGCCCATTTCTGGATAAGCTCCGCCCACGTGTTGCACATGTTGCGGTCGATCGAACATAGAATTCCCAGAATCCCACTAGCAAGGTAACGATGCAGGTGAGCTGTTGAATATTTTGAACTCAAATTGATTAGCTGTTACTGACTATGCCTATCGAACTGTTTATTAAATAGTAAAGACATACAATCTGAACACTTGACGGATTTGCATGACGGAGTGACACGTCATTTATTGCGCCATTTGATTTTGACGTCAGCCTAGATGTGACGTAATTGATTATGATGTCTAATAAATTATTGAATAAGAGATCGGATCTAGCCATTGATGCCTGTCTTGTTTGTGTACAGTTGTTTGCTTGCGCCACCATTGCGTTATACACGTTTGCCCCTTCCTGACAAATATAATTCCTAAGTGATTTTCAAGTTTAATTTACCAAAAATCGTTCCAATAAACTATAATATGTTATCCTTTTTAACCAACATAGAATGCTCCATACATAATGAATGTACGACGTATAAAATAATTTACGGAATATGTTATTAATATTCGTAAAGAACTCGAACTTAGGCCTAATCTAAAAAGAATGCAACGCTGTTGAGAGAAGACAGACGTGGCAGACCAGCTTCAGTAGAAATCTGAATAAGAGAAGAGTCTTCAACAGCATCCAGCAATGTGGCCATTAGCATTCAAGTTAACTTAGAAAATAGTTATGCTAGCGCAAGTAGTCCAATACATCTACTGGTACCAGGGACAGAAAGCAAAAGTTACCGACCCTGTCCACATTTAATTCATTGGTAAGTGACAAAACTCCAATTTGGAATGTTGGCAATGTGGCTTCACTTTGCACGAGCTGTGAATCAAACCCACAGCCAGCGAGAGCGCCTAGCATTATAGCCCACACACATGTCTGTATGCTATGGCCCTAGGCGCTCTCGCCGGCTGTGGGTTCGATTCACTGTCAATGCCAAAATACCGTAACGCCACGGCCACTTGTATAACTAACTGGGCACGAGCTGTCTCACGAAATGTTCTTTATTCTGTAGACGTCTAAAGCAGGCTGAAAAACAACTATATAATAGTCGGGAAAGGTAAGGGCAAATTATATCTTTACATTGCAATTTATACGATTGTTTACAGCTAAGGTCCACAAAGATGGCATGTGCACTAGACTAGAGCCATACACGGTACCATGACAGCACTGACGTGCTTTTGTAAGTACATCGAAGAAGGTGACATCTACTTGACATTGGAGATATTACGTGTCTGTGGATAACCCAGAATACGACAGATATTGGATGGTCAAGATATATACAGATGGATACATTGAAGCGAACATAATAACGCTCATTGTATGATTCACTTTGATTCTAGAAGGCAGTGTTTATGACTTATGTGGAGATAGATAACATACAGATCTATGCTTCCTTTATATTTCGCAAGGTTACGGAGAAATTATCAATGGACAGCGTAAAGACAAGAACTGTACGACCAATGGACATCCGATGTCAGTTAAATATAAATTTAATGGTCATCCGCTACTGTTTTGTCAGTTCACAACATTGGTATATTTCTGCTCTTCCGCCGCTCGAAAGAAGTTGCTTTGGAAACGTGGTTGAGTGACCGTGATTGTCACAAGTATGATGTCCCACACCAGTCATCTGTATGCCGTGTATGTAGGCCTACAGCTGGGCATACATATGTGGACATATACTTTGTGGGACCCAACTTTTGTTACCCAACTTGCTCATTCGTGTCTCATGCAAACACATTGTTAAATATATGGGTAGGTAAACGATTACGTTCAACTCCCTGGCAAACTCGCAGATACACAATGGAGGAATCCAGTTTATCCATCAATCGGATTACGTCATATTCAACTAGATGACGTGTAGGATGACGTCATAATCAATTACGCCATGGATAACGCGATTTAGTCCGTCTTAAACGCGTAATAGTCCGCCAGGTTATACGAATTATATGTCTGTACTATTTAATAAACATGCTGTTGAATATTGTGAACTAAATTGACTTTGAATTAATTAGTTTCAAAATATTCAACAGCTTACCTGCATAGTTTTCTGGAAACTAAGTTTCAGAGAGTGAAGGGATCGATCGATCCCAACACGGGCAAAACCGCGCCAATTTATATTAGTTTCACAATTTTCAACAACACGTTTATTAAATAGTAAATCCATACAATTCGTACAACAACCCTTATTCCGTCATCATTTAATCGTTCGTGATGAACCTATCTGCGTCATTCATGGCGTCATCGATTACGACGTCATCTTACACGTCACGTAGTTGATTATGATGTCATATGATCGATAAACTGGAAAGGTCTATTAGCCGAGATCATCATGTAAGACCGAAGTGAAATGATCAATCGTAATCCGTTTTCGAAGCTCGGCAGGTTGCCGCGAGCCATTTTTGAATGGTAGCGCATTTTTGTCGGAATTATATATGTACTATATATAAGATATACATGTATGAGTGTATCTATTAATGCTGGCTTTATGTCAGTGATAAGGTCACACATGTCAGCATCAGAAAATACTCATTCTGACCAGGACACAACATTAACCCTTTCATGACGAAGCCGTCCAAAACCTGCCTCTTTAGTGGTCTTGAGGAGTGGCCATTTGAAGGCAGAGAGAGGGTTATTTTTTAACATTTACCACTGAAACCATTTAATTGACAATACTTTTCAAGGAAATTCTGATTTTGGCAGTCAAAAAAGTATTTTTGTTAATTTATAACGAAAATTTACAAAAAATGTATTTCTGTTATCCTTCAAATCGCCATTCATCATACATGTAACGGTCAAGAAAGTTTAAATTTCTGCTTAGCTAGAGTTGGTAACCGAGCCAGTCATGTGAGTGGTAGATTTTCAAAAAATGCTCTTCTGAAATATGAATTTCCTTGACCGTTACACTTCTGATGAATGTCTATTTGAAGGATAAAGGAAATATATAGTTTTTTGTCAATTTTTATTTTAAATTTCTAAAGATACTCTTTTTGGCTGCGGAAATCAGAAGTTCTTTGAAAGGTATTGACAATTAAATGGTTAATTAAAATAAATAGTCTTTTGAGCGGTTTGCTGTTGACACAAGAGGGGTTAAATAAGCATAAACACATGATTACGCAATGCAGGGGCAATTAAATGCCCGATTTATTACCTGCATTTATATCACTACAGTGAAGCTATGCAAATTATCATTGTATGTATGATTACTGTATTCTGTAGAAATATCATACAGCTGCAATCCGTCCTTCTTCGCCTTTGTCCACTGTGTCTTTTCCTCAGCCGAAATCCTTAGTTTCCTAGGTCCATTCTTGGCTTGAGTGTACTGAGTCCTGCTTTCCTGAAGTCACCTCGCAGCACGCTTAGCAGATTTATGCAATGACGTCCTCTCCTGGCTTTGTATTTGCTGGCTCCGAGTAATGCGAATTCCAAGGCTCTCTGTGCTGGTGTCTCTTCCGGCATCCGTAACATATGGCCAAACATGAACCACCTTTGCTGGGCGACTTTTACAGACAGCGGAGACGTATTACACATCTTGTATAGTGCATCGTTGGAAATTTTGCTGTCTGGCCATCGGTGTCCAGTGATGGTGCGTAGTTGTTTGCGGTGGCAGGTATAGAGTGTGTCTAGAGCTGCTTTTTGGAGCTGCCCAGCTGTTACAGTTACACAGCATCAAGGAAACGCAGGCTGCATTGTATAAACGTAGCCTTTTTCTCAAAGGCATCTTTGATCTACGAATCCATAGCTTCCAGAAGGACTGGAAAGCTATGTTCCCCATGATGCAGCGTGCAGCAATGTCAGCAGTACTGCAAAGCATGAGCCCAGGACTTTACTTTTCCTTCATGGTTCGCCGCCACGAAGTGGATCGTCATTTTCTTTAGTGTCATGCTTTGTAGATAAGTATATGTTGGTGAACTCTGTTTTGGATTCATTCATAAAGAGATTCTCAATTTTTAGTTTGCTTGCAGCTAATGGGAGAAGTTCGTTAAGGGGTTTCTTCTCCTCGTCTATGAAGTCCACAAGTCCACATCGTCGGCATATTCCATCGCTAGTGACATACCCAGTATTGGCACCGGGGTGCGGTGGGGTGTGGGGTGTCTTGTGGAACTTTCCTGCACAGATTTCAATGCGGCAGGAAGGTAACAGGTGAAAAGAACTGGAGATAGATCATCTCCCTGTGGGGAGCCGAGTGATGTCTAAAACTCTACAGACGTCACTGACTTGACTCGTACTCTCAGCTTGATGTCTGCAAGCAGTAGTCTCACTAGTTGTAGCTCATCTTCATTGCAACTGGCCTGGCGTAGTACATCTAAGATCTTTGAGCAGTTAATTGTGTCGAAGGCTCGTGAAATATCAATGCACATTTTGTGGAAGTCCCAGTGTTTGGACATGACTACCGACACAAGCATGCATTGAGCCCATGTCTGCGCAGCTGCGTCCACGTTTGAAGCTACTTTGACATGCTCCAGTGAAGTCATAAATCTTATCTCGGATGCAGCATAGGGTAACATTGGATAGGATGTATGCTGTTGAGGAGCACAATGGGCTGTAGATTGTCGGGTGGACCAGGTGGCTTCTTGGGCTTGGGCAGTGCGATAAGGGTGCTTTGGCCTACAGCGTCGATGGGAAGGTGGTGCATAAAAGCTGAATTGATTTTGTGCGTGATCGGTTTTGAGATAATGTCACTTGGATATTTGAATAGATCATTGCTCACGCCATCAGGCCCAGATGCATGTCCATTTTTCAGGGTTTTAAGAGCATTCTCAACTTCCGCTGTTTTAATTGGTGTTAGTAATGGCCTGGGGTCTCCTGAGAACGGGTGCAACGGCTCATAATCGTTGTCAGTGAAGTGCTCCTTGAACCATTTTCGGATCGTCTCACCTTTTCCCTGGTCAGTCCGATAAAGTGTCCTTTAGAGTTGTGCACAGTAAGTGGTGGTATGTAGTCAGTAACTCTCAGGGCTCGAACTGCCTGAAAAATTTTGTGACAGTCATCCGTGGCAGTGATTTCATCTTCTAGAGAGTCTGCTTGTTGAATAGCAAGAGCTTTTAAGCATTTGCTAATGCGGTGCAGAATCTTATTGCGCTCCCGGCGTAGTTTGATGTGGTCTTCACTTTGGCACACTTTGATAGATGTGTAGCCGCAACGCTTTCTGCTCTGTTGACCGTTTTATTACTAGAGAGTCGTCAGTATACCTAGTTTGGTTGTTTTTAAGAACGCCTATGGTGCTGGTAGCTGATGATTCCATAGATTTCAGTATTTTGGTTAGGGCTTCGTTTTGATCTGAGCTGACGTCGAAGCTAGCTATCTGCTCCCCGAGGGCCTTCTTGTATGACATTTGAGACTCAGTGTCGCTGATGAGCTTGTGTAGGTTGTAGTTGACGCTACCCTCTTCCCTGGTATGGCGTTTATATATTAGGTATACATCTGAAGGCGTGTAATGACTGGCTTATGGTCAGAATTGAGGTCTGTGCCTCCATACGAACGAGCGTTCCGGAGTAAGGGTTTTGCTTCTGTCTTGCATAGTATCAAGTCTATTTGGTTGAAGACAGCTGTTGTGGCCTTAGAACCTTTTGGGGCTTTGCGATCGGCTGTATGTCCGGTCCATGTTGTCCGGTGACGGCATGGGTGTTTGAAAGCCGTATTTGTGGCAAATAGGCCATTGGAGCTAAGGAATGTCACCAGTGCATCTCCATTGCTGTTGCGTATGCCCTCTCCATACGATCCCATGCATAAGCCAAGTCCTGAACTTTTGTCTGCAATTCTGAGTTTACGCAGCTTGGAGTTGAAATCTCCACGCACGAGCAGTTTCCAGCTAACTGGGAGTATTATGATGGAGCTCAGTTCTGCATAGAAGGAATCTAATATTGCTGGATTCTCTTTGGCTTTTTCGGTAGTTGGGCCATATGCGTTGACAATGCGACATTTAGTGGTGGTGTGTTTTCGCGTAGGTATAGCCAGGCCAATGAATGCACCGCGATCACTTACGTATCCAAAACTAATGGCCTGGTTCAAGACCCTTGGTCCGATGACGAAGCCTAAACTCCGGTATGTGGCCTGTTTTTGCTCCATGAGCACTAGCTTATGGCCTGTCTGTAGTTGCTGCTCTGAGTTGTTAGCTACTTTAGTCTCTTGAATGCATGTAATATCGATGTTATAGTGTTCACATTCTGCATCCAAGGTTTGCCTCTTTGATGTTGAACTCAGACCATGTACATTTCACGTAGCTATGGTAAGCTCCTGGGAAGATTGCGTCGTCCGAGTAGGTCGAACACAGTTTCTTGTTTGAAAAGGTTTAGACATAACCAGAGTTGCCTCTGTATGCGGATGTTAGCCCGCAATCCTTGATGACTTAGTTTCCCAACAAAGTTGGTACTTACGAAGGAGACCGGCGTGGAGGTGTCATCTTTCTCCACACACACGCACGCACGCACGCACGCACGCACGCACGCACGCACGCACGCACGCACGCACGCACGCACGCACGCACGCACGCACGCACGCACACACACACACCCCAAATTATCATTATGTCACATTAATTGCATTCATTATATACTGCTCTATTATTCACATCCAAACGTCTAAATTTATTTTTAACAATTCCATACAGTCAATGCAGAATACGATACCATGGTATATATGCACACGTTGTTATAAGTGAGACATTAAACTCAATGCAGATTAAGAGTCCATTGAATTTTTGTCATATATATATACTGAACCAAAAAGGTTTAGCAATTCTGAGAAAAACACTAAATAAATATAATTTTGTAAAAAGAACGAGTTCATTCGAAAATTTTATTTAATTGGTGGGTCAATTTCCTATTTGAAAACAGTTCATTGCCGCCATAATGTCAGCATCGCGCCTCTAACGCAGCATCATTCAGGGTAGGGGTCCAGGCAGAACCATGTTCCAGAGGTGTCAACAGCAGTTGCATGTTTACATGCAGTGAGCGCATAGTTTTAGTACAGCAAGCAGAAATTTTGAAAGGGTTAAACTTTTTTGGCTCAGTATATTTACACACTTACTCTCGCTAGTATTCGATATGTGCCTATACATTTTAATGGATTCTATTAAATCTCATATGTTTGATTACATAAGCATGTATGAGTACACATCATGTTTGCCACATAGTTTTATACATGGTTGCATACACATCTTGTTGAGAATACATTTTATAAAGATGCATATATGGAATCACACTGCGTTAGCAAAATAGCGACTGTATACGTATATATCCTTATAGGCAAATATCTTATAACACGATTACCATATGAATAGAGCATTACATAATACTGAGCACATGCCTGTCTGGCAATAAGGTAGAGCAGATATAGCATATATATCTAGATATTTATGCTACACAAACATGTTCATAACAAGCTTCTTGTGGGTCAATAGCATCATTTAATGCCAAGGAAGCTTCCTAGTTTTAGCTATAATCCCCCCACCTCTAGCTTAGCTCCACCAACACATCGTCGTGTTGGAATTGATCGATCCGAATGTCTTGACTATCAATTTCCTGAAAACTGTGTACAGGTAAGCTGTTGAATATTTTATAACTAATTTGACTGGGCGCTGTTGCTGCCATAGGCATCAACAGCGCCCAGTCAAATTTGGTTCAAAATATTCAAAATAATATTTATTAAATAGTAAAGACATACAATTCGGACAACAACGAATATACATCTTCAAATATGCGTTGGTGATCTACTTATCTACGCCATTCAAGACGTCATACTGACGTCATTCATTATAATGTCATTCTACATGTCAGGTAGTTGATTATCACGTCATGTGATAGAGGATAAAGTGGAAATGTCCATTCTGCTATATACCACGACACAATATCCACAAGGGTGCAAGTTATAAATTCCATCAATAAGAAAAACGCAAACACAAATCTGACTGTGAAATGTATCCCTTTTCCGCAGAGAAACTAGAGTATTTCCTAGTTACTGCTCGATTGTGATTCATCACGAGTTCTGTTTAAACATTAAATGTGCTTACGCAACCTATTACTAGGATACCCTGAGATAATTCTTTGTGCCTTCTGACATGCGTGTCTCCGAACTGTCTAGACCGATTTAAGTTTTTCCGAGTTCAATTGGATTGTTTCGTAAATGTGACACCTTGCTAAATTACTAAACTAATATGCTCACACTAGTTTGCAGAAAAAATGACTCATACTATCAAATATAGGTGGTAGAGTCGGAACTTTCTGTATATAGACTAGCATGTGGCAATATTACACTAATGCCGTTATAGTAAACATAAATTATTTAGCACAATTCTGCCATCCATGTTATATCAATGACAATGATGGCATGAGGAAATGCACAGAAACACAGATATCAGATTTTTGCTACCCAATATAGTTCTGTTCGAAAAGGGATATTTAATACACCTGTATTGTTAAGAGC
>CM067372.1:173906663-173954163 GCA_034401795.1 Chaetoderma sp. LZ-2023a | reverse complement strand
ATTTCGCTGCTTTTAGACAATTCAATTAAGGCCTGGCGTTCCTCATAGGGTAAATTTCGTTGATCATTAGGGAATGCAGAATTTTTAACACGCTCTGAAAAGAGTTCTATGCTTTCACCAATCGCTGGGTCCAGGAGTTTTACGCTTGGTGCCCAGCCAGTTTTTTCAATGAATGGTAGAATGTTACTATTAGAGTTACAAAAGAAGTCTGCTAACTTAATACAGTGACTAAATTCAGATGTTTCCATACAGCCATTATCTAAAAGAGCATCCACACCTGTATTAGGTTTTGGTGTTGGGACAAATGAAGACCAAAATTGAGCAGTGACTGCTCTGCTTCACCTAATGGGGAGCCAGTTAGATTGACAATATTACTGCCCAGTCCTGTTTCTGGGAGGATGTTACCCTGGCCCTTGTCTAGTTTAAATTTAGGAATTTAAGCCAGGCAGAATACATCGAGTTAGCTGTCTTTTCAGTCCAATGAATGTTATCCTTAACAACATTAAATTCGGAGAGTCTGAGTGCAGGAATGACAGTCACAGATTGTGATGATTCAGCCGTCGAATTGAGGGACTGAATCGCCAACCTCTGCTGAGCTGTCAACTGACTTGAATAGTTAAGTTTTGCGAAGTAAATCGCAGTCTTTGGGAATTTGGACTTAATCGCACTGAAAAGCAGCATTAATCTATGTTTTGAACTAGAGATGGGTTCATTCATGTCATTAATACCAATGTTAATCACTATTTTCTCTGGTTTAAATGATCCAGTGTACTTTTGAAGTATTCCTCTAGCAGGACACAATTTAGCTCCTGGGTAGCAGGCAACTTGCGTTTCAGGGTGGGGCTCAACATTAATGCGACTCAGGTTCGAAGCTCCAAAGATGAGTAATTTGTTCGTGAGAACAGGTAGTCGCCAGTCAATTTTGTTTTCGATTTCATGACTAAATTTCCAAAAAATGTTTCTCTCCAACATGGTGGGTTGTTTGGGTCTATTTGGAAATTTGATAGGACGCACCTCCGGTGCATTACTTGGACCTGGAGTTGGAGAGAAGCTGGGCTGTGGCAGTTTCCCTGTTGGGGATGGGGTCTTCTTCTTCTTCTTCTTCTTCTTCTTCTTTTCGTTCGCTGATCATACCGCCATTCCTAAGTGACTATCGACATGATCATAAGCATTAAGTGCGTGGATCCATGGTTTATTAGAGTGCGCCGAGCGGCCTGGAACCTCCGTCTTCAGCACTCGAGGTTTCTGTCAAGGTTACCTCACCCTTACCTACTTTAGTCGCCTCTTACGATATGCAGAGGATACGGAACGTGTATTCTAAGCCACACCTACAGGGTATAGGGATGGGGTCTTGAGACCTGATGGTTGACTGCTCAGAGGGGATTTCTGAGAAGCGCCAGACCGTGGACCAGATTTGCTACCATTACCCCTTTCCCTCTGTGGCAAGGGCGGATATTCGTTTGGGTCATTTAGATTGCCTAGTGGAGAGTCAGGTAGTGGGATTAATGATGCTTCAAATAGCATATCTCTAGGGCCAGAATCTAATGGTAGCAATGGAGAGATAGATTTTATTGTCTACTCGTTTTGTGACTGGCGGCGAAGTTTCAGGTGATCTGAGGCGTTTTTTCATTTGTGATTGTGGGGCCACAGTTGGTATCATGACCAGAGGTGTGGCTTGTGCGAGATTTTGAATTGGTTGCTGAGATGGATCTATCGGTCGCACAAAATCATAAAAAGAACTAATCGCATTAATGTCGAGCTTTCTATTATAATTGTTTTTGCCCAGCGTATAGCATTGGATTTAGCACGACCTAGGTCTAAATGTGACATTGCCTGTGTGAGGACTACTTCAGTTCTAATACTACCAAGTTGTTCATTATAGTGATTTAATATGGCCTTAATGGTAGATTTTGCCCACTCAAAATTCACATTCCAGATGGCAAAGTAGATGTCATCATCTGGCATAGCTGGCTTACAAAACCCATTCAGCTCTTCCACCTTCCTGCTAAGCCCATCAGGGAGGGTTTCGGCATCTAAATGCCTACGTAGCGTAGCAATATGGTGGAAGCACTGAACTATTTGGTAATACAGCTTTACCAGGCGCGCATGCGCAGATGAAACCCCTTTACCATCTCCATTCTTCCTACGACCATTCTTCCTCGCAATAGCCATTCAGACAGACACGCGTTCAATCTAACTAGCAATCAGACAGGCAGTTGAGCAGGTAAGAAAGATTCGATCAGGCAAAACTCAAATTCAAGCAGACAAATTCATTCACATCAACTACAAATTGAACCAATATATTACTTACACCTGAAAGATAAATTATAGAATTAACATGTAATATGCAAGGGTTAACAATACAACAATACAATACGCAATATTGAGAGTCTCTCGATTGGCAAACCAATGGAAGCACTGCGCTGCAACAACGTACTGAAAGATGAACACTGCATTGCTACATATGCATATCCATCAGGAATTATAAATGACTATGGTATTATCGTAATAGAATATAATATATGTATATGCAAATGTATTTATATACCAATATATCTTAAAACATATGGTCTAAAGCTATGTCCATACAAGTTTCTTATTTTTTGATAATGTAGCATACAAATAGAATCAGCCAGCTCCAAATTTCTTCCTGTTATATCGAATTACTGAGCCCAGAGGAACAGATTCCAGACCATATTCTCCAAACCTGGACTCTTTTTTAGGAAAGATGACAGCAGCTTTAGAACAAAAAATTCCACAATTAGCACCAAACGTTGGTGCCACATGGGCCACTAGCTTTGCCAGCAACATCCGGCTTTTTATATAACTCAGACAATAATATTGAACGCAGAATAATAATAATAATAATAATAATAATAATAATAATAATAATAATAATAATAATAATATCCCTTCTCCATTTAACCACTCTTGTGTCGACAGCGCCTCAAAGCGCCTCAAAGCGCTCAAAGTGCTACGTATATCAAGTAACCATTTAAAGCTCTAAAAGCAGCAGCAGTAGCAGCAGCAGTAGCAGCAGCAGTAACAGTAGCAGTAGTAGCAGTAGTAGCAGCAGTAGCAGCAGTAGTAGCAGTAGTAGCAGCAGCAGTAGCAGCAGCTGCAGTAGTAGTCGTCGTCGTCGTCGTCGTCGTCGTCGTCGTAGTAGTAGTAGTAGTAGTAGTAGTAGTAGTAGTAGTAGTAGTAGTAGTAGTAGTAGTAGTAGTAGTAGTAGTAGTAGTAGTAGTAGTCGAAGCGAACGCACGCGTTTATTTAGCTCTGCAATTGCTGCCCGAATTTGCTAGTTTCTAGCGCGATTTTGTAGATACATTTTATACATATATTTCGTATTAGTGTTTCCTTTCAAACTTTATGTTTAATTTGTAAATTCTTGTCTTGGTTGGAGCGCATTTTGTGTCTCCAGTTTCTAAAGGCATTCCTCTTAGCTGGCGGTTTCCGCCATTTAGTAGGGCTCCTCTTACTGTGGTCAATGCAATACATTTCTCGCTGCGCCAGTCTGCTATTTCTATAGTTCGTAGGCTAGCGCATTATATTTGGCAGGATCGCTTGAGTGAGTGGATGTAATTCCTTTGTCATTTGTAAGCACAAGCCTAGTTCTTTAACTATATAAATCCTTATAGTCACTTGGCTGTCCCCGGTCAACTCGAACAGTCTAACAAATTTATGACTGTAATATGTTAGTATGCATTAGGACAACCACTTTAATCGGTTAGGTGTTAGTGAACCACTTAGAAAGTGGTTCAAACTAACAAATATACGACTGTACTCTCTATTCGTATATTTGTTGGTAAACGTCAGGATTTCAAAAGGGGACACTATTTATTTAGTGTTTAGCTCTTTCCCCGACGTCTTGGTGTTATATATTTGTATTATATATTGTAGTAGTATGGGGTTCCTCTTTTTATAAAACACCATGGCAACCTCATATAAGCGTACCCTGAGTCTTAAAATCACGACAAAGGCTTGGGGTGTTTCGGCAATTGAGGTGTATCATGGGTTGAAGGATGTAGTTGGGGCAAGGCCACGGGTCTTTCAAGGTCTCGTTAATGTTTCCAAATCTGTATGGATTGTCACCGTAGTTAATGAAAGTGTGAAGGAAAAGTTGCTCGACGAGGTCCTTGTCGTGAAGGGTGAGGTGTGTAATGTGGAGGAAATAGATTCGGATCGTCTATTAGTCAAGATGAAGGTTCCATTAGAGATCCCAGATGGATGAACGGGTTATCACTGAATTGATCAAGTATGGCAAAGTGGACAAAGTAGAACACGAGAACTATCCATTTGATCGAACCTTAGAAAATGGCATCAGAAGAATTTGGTTTGAAAAGGTAGAACAACCTCTCCCAAGCGAGGTCACCATAGATGGTCGATTTATCTTGCCATTATGGTACAGGGGGCAAATCAAAGAGTGTAGAATCTGCTTAAGCACAGAACATCTTGCAACAGATTGCCCTAACAAAAACAAATGTCTAGTTTGTGGATCATCTGATCATTTTAAGTGGCGATGCCCGCAGAACAAATATGTCAAAAAGGGTGCTGATAAAAGTGCAGAGCAAGTTGTCTCTAAAGAGAATGTCATAGAACCGGTAGCTGCTGAGATTGTAGCTGAAATCCATACTAATGGGAAGCACGTTGCTAAGGAAAATGTCATCGAACCAGTAGTTGCTGAGATTGTAGCTGAAGTCCATGTTAATGAGAAGCATGGGGAAAAAACTAAGAATCCAATCGCTGTAGTTGCAGGCGATGAAATAGAGGTTCTAGATGAGGGGCTAAGTCTTACTCCAGTAACAAGTCAATCCAAGTTTGATGACAGAGAGGCTAATTCCACACAAGTTGAAGATGATGATCAATACCCACTGGAAGAGAGTTTTAATTTAGGACAAGTAAAATTCAGGTCGCAAGATACTGAAACTAACTTTGATTTTCCACTGAGTACACTCAATCTAGACGATTTAAATAATATAGAGAAAGTAATTGGTGTCTCGGATCGATTGAGTGGAACAAAGCGACAGAAAGATGGAGAGAGTACTGAATCAGAAATAGAGGAAAGTGATATAGAATACGATAATATGTCAGTCGCTGAATCTGATATATCCATTCAAACACAGAGTTCTAAATCACCTGATGAAATGGTCATGTACAGGTCAGAGGCAGGGGAGGTGTTAGTTCCATATGTGACAGCAAATGGTGTTAAATATAGGCATCTGCGTCATGATTCAGATATATTAAAATATAAGCATTTGGAAAAAGTTGAGCGAAGTAATGCAGCATTTGTGAGTAAAATAGGTAAATGGTCTAAGAGAGTGTCGAAAAAACCAAAATCTAGTTAGCTTAATAATGACGGTTTTACACAGCATTTTATTACCTTTTATGCTAATTTGCACACTCAATTGTAGAGACTTAAATAGTGACATAAAGCAACGTCACTTACTAGAGACTCTGAAAAATGAGCAGATTGACATTGCATTGATACAGGAAACAAACATTCAGAAGTCAGACTCATACGATAATTTAGAAAAGATTTCTGGATCCAGAATATTTTATTCGTTATCTCAAGATAATAGTGCAGGCATAGCAATTGTTATACTCCCTCGTTGTTCAGCCTATGTAAATATAATCTCTTCAGTATCAGGTGCAAATGGTCGCTGGGTGAGGGTCACTCTAGATATACAACAAACACGTATCACGTTGCTGTGTATATATGCACCTGCATCTCATCAACTACGTCGTAATTTTTTTACGGAGATGTCTAAAACAGCACTAGATAACATCACTGAAAACTTAGTAATGGGTGGTGACATTAATTGTGTCATAGACAAAGAAAATGACAGGAATGCAACTTCAACTTATACTGATACATCACATAGACTCTTAAAAGAAATATGTGATAATGAAAATTTAGTTGACACCTATAGAATATCAAAACCTCATGGTAAAGATCTTACATGTTTTTCGGTAGATGGTAAAGTTGGTTCAAGGATCGACAGAATTTATGTGAATAGTTTGTTAACAGGGTACTGGAGAGATGTTAATATTAAGCCAGTTGCATTCTCCGATCATAACATGGTTTGTGTAGCCTTTGCCAATGCTGACTGGGTAACAAAAGGGGTCGGGTTTTGGAAATTAAACACAACACTGTTGGGAGAAGAATTTTATAAGAATAATATAGAGAGTTGTTGGCAACATTGGATTAATAGGAAAGCATCATATAAGTGCACATTGCAATGGTGGGAGGATGTAAAACTGGATTTAAAGTATGTTTCCCGAAAGTATGCTATTAGAAAAGCACAGGAAATATGCAAACGCAAGAAACCACTTCATCGATCACTGATGAAAATTAATGCTAAAGTAAATAATGGTGAAGATAATTATTATGAATTACTGGTTAAAATTAAAAGTAAAATAAGAGATATAGAACAATATGAGTTTGAGGGTGCAAAAATTAGAGCAAGAGCCCAGATGCACGCAGACGGGGAAAAGCCAACCCGATATTTATGCACATTAGAAAAAGCACGGGCAATAGATAAGGTGATGTGCTCATTAAACATGCCGGATGGTTCAACCGTCTTTACCAACAATGAAATGAGTACTATTGTATGCAATTACTATGAGTCATTGTACAAGTCAGAGGGAATTGATGAAGATGCAAAATTGGATTTGTTAGCAAATATAGACAAAAAGGTGTCAGACACAGGCAGTGAATATTGTGATCAACCCTTAACACTAGAAGATTTAACTAAATCCCTTAAAAGTATGAAACTAGAAAAATCACCGGGGTGTGATGGCCTTCCAGTTGAATTTTACCAAACGTTTTGGCACCTTGTAGGTCCAATAATGGAAGAATTGGGCACTGAAATTTTTGAGAAAGGCCATTTACCACCAACTATGGCTAGGGCATACGTAAGGCTAATATATAAAGGAAATGACAGACGTCTAATTCAGAACTACAGACCAATTTCTCTACTATGTGTAGACTACAAAATAATATCCAGAGCACTAACATTGAAACTAGGTAGTGTTTTAGGAGAAATCATTGGAACAGAGCAGACATGTGCTGTACCCAGGAGGACAATTCTAACCAATACCATGGTAATAAGAGACCTTATACAATTGGTTGAGAAGGATAGCATTCCTTCAGCTGTGATTGTCTTGGACAATGAAAAGGCATTTGACCGTGTGGAATGGGATTTTCTTTTTAATTCTTTGCAATCGTTTGGGTTAGGCTCAAACTTTATTAAATGGGTTAAGATTTTATATACGGATATCAAGAGTAGCTATGGAGTGAACAATCAATTATCCAGAGAAATTGTCTTAGAACGTGGGGTTAGACAGGGGTGTTCCCTATCGCCATTATTATTTGTTATTGTGATGGAATCACTTGGCATAGCATTGAGGCAAAATAATAACTTTCAAGGCATATGTATTCGTGGCATAGAAAGATCACTTAAGCTGTCACAATATGCTGATGACACAACTGTGTTTACCAGTTCAAACAATGATTTTGCAATTTTAAATCACGTACTAGAAAAGTTCCAAAATGCATCTGGTTTGAAAATCAATAAAGGAAAATCCAAAGGATTATTGTTGGGGCCATGGAAAGAGCGGAATGACCAGCCACTTGAAATCAATTGGACTAATGATACCATTAAGATTTTAGGCATCTATTTTGGCAGGAAACCGAATACAATACAAAATTGGAATGAACGAGTATCTAAGCTTAAGAGAATATTAGCAAATTGGAAGCGTCGTCGTCTTTCAATCTTTGGTAGAGTGTTTGTTGTCAACAACTTGGCATTATCTGGGCTATGGTATACAGCATCTGTTGTACACATGCCAAAACATGTAGAGAAGGAGGTTAATGAGTTGATATTGTCATTCATATGGGAAGAAAAGAATCATTTAGTTTCCCATCGTCTTCTCACCAGAGGCATATAGATGTCCAGCGGTTGCTAAATAAAATAAAACATGCTGTACCAATTGAATGGTTTCGTCTGCCAAATGTAAATAATAATAGTTTGACTCCACAACCCGCATTAGTTCTTGATGATGAGATGTTAAAATACAAAATGAGAGCCAAGGAATGGTACCATATTATGAGACGAAAACAAGTAACACCTCCCATAGCAATTAGGAGATGGGATCACTCAAGCTATAAACCATCCAGTTGGAAAAATGTATGGAAAATCTTACATTCTCCATACATACCAAATCTGGCTCGTGATTTATTGTGGCGATTACTACATCGACGGCTATGGGTGGGACACTTGACATACAAGTGCAATATTAGGACTTCTGATAGGTGTTACTTATGTCAAACAGACAAGGAAACAATCGAGCATTTATTTGCGGAATGTCCAATATCGTCACAATTTTGGGACTATATCAGCCAAATCTAGGCAAAATTTGAAGCGAAGCCCATTGTTCTAGACACGCATGTAGTCTTATTTAGAGAATTTGGATCAAGCGGTGTAAATATCATAAAGTCTGAAAGGACTATTTTAATAACAATTCTAACCATAGGTGTTTGGGCCATTTGGAAACATCGTGTGTGCACAGACGAAAAATCCATCTATGGGCAATCACAATAGAGCAATAAAGGCAATATTTCGTTCATTGCTGCTGAATCATATTCCTTGCGAATATTTTAGATTAAAGCAGCATGGTAAAGAAAAAGTATTCAAGGACATATGGTTCAAAACAAACATAGTTTCAATAGAGTTGGGAGCTGTAAAAATAAATGAGCCTGCACTAGCTTAAATCATTTAATTACTACAGCTGATTTTTCTGTGTCTTTTAATTAATCTGTGTCATGTAATTCATTTTAGTCTGCACTTTGATATTGTTATTTTTAATAATTCATGTTAACAAATAAACAGACTGGGGTAATTTAATAATCAATCGATAAAGTAAGTTGCAATTGAATTATAAAATTGTCCCAGGTAATTTTAGGAATTTGCATAGAGTTTTATAGGGTTATTTGTTCCCGGGTAATTTACAAAACCTTACAACAAAGTAAATCAAAAATGGAAACAAGAGCGCCATCTATTTCCATCTATTTTTCTGTAATTTTCCTGCTGACTATATATGTTATGCTACCCAAGTGCTACTACGGCCGCTGATCTTTAAAGACTCAGCCCACTGGCGTCAATGACTGACTTATTTGTCATTGATTGACGAGTCACTTTTCATTTGTTGAATAGTTGCACTCGCCACACGGGCCTACTACCACACATGGATTGAATGGTAATTTACAAAACCTTACAATAAAGTAAATTGAAAATGTAAACAAGAGCGCCATTAATTTTTCTGAAATTTTTCTGCCGACTATACGTATTCTACTACCCAAATGCTACTACGCCCGCTGATCTTTAGAGAATCAGTCCACTGGCGTCAATGATTGACTTATTTGTCATAGATTGACGAGGCACTTTTCATTTGTTGGATAGTTGCACTCGCCACACGGGTCTACTACTACACCTGGGTTGAATAGTAATGCCTTTGTTAAGTTTTGTTTTGCTATCGGAGCTTTATCAGCCTATTGTTTTGTATCTATACTTTTTAAGCCATATGTATTTATAGATTGTATTAATGCTCATTATTTATCATTGTTTTGGTGTAATATTAATCAAGATCGTTAGTTCACCAGGTTTTTTTCTGGGGGTTTGCAAGCCTTTTTAAAGGCGTTCCTCCGTGAAGTTTGTCCGACTGCGTAAGCGTCGGTTTTTCAAAAAAAAAAAGAAAAAAAAGTTGTAGTAGTAGTAGTAGCAGTAGCAGTAGCAGTAGCAGTAGCAGTAGCAGCAGCAGCAGCAGCAGTAGTAGTAGCAGAAGCAGCAACAGTAGTAGTAGTAGTAGTAGTAGTAGTAGTAGTAGTAGTAGTAGTAGTAGTAGTAGCAGTAGCAGTAGCAGTAGTAGTAGTAGTAGTAGCAGTAGCAGTAGCAGTAGTAGTAGTAGTAGTAGTAGTAGTAGTAGCAGTAGTAGTAGTAGCAGTAGTAGTAGTCATTGAAAGCTGTGCTGAAATTGGCTCTGCAAATTCTGACGAATATTTTCGTCACTACTGCTCGTATACACTTAATTTTTGTTTTGTTCGCTGCATAAGCGGTTTTGGTTGAGTTTGATGTTTTCTGTTTGTGTTTTATTCGTCGTTGTTTGTCGTATTTTGTGATTCTGGTTTTCTGGTTTCGAGAACTAGAGTCACCAAGTAAACTACCATTGTATTTGGCAACCCTCGTGTTACATTTGTATATAAGTTTAGGTGGATTTTTGCCTACTATATCTCCGTTATTGATAAGCGCATTTGTACTTGGCGGTCTGAGCTTTCTGCTTAGGCCGATCTCGCTGACCTGTCGAGATATCGTGCTTCGTACGTGCATTTATATTCACTGCAGTAGACAGGCGTAATCTAGGTCAATGTGAATGCTCGCTAGTAACATGTCAAGTCGCTATAAACAGACTCTTAGCCTTAGGCTCACCACTGCTGGGTTGAATGTTGGCGCCATTGACGTCTATCATAGAATAAAAGACACTGTAGGGGCTGGGCCAAATGTCTTAAAGGGGCTAATTAATATTAGCAAAAATGTCTGGAATCTTACGGTCAGTTCACAAGGAGTGAAAGAAAGGTTTTTGGAAGAGGGCCTGATTGTCAATGGACAAATATGTAAGATCGAAGAGGTTGATTCAGATAAATTGATTGTAAAAGTAAAGGCCCCTCTTGAAATTCCGAATGAACGTATTACAGCCGAGCTGGGAAAATATGGGCGAGTGATAAAAATTGAAAGGGAGACGTATGCCTTCGATAGAACACTTGAAAATGGGATAAGACGGGTGTGCCTGGAAAAAAATTGACAAACCAATTCCAGGTAGATTGTCTATTGATGGGAACTTCTTCCTCCCTGTGTGGTATAGGGGCCAGGCTAAAGAGTGCCGTATCTGCACAAGTACTGAACACCTAGCTAGTACCTGTCCTTACAAGAATAAGTGTCTTTTGTGTGGGTCAGCTGATCATTTTAAATCTCGATGTTATAAAAGATCATCGATGAATGCTGCAAGTAATGTGGAAGAGGCGAGTGCTAGCTATATGCATCCTGCTTCTCTCAATTCCAGTGAAGTACACAGTAGTAACAATGTGCCACACACCTATGCACATGTTGTTAGCAAGGCTGAATATCCCATTGATAGTAAGACTGTGGACCTCAATGTTAGTAAGACTGGGGGTCCAGTTGTTAGTAAGGCTGGTGATCCAGTACTGGCAAAACACGTTGATGAGATTGAGGTTCTGGAGACAGGTATATCTGCTACCGCTCCAGCAACAGCTGAAATAGCCCAGGAAAATGATGACTCCGACGCTGTTTATGATACACAGAGTTTAGTACTGGGACAAACAAAATTTGGATCTCAGTCAATGGATGTTGATGTACCATTTGATTTGCCACCACTAACAGAGTCTGGTGTGTTATTAATACATTCTAGACAGGCAATTGTACAGGATACTATTGCTGGTGGGGTTAAAAGAGTGATAGAAGACTTGAGCTCTGGGTCGGAGGACAGGGAGGATGACGATATAGATGACTCTATCTCTATTGCAGAGTCTGACACGTCGATCCAAACGCAGGAATCTCAGCAGCCCGATGAAATGGTACTGTATCGCTCAGAGAAGGGCGAGATTTTAGTTCCATACATTACACGCTTAGGTGTTCGCTATATGCATTTGCGGAGTGATTCAGACATTTCACGGTATCAACATCTGACCATTACTGATCTTACAAATTCAGAGTTTACTATGAAGATTAGCAAATGGGCTAAGCGGGATAAAAACAGTAAGCAGACAAAACCAAACTAGATATTATGGGTACTATGCATAGATTCGTAATCATAATGATAATTTGCTCACTTAATTGCTGTGGTTTAAATGATGGATTGAAGCAACGCATGTTGCTAGAGAAATTATCTGATTTGAAAGCTGATATCGTCATGCTTCAGGAAACTAAGTTCATAATGTTGAAGTACTAGAAAATTTCAAACAACTTTCTAAGGGTGAAATATTCTATTCCAATGCCACTGATTTAAATACAGGAGTGGCGATTTTATTTTTACCCAGGTGTTTGACTTTATTAAATATCATTTCATCGGAAGCTGATAGTAATGGCAGATGGGTCGTGGTGACTGTTGAAATGTCTGGTTCAACACTAAATTTGATGTCTATTTATGCCCCTGCATCCCATTCTCAACGAGGTACATTTTATTCATCTCTTCGCCCAGTAATTCATGATAGATCAGAAAATATTATTATTGGTGGAGATTTTAATTGTGTTTTAAATCGAGAGAAGGATAGGCGTTCACTATCAATATATGCTGATACGTCTCATCGGCGTTTACAGGAAATATGTGACAGTGAGCACCTTTTGGATAGTTATAGAGTTTTAAACCCTGAATGTTGTGAATACACAAGGGTAACACCAAATGGTCAGACAGCTTCTCGGTTAGACAGGATTTATGTACAGAGAGAGCTAAAAGGGTTAATTTCGGATACTGGCATATATCCTGTACCTTTTTCTGATCATTGCCTGCTTTCCACTGTGTTAGATAATGCAGAATGGGTTACACGTGGTCCAGGTTTTTGGAAACTTAATATTTCCTTGCTGAATGATTTTGAGTACCATAGATGTATTGAAAGTTGCTGGCGTTTTAAGCTCCGCAATATATCAGAATTTGAAAGTTTGATTTTTTGGTGGGAAGATGTTAAACTAGGGTTTGCTAATATATCAAGGCAATATCCTTTTCAAAAGGCAAGGAAAATGCGCAAAGAGGAGAGAAGGTTGATTCGTCTACAAACCTTAATTTTTCGCAAAGTTTCAAACGGCGATATTCACTTGACTGAGGTTTTGGAGGAGACCAGGTTAAAATTATCACAAATAGAAATCTACAGAGCAGAAGGCGCAAAAGTCAGATCAAGAGCCCAATTTTATTCTGAAGGTGAAAAGCCAACAAAATATTTTTGTGGCCTAGAAAAGTCTAGAGGTGTGGAAAAGATAATTAGGGCCCTTGAAATAAATGGGCAAATTGTTAATTCAAATAAAGATCTACTAGAAACTGTTCAGACATTTTATGAACATTTATATAAGTCTGAAGAAATTGATGAAGAGTTGGCAGCTGAATTACTTGCTAATATTAAGGAAACATTGACTCCTCCGTTGGCTGATATTTGTGATGAATATTTAACCTTAGAAGACCTGACTAAATCGCTTAAAACAATGAAGAATGGAAAATCACCAGGGGGAGATGGCCTGCCTGTTGAGTTCTACGTTACTTTCTGGCATCTCATTGGTCCGAAATTCTGTGAGATTGTTAAAGGAATTTTCCATCAGGGAAAACTTCCTTTGACAATGTCTCAAGCACATGTACGTCTGCTATTTAAAAAGGGTGACCGGAGTGATATACGGAATTATAGGCCAATTTCTCTCCTTGGAGTTGATTACAAGATTATTTCTAGAGCTCTTTCACTAAAACTAGGTCAGGTGCTGGGCGACGTTATTAATCCTGCTCAGACATGTTCAATACCTGGTAGATCAATATTAACCAACACTGCGCTCATTAGAGATCTGATTCAGTTAATTGAAAAGGATAACATTCCAGGTGCCATTGTGGCATTAGATAATGAAAAGGCTTTCGATCGTTTGGAGTGGAAGTTTTTGTTGATGTCATTAAATCGATTCGGCTTTGGGCCCAATTTTATTAAATGGATCCGAATATTGTACAATGGCATTACTAGTAGTATCCTTTTTATAAGCCAGCCAGTTGTCTTAGAACGAGGGGTTCGACAAGGTTGCTCACTGTCAGCACTTTTATTTGTAATTTGTATGGAAACCTTGGGAGCGACAATAAGAGAAGATATACATTATCATGGACTGTGTATTCGTGGTCTTATGACACCAGTGAAATTATCACAATATTCCGATGATACGACTATTTTTGTTGGCCAAAATAGTGATTTTAATCGTTTACATCTTATTTTGGAGAATTTCCAAAGAGCGTCAGGGCTCAAAATTAATAAAGAAAAATCAGTAGGTTTGTTTTTGGGTTCATGGAAAGATCGAAATGATCAGCCATTAAGCGTCAATTGGTCCACTGACAAAATACAGATCTTAGGCATTCATTTCAGTCGAACACACCATGATTCCATTAACTGGACAAACTTGCTTTCTAAAATGAGCAAGAAAATTATTCAATGGAAACATCGACGTCTGACTATTTTTGGCCGGGCAATAGTGATCAATAATTTGATAATGTCACAACTTTGGTATATTGCTGCAGTTGTTAATATGCCCAAACATGTTGAAAAGGAAATTACCAAGATGATATTTGATTATTTGTGGGATGGTAAAACACACCTTGTCTCACAACGTGTCTGTACTAATAATAAGCTCGATGGTGGGCTTTCCATTCCAGACCTAAGAATTAAATGCGTCTCGTTAAGGCTGAAATTATTAGATGATTTACTTCATTCAGATAGTCAGTGGGAAAATGTGTCTAGATGCCTTATAGAAAGGTTTATTGAGCCATTTTCAGCTAAATCCTTTTTCTGGTCTTCTAAACCTCCACCGAATTACACACGGATTCCATCGATATTTTTGGACATTAAAGCTGCTTTAGCTAAGTTTGTTCGCAAAGAAGATTCACCTCTTTGCTGGGAGCATGCCTCCAGCCAGTATCTATGGGGGAATGATCATATTCTATATGAAGGCAGAGTTTTATATTACACTTCTTTTGCTAAGCATGGTATTCAAAATTTGTGTGATATTGTGGATGTGAAAATTCGAAAATGGAAATCACTATATGACATATCGCGAGTAACATCTTTACGCCCAATTGACGTGCAGCGCCTTCTAAAACGGTTACAGGAAGCAATTCCAATGGAATGGTTTCTTCTCCCTAATGGGTCTGTGAATGATGCTTGCTCCAAGTTAATCCTGGAAAGTACTGATGGACGTTTTTCATATACGTTAAGGAATAAGGGGTGGTATAATATTTTAATGCTGCAGAATATTACTATTCCAAAGGCTGTCACGGCATGGGAAAGGACTGAACATTCTCCCCAGAGTTGGGATGTGGTTTGGAAAAATATTCATTCACCACACATACCTAATCGAGCAAGGGATGTTGTCTGGCGATTGCTTCATAGAAAACTATGGGTGGGCCCCCTCCTCAAGAAAGTTGGCATAGCAAATAATGACCACTGTCTATTTTGTACAGACACTGAGGAAACCATTATCCATTTGTTTACAGAGTGTTTGCCCGTCTCCCAATTTTGGATGTACATTGAACAGATATTTAGGAAAATTGTTACAGTTGATATCAACATAATCCAAGATGCAATTCTATTTCATGAATTAGACGCTTATAATCTGACTAATAATGCAAAGAAGATCTTGTTATTTTGTTTGAGTGTGGCGGTCTGGGCAATTTGGAAGCATCGTTGTACGATAGTTAGTGACTCATATACAGGGTTTAACTCGAGCAGTTTTGAAAAATTGAAGTGCGCTTTTCGTGCCTTGTTCTCGTATTGCCTTAAATGTGAATTTCATGATGCAGTGACTAAAAATAGACTTCATTCTTTTGAAGTTATTTGGTGCTCTGGTGATTTGATTTCCATTGTTTCGACAAATTTGATTTTTTATAATCCACCGTAATTGGCCTCTGGAGTGATTTATTAAATAATATACATGTATTTGTGCGCTTGGAGCTGTGATTTTGTTTCAAACTACTTTGTTTTGATGTTTTCTATATTTAAAAGCTAACTATATATTTTTGAATTATTATTTTAAAGCACATGCAAAATTAGTGGTTTTAGAGTGTGCGTGCGTGTGCATGCATGTGCGCTGACTGTTACTATGTGAAACAGCAGCATTTACTTCACGCAGCAACAGCTCCAACACGCGCATGCACTCTAAAACTCTGCTAATCAGTTTGAGATGAAAATTGCGAGTGTTTGCTCTGAAAGGGTTAAACCTTGTCCCTAAATTTAGGTGGTCGTTTGAACAGGTTAACTCATTTTGGGTTTTTTCAATGTTAATAAACAATCCAACATTTTGTATTAATAATGTTTGTTCCGAGGTAATTTTAGAATCCGAATCCAAAAGTTAATTGCATGCGACTAAAATAAATTTAACATTCAATGTACTGCTTCCTAATAATAGATTGGAAATACTTAGCATGTATACATATAATTGTGTTTGTCCCGGGATAATTATGGAATCTCATTTTCAAGGTAAATTGTATTGTTTGAAATCGTTTGTTAAGTTTCAACCCTCTTCAACTATGTAGGTTACATTGTCACTTCACTGAGCTCGGTGTAATATCTTAGTGTTTACTTTTTATAGATTATCCTGCGGGGCGTTGATTATTGATTAATTTGTTCCCGAGTGACTGTGTGTGTTAAATACGTCCGAGCGCTGTGGTTGTTTCACAGCCTATGCTCGCGTGAGCTTTTATAAATGTAATGGAATGTTGTTGAGCTAGTTACTTGGAATTTTTAAAGGGACATATTTAGCTGTTTTGAATTTTTAAATTAATCGTTTGACCACCGTATATTTATTGTTTATTTATACACATGACTGATATAATCGTTTGTTCTCTTTGATTTATTCTATGTTTAATGTTCTTTCAGTCAGTTTATTTTTGGGTATTATGGATTTCCACACGATCCATTGATCGTGTTACCAAAAAAAAAAAAAAAAAAAAAAAAGTAGTAGTAGTAGTCGAAGTGAACACACACGTTTATTTAGCTCTGCAATTGCTGCCCGAATTTGCTAGTTTCTAGCGCAATTTTGTAGATAAATCTTATACATATATTTCGTATTAGTATTTCCTTTCAAATTTTATGTTTGATTTGTGAATTCTTGTCTTGGTTGGAGTGCATTTTGTGTCCCTATTTTCTAAAGGCATTCCTCTTAGCTGGCGGTTTCAGCCATTTAATAGGGCTCCTCTTACTGTGGTCAATGCAATACATTTCTCTCCGCGCCAGTCTGCTATTTCTATAGTTCGTAGGCTAGCGCATTATATTTGGCAAGATCGATTGAGTAAGTGGATTTAATTCCTTTGTCATTTGTAAGCACAAGCCTAGTTCTTTAACTATATAAATCCTTATAGTCAGTTGGCTATCCCCGGTCAACTCGAACAGACTAACAAATATACACCTGTGCAAAAGTTAAGCACCACCCTATTTTTACGCACATGCGAGGGTATATTCATGTGCTATGAAGAAAGCAATAGCATAAACATTTATGTACCCATCCATCTTAGTGCAAGAGGTAATAATGCAACTAGAGGAATGCTGATTATGATGGTGGGGAAACACTGTATGTTTTTGTTTGAAGTTGAAAACGAGGCCTGAATATGGTTACGTTGACACAACTGACAACTATTGCCCTACAGTTGACACACGTGGCTAGATTGTCATTAATGGTGTCTGAAAACGAAGTTTAACATCTGTGCACGAGTTTGAGACTGTCATTATTAATACCGGGTTTATCCATGTGCCTGGATGACGGCCTGGACGCGACGTCTCATGCTGGTCACCAACCGACTGATACGCCATTGTGGTATTCGTTGCCATTCAAGATGGAGTGCGTCTGTTAATTCCTGTAGGTTCTGCACAGGAGGATCCCTCCTTCTCACCATGTTTCCCAGAATGTCCCAGATATGCTCAATAGGGTTCATGTCAGGGCTCCTTGCTGGCCATGGTAGGGTTTCGATGGCATTCTGGCGGAGGTATTCATGCACAGCTCTAGCACGATGTGGTCGGGTGTTGTCATCCATGAATATAGGGTGGGTTCCAGGTGCATGATTTACAAAATGAGGGACCACAACTCTATCCAGTATGGAATCTTGATATCTTTGTCCATTTAGTGTTCCAGGTACAGTCAACAGATCTAGCTTATAATCAAATGAGATGCACCCCCACATCATAACGGAACCTCCACCAAATGGAACTTCTTCCATGATGTTACGTTGGTCATACGCCGTGCGTCTGGACCTCCATACATGAGTTCGACCATCTGTGGCATGAAGCAGGAACCGACTTTCATCGGACCAGTGTACCCGTCTCCAGGATCTCATGTTCCAGTGTCTTCTTTCGTTGCACCACCTCAGACGCTCCTCTTTGTGGTGTGCAGTGAGGAGAGGATGTCTGACAGGTCTCCTAGCTTTCATGCCAGCAGCATACAGTCTCCTTTTGATGGTAGACATTGACACTCTATTGCGCGTTTCCCATTGCTGGCTGAGTACACTGCTGTTGGTGAATGGAGATCTCCTAACAAGGCGTACTAGGGCTCGATCATCACGAGCAGTAGTCTTCTTCGGTCTTCCAGATCTAGGCCTGTCCTTCACCTCGTTAGTTTGCCCATGTTTTGCAATCAAACGACTGATTACAGTATGGTTAATGTGCAGCTGTCTGCCAATCTCTCTGCATGACATACCAGTGGTATGCATGCCTATGATTTGCCATTTCACACGATCACTTAACCTTCGTCTTGCCATAGCGGTTCACAATCAAGAGCTAATTCTCTCTGTACAAATAAACCACGGTCATGAACACAAAATTCCTAATCTTGTCGCCTAAATCTGTATGTAATGTTCTACACCTCAAACTGGACTTTTACATAACTGAACACGTGTGCTGTTTCCCGCCACGCACGGACATCAAGCGGCGTGAAGTCATGCATGCATGTGCATTTCGTACTTGGAATTATGTCAGCTAACGCGGGGACAAAAAGTATGGCAGCCTAGTTGTACCATCATGTTTCTACGTTCTATTGTTTTTGCTGGTGCTTCACTTTTGCACAGGTGTATATATGACAGTAATATGTTAGTATGCATTAGAAAACCACTTTAATCGGTTAGGTGTTAGTGAACCACTTAGAAAGTGGTTCAAACTAACAAATATACGACTGTACTCTCTATTCGTATATTTGTTGGTAGACGTCAGGGTTTCAAAAGGGGACACTATTTATTTAGTGTTTAGCTCTTTCCCCGACGTCTTGGTGTTATATATTTGTATTATATATTGTAGTAGTATGGGGTTCCTCTTTTTATAAAACACCATGGCAACCTCATATAAGCGTACCCTGAGTCTTAAAATCACGACAAAGGCTTGGGGTGTTTCGGCAATTGAGGTGTATCATGGGTTGAAGGATGTAGTTGGTGCAGAGCCACGGGTCCTTCAAGGTCTCGTTAATGTTTCCAAATATGTATGGAATGTCACCGTAGTTAATGAAAGTGTGAAGGAAAAGTTGCTCGACGAGGTCCTTGTCGTGAAGGGTGAGGTGTGTAATGTGGAGGAAATAGATTCTGATCGTCTATTAGTCAAGATGAAGGTTCCATTAGAGATCCCAGATGAACGGGTTATCACGGAATTGATCAAGTATGGCAAAGTGGACAAAGTAGAACCCAAGACCTATCCATTTGATCGAACCTTAGAAAATGGCATCAGAAGAATTTGGTTTGAAAAGGTATAACAACCTCTCCCAAGCAAGGTCACCATAGATGGTCGATTTATCTTGCCATTATGGTACAGGGGGCAAATCAAAGAGTGTAGAATCTGCTTAAGCACAGAACATCTTGCAACAGATTGCCCTAACGAAAACAAATGTCTAGTTTGTGGATCATCTGATCATTTTAAGTGGCGATGCCCGTAGAACAAATATGTCAAGAAGGGTGCTGATAAAAGTGCAGAGCAAGTTGTCTCTAAAGAGAATGTCATAGAACCGGTAGCTGCTGAGATTGTAGCTGAAATCCAAACTAATGGGAAGCACGTTGCTAAGGAAAATGTCATCGAACCAGTAGTTGCTGAGATTGTAGCTGAAGTCCATGTTAATGAGAAGCATGGGGAAAACGCTAAGAATCCAATCGCTGTAGTTGCAGGCGATGAAATAGAGGTTCTAGATGAGGGGCTAAGTCTTACTCCAGTAACAAGTCAATCCAGGTTTGATGTCAGAGAGGCTAATTCCACACAAGTTGAAGATGATGATCAATACCCTCTGGAAGAGAGTTTTAATTTAGGACAAGTAAAATTCAGGTCGCAAGATACTGAAACTAACTTTGATTTTCCACTGAGTACACTCAATCTAGACGATTTAAATAATATAGAGAAAGTAATTGGTGTCTCGGATCGATTGAGTGGAACAAAGCGACAGAAAGATGGAGAGAGTTCTGAATCAGAAATAGAGGAAAGTGATATAGAAGACGATAATCTGTCAGTCGCTGAATCTGATATATCCATTCAAACACAGAGTTCTAAATCAGCTGATGAAATGGTCATGTACAGGTCAGAGGCAGGAGAGGTGTTAGTTCCATATGTGACGGTAAATGGTGTTAAATATAGGCATCTGCGTCATGATTCAGATATGTTAAAATATAAGCATGTGGGAAAAGTTGAGCTAAGTAATGCAGCGTTTGTCAGTAAAATAGGTAAATGGTCTAAGAGAGGGTCGAAAAAACCAGAATCTAGTTAGCTTAATAATGGCGGTTTTACACAGCATTTTATTACCTTTTATGCTAATTTGCACACTCAATTGTAGAGGCTTAAATAGTGACATAAAGCAACGTCACTTACTAGAGACTCTGAAAAATGAGCAGATTGACATTGCTTTGATACAGGAAACAAAAATTCAGAAGTCAGAATCATACGATAATTTAGAAAAGATTTCTGGATCCAGAATATTGTATTCGTTATCTCAAGATAATAGTGCAGGCGTAGCAATTGTTATACTCCCTCGTTGTTCAGCCTATGTAAATATAATCTCTTCAGTATCAGGTGCAAATGGTCGCTGGGTGAAAGTCACGCTAGATATACAACAAACACATATCACGTTGCTGTGTATATATGCACCTGCATCTCATCAACTACGTCGTAATTTCTTTAAGGAGATGTCTAAAACAGCACTAGATAACATCACTGAAAACTTAGTAATGGGTGGTGACATTAATTGTGTCATAGACAAAGAAAATGACAGGAATGCAACTTCAACTTATACTGATACATCACATAGACTCTTAAAAGAAATATGTGATAATGAAAATTTAGTTGACACCTATAGAATATCAAAACGTCATGGTAAAGATCTTACATGTTTTTCGGTAGATGGTAAAGTTGGTTCAAGGATCGACAGAATTTATGTGAATAGTTTGTTAACAGGGTACTGGAGAGATGTTAATATTAAGCCAGTTGCATTCTCTGATCATAACATGGTTTGTGTAACCTTTGCCAATGCTGACTGGGTAACAAAAGGGGTCGGGTTTTGGAAATTAAACACAACACTGTTGGGAGAAGAATTTTATAAGAATAATATAGAGAGTTGTTGGCAACATTGGATTAATAGGAAAGCATCATATAAGAGCACATTGCAATGGTGGGAGGATGTAAAACTGGATTTAAAGTATGTTTCCCGAAAGTATGCTATTAGAAAAGCACAGGAAATACGCAAACGCAAGAAAACACTTCATCGATCACTGATGAAAATTAATGCTAAAGTAAATAATGGTGAAGATAATTATTATGAATTACTGGTCAAAATTAAAAGTAAAATAAGAGATATAGAACAATATGAGTTTGAGGGTGCAAAAATTAGAGCAAGAGCCCAGATGCACGCAGAAGGGGAAAAGCCAACCCGATATTTTTGCACATTAGAAAAAGCACGGGCCATAGATAAGGTGATGTGCTCATTAAACATGCCAGATGGTTCAACCGTCTTTACCAACAATGAAATGAGTACTAGTGTATGCAATTACTATGGGTCATTGTACAAGTCAGAGGAATTGATGAAGATGCAAAATTGGATTTGTTAGCAAATATAGACAAAATGGTGTCAGACACAGGCAGTGAATTTTGTGATCAACCCTTAACACTAGAAGATTTAACTAAATCCCTTAAAGGTATGAAACTAGAAAAATCACCGGGGTGTGATGGCCTTCCAGTTGAATTTTACCAAACGTTTTGGCACCTTGTAGGTCCAATAAGGGAAGAATTAGGCACTGAAATTTTTTAGAAAGGCCATTTACCACCAACTATGGCTAGGGCATACGTAAGGCTAATATATAAAGGAAATGACAGACGTCTAATTCAGAACTACAGACCAATTTCTCTACTATGTGTAGACTACAAAATAATATCCAGAGCACTAACATTGAAACTAGGTAGTGTTTTAGGAGAAATCATTGGAACAGAGCAGACATGTGCTGTACCCAGGAGGACAATTCTAACCAATACCATGGTAATAAGAGACTGTATACAATTGGTTGAGAAGGATAGCATCCCTTCAGCTGTGATTGCCTTGGACAATGAAAAGGCGTTTGACCGTGTGGAATGGGATTTTCTTTTTAATTCTTTGCAATCGTTTGGGTTAGGCTCAAACTTTATTAAATGGGTTAAGATTTTATATACGGATATCAAGAGTAGCCATTTAGTGAACAATCAATTATCCAGAGAAATTGTCTTAGAATGTGGGGTTAGACAGGGGTGTTCCCTATCGCCATTATTATTTGTTATTGTGATGGAATCACTTGGCATAGCATTGAGCCAAAATAATAACTTTCAAGGCATATGTATTCGTGGCATAGAAAGACCACTTAAGCTGTCACAATATGCTGATGACACAACTGTGTTTACCAGTTCAAACAATGATTTTGCAATTTTAAACCACGTACTAGAAAAGTTCCAAAATGCATCTGGTTTGAAAATCAATAAAGGAAAATCCAAAGGATTATTTTTGGGGCCATGGAAAGAGCGGAATGACCAGCCACTTGCAATCAATTGGTCTAATGATACCATTAAGATTTTAGGCATCTATTTTGGCAGGAAACCGAATACAATACAAAATTGGAATGAACGAGTATCTAAGCTTAAGAGAATATTAGCAAATTGGAATCGTCGTCGTCTTTCAATCTTTGGTAGAGTGTTTGTTGTCAACAACTTGGCATTATCTGGGCTATGGTATACAGCATCTGTTGTACACATGCCAAAACATGTAGAAAAGGAGGTTAATGAGTTGATATTGTCATTCATATGGGAAGAAAAGAATCATTTAGTTTCCCATCGTGTTCTCAATAATGCTAAGTTAGAAGGAGGACTTGATTTAATTGATATTAAAGTGAAATGTGTTTCTTTAAGGTTAAAATTTGTGGATGATCTTATTACATCAGATGAGACATGGGCATGTGTTTCACGAGCTCTCATGGAGAGAATTGTAGAACCATTTCTGGCGGAGCATGTTTTTACCTCAAAGAAGCCATCTCCGAATAGCCAAATGATAGCAGATGTGTTTAAAGATCAAGTTAAGGAGTTAGAAATATTTGACAGATACATGCCTCCACCTACGTGCTGGAAGGAAGTACTAGAACAGCAATTGTGGGGCAATAGTAATATATGTTATAACAATGCAGTACTTTATCTACCGTCCTTTGTAAAATATGGCATTCAACATTTATATGATATGATACACCCTCAAACACGTGGATGGATTTCAATGCAAGGAGTAGCTAGAAAAACACATATGAGGCATATAGATGTCCAGCGGTTGCTAAATAAAATAAAACATGCTGTACCAATTGAATGGTTTCGTCTGCCAAATGTAAATAATAATAGTTTGACTCCACAACCCGCATTAGTTCTTGATGATGAGATGTTAAAATACAAAATGAGAGCCAAGGAATGGTACCATATTATGAGACGAAAACAAGTAACACCTCCCATAGCAATTAGGAGATGGGATGACTCAAGCTATAAACCATCCAGTTGGAAAAATGTATGGAAAATCTTACATTCTCCATACATACCAAATATGGCTCGTGATTTATTGTGGCGATTACTACATCGACGGCTATGGGTGGGACACTTGACATACAAGTGCAATATTAGGACTTCTGATAGGTGTTACTTATGTCAAACAGACAAGGAAACAATCGAGCATTTATTTGCGGAATGTCCAATATCGTCACAATTTTGGGACTATATCAGCCAAATCTAGGCAAAATTTGGAGCGAAGCCCATTGTTCTAGACACGCATGTAGTCTTATTTAGAGAATTTGGATCAAGCGGTGTAAATATCATAAAGTCTGAAAGGACTATTTTAATAACAATACTAACCATAGGTGTTTGGGCCATTTGGAAACATCGGTGTGCACAGACGAAAAATCCATCTATGGGCAATCACAATAGAGCAATAAAGGCAATATTTCGTTCATTGCTGCTGAATCATATTCCTTGCGAATATTTTAGATTAAAGCAGCATGGTAAAGAAAAAGTATTCAAGGACATATGGTTCAAAACAAACATAGTTTCAATAGAGTTGGGAGCTGTAAAAATAAATGAGCCTGCACTAGCTTAAATCATTTAATTACTACAGCTGATTTTTCTTTGTCTTTTAATTAATCTGTGTCATGTAATTCATTTTAGTCTGCACTTTGATATTGTTATGTTTAATAATTCATGTTAACAAATAAACAGACTGGGGTAATTTAATAATCAATCGATAAAGTAAGTTGCCATTGAATTATAAAATTGTCCCAGGTAATTTTAGGAATTTGCATAGAGTTTTATAGGGTTATTTGTTCCCGGGTAATTTACAAAACCTTACAACAAAGTAAATCAAAAATGGAAACAAGAGCGCCATCTATTTCTATCTATTTTTCTGTAATTTTCCTGCTGACTATATATGTTATGCTACCCAAGTGCTACTACGGCCGCTGATCTTTAAAGACTCAGCCCACTGGCGTCAATGACTGACTTATTTGTCATTGATTGACGAGTCACTTTTCATTTGTTGAATAGTTGCACTCGCCACACGGGCCTACTACCACACATGGATTGAATGGTAATTTACAAAACCTTACAATAAAGTAAATTGAAAATGTAAACAAGAGCGCCATCAATTTTTCTGAAATTTTTCTGCAGACTATATGTATTATACTACACAAATGCTACTACGCCCGCTGATCTTTAGAGAATCAGCCCACTGGCGTCAATGATTGACTTATTTGTCATAGATTGACTAGGCACTTTTCATTTGTTGGATAGTTGCACTCGCCACACGGGTCTACTACTACACCTGGGTTGAATAGTAATGCCTTTGTTAAGTTTTGTTTTGCTATCGGAGCTTTATCAGCCTATTGTTTTGTATCTATACTTTGTAAGCCATATGTATTTATAGATTGTATTAATGCTCATTAATTATCATAGTTTTGGTGTAATATTAATCAAGATTACTAGTTCACCAGGTTTTTTTCTGGGGGTTTGCAAGCCTTTTTAATTGAGTTCCTCCGTGAAGTTTGTCCGACTGCGTCAGCGTCGGTTTTTCAACAACAAAAAAAAGTAGTAGTAGGAGTAGTAGTAGCAACAGCAGCAGCAGCAGCAGCACCAGCAGCAGCAGCAGCAGTAGTAGTAGTAGTTACTGATGCTGTGAGTTATTCACACATACAAAATTTGGCACCATTTTTCATGACTCTATGAATTTCAAGCAGAGTCTCTCGATTGGCAAGCCAATGGAAGCACAGCGCTGCAACAACGTACTGAAAGATGAACACTGCATTGCTACATATGCATATCCATCAGGAATTATAAATGACTATGGTATTATCGTAATAGAATATAATATATGTATATGCAAATGTATTTATATACCAATATATCTTAAAACATATGGTCTAAAGCTATGTCCATACAAGTTTCTTATTTTTTGATAATGCAGCATACAAATAGAATCAGCCAGCTGCAAAATGCCTTCCTGTTATATCGAATTACTAAGCCCAGAGGATCAGATTCCAGACCATATTCTCCAAACCTGGACTCTTTTTTAGGAAAGATGACAGCAGCTTTAGAACAAAAAATTCCACAATTAGCACCAAACGTTGGTGCCACATGGGCCACAAGCTTTGCCAGCAACATCCGACTTTTTATATAACGCGGACAATAATATTGAATGCAGAATAATAATAATAATAATAATAATAATAATAATAATAATAATAATAATAATATCCCTTCTCCATTTAACCACTCTTGTGTCGACAGCGCCTCAAAGCGCCTCAAAGCGCTCAAAGTGCTACCTATATCAAGTAACCATTTAAAGCTCTAAAATCAGTAGCAACAGCAGCAGCAGTAGCAGCAACAGTAGCAGCAACAGCAGTAGTAGTAGCAGTAGTAGCAGCAGCAGTAGCAGTAGTAGCAGCAGTAACAGCAACAATATCAGCAGCAGTAGCAGTAGTAGCAGCAGTAACAGCAACAATATCAGCAGCAGTAGCAGTAGTAGCAGTAGCAGCAGTAACAGCAACAATATTAGCAGCAGTAGCAGTAGTAGCAGCAGTAGCAGCAGCTGCAGCAGTAGTCGTCGTCGTCGTCGTCGTCGTCGTCGTCGTCGTCGTCGTCGTCGTAGTAGTAGTAGTAGTAGTAGTAGTAGTAGTAGTAGTAGTAGTAATAGTAGTAGTAGTAGTAGTAGTAGTAGTAGTAGTAGTAGTAGTAGTAGTAGTAGTAGTAGTAGTAGTCGAAGTGAACGCACGCGTTTATTTAGCTCTGCAATCCGAATTTGCTAGTTTCTAGCGCGATTTTGTAGATAAATTTTATACATATATTTCGTATTAGTATTTCCTTTCAAACTTTATGTTTAATTTGTAAATTCTTGTCTTGGTTGGAGCGCATTTTGTGTCTCCATTTTCTAAAGACATTCCTCTTAGCTGGCGGTTTCCGCCATTTAATAGGGCTCCTCTTACTGTGGTCAATGCAATACATTTCTCCCCGTGCCAGTCTGCTATATCTATAGTTCGTAGGCTAGCGCATTATATTTGGCAAGATCGCTTGAGTGAGTGGATTTAATTCCTTTGTCATTTGTAAGCAAAAGCCTAGTTCTTTAACTATATAAATCCGTATAGTCAGTTGGCTGTCCCAGGTCAACTCGAACAGACTAACAAATATATGACTGTACTATCTATTCATATATTTGTTAGTATACTTTAATCGGCTAGGTGTTAGTGAACCACTTCGAAAGTGGTTCAAACTAACAAATATACGACTGTACTCTCTATTCGTATATTTGTTGGTAGACGTCAGGGTTTCAAAAGGGGACACTATTTACTTAGTGTTTAGCTCTTTCCCTGACGTCCTGGTGTTATATAAGTATATATTTATTATATATTGTAGTAGTATGGGGTTCCTCATTTGATAAACCACCATGGCAACCTATAAGCATACCCTAAGCCTTAAAATAACAACTAAGTGGTGGGGTGTCACGGCTATCGACGTGTATCATGGGTTAAAAGACGTCGTTGGCGCGGGACCTGCTACTTTGCAGGGGCTTATCAATGTTACTAAAACTGTATGGAATGTAACAGTGTCAAATGAGGGGGTCAAGGAACAGCTTCTGGAAGATGTTCTTATTGTAAAAGGTGAAGTTTGTAACGTAGAGGAAATCGAGTCAGATAGGTTGCTAGTGAAGATGAAAGTTCCACTAGAAATTCCAGATGACAGAATCATGAGTGAGCTCAAGAAGTATGGCAAAGTGCAAAAGATTGAATGGGAAACGTATCCCTTTGACAGAACGCTAGAAAACGGTGTAAGACGTATTTGGTTTGATAAAGTGGATAGCCCTTTACCAAGCAGATTGACGCTTGATGGCAGCTTTGTCCTGCCCTTATGGTATAGAGGGCAAATTAAAGAATGCCGGATCTGCCTAAGTACTGACCATTTGGCAACAGATTGTCCCAATCGAAACAAATGTTTGCTCTGTGGTTCAGTTGACCATTTTAAATGGCGTTGTCCAAAAAATCAAAACAAGCCCTCAGTATCAGGAGATAATCACGCATTAAAGGATGCAACTGAGTCAAATGCTTCTGAAGCAACCGCTACGGAAGCTGTTGTTTTGGTTCATGCCACTGTAAATGACACAAACAAATCATCAAATCCTGTTAAAGTAACTACAGTTGATGAAATTCATGTATTAGAGGAGGGTATAACCTTAAGTCAAGAAAATACTCAAAATGCAGTGGAGCCAAACGTTGCTGTAAAAGACACGCAGGAAAATGATGATCTTACAGAAGAGCCAGTTTACAATTCCTTAGAAGATGAATTAAAATTAGGACAGGATAAGTTCAGGGCTCAGAAGACAGAAAGTTCAGTCGATTTTCCGCTAAGCCCACTTGATTTAAGTCAGCTTGAAGATATGGTAAATGATGCTCCTGCAAAATGTTACTTAAGTAGCAATAAAGAAGACAATAGCTCAGAATCTGAGATTGAAGTAAATGATATGGATGATGATACAATGTCAGTTGCAGAATCAGATGTGTCCATTCAAACACAGAGTTCACAGATGAAAGATGAAATGGTAATGTACCGATCAGAAGGGGGTGAAGTGTTAGTGCCATATGTAACGGCGAGAGGCGTGAAATATCGTCTACTGCGCCATGATTCTGATATTTCTAAATATGAATATTTGTCTGTGGTAGAACTAGGAAATATTGAATTCGCAGGAAAATTAGGTAAATGGTCTAAGAAACGAGCTAAAAAACCCAAATCTAGTTAATCTAATGAAGGCGGTTGTAAACATCATTTTACAAATTATGATTATCTGCACCATCAATTGCAGAGGATTAAATACCGAATTCAAGCAGCGCCACTTGCTTGAAGAATTAGCAAATGAGAGAGTTGATATTGATTTTCTACAAGAGACCAAAATTCAAAAAGCTGAAGTGAATGAATCTCTCAAAGATATTTCAAAAGGGCAGATTTTTTTTTCTTTATCACAAGATAATAGTGCGGGAGTGGCCATTCTTATCCTGCCCCGCTGTCTCAACTATGTTGACGTTATATCGTCGTCATCAGATCCACATGGACGATGGATTTGTGTATCAATTGATGTACTAAACACAAGTTTAAATTTGATGTGCCTTTATGCACCTACCTCTCATCAATTGCGCCGTGAATTTCTAAATGATGTTTCCACAATAATTCAAGACAGAACGCCTGAAAACCTAATTATGGGCGGTGACTTTAATTGCATATTAGACGAGGCTAAAGACAGAAACTCTAGGTCTAATTTTAATGACACATCGCATAATATTTTGAAACACATTTGTGAAAATAAAAGCTTGTTAGACACTTATCAGATTGAAAATCCAGAAGGCCAGGAATTTACTTGGTTTTCAACCGATGGAAGGATAGCTTCAAGGTTAGACAGGATCTATGTAGAACGTTCATTGAAAGGTTACATGTGTTAAACTAACATAAAACCAGTAACTTTCTCTGATCACAATATGTTTTCCATCACATTAGACAATGCTGACTGGGTCAAACGAGGAGATGGATTATGGAAACTTAATGTAGCATTGCTACGAGATAGTTGCTACCGCAAATGTGTGGAAAGTTGTTGGAGGCATTGGGATGAAAGAAGAGGTTCGTATGAATGTATAACAGACTGGTGGGAAGATGCTAAATCAGACCTGAAATATATTTCAAGGCAGTATTTCATTAGGAAAGCACATGAAATACGAAAGCGTAAAAAGGCGCTTCAGAGGTCGTTGTGTAAAATTAATAAGAAAATTAATGATGGGGAATATAATTATTACGAACTATTAGTTAAATTAAAAGGTAGACTAAATGAAATAGAGCAATATCAGTTTGATGGTGCCAAAATAAGGTCAAGAGCACAAATGCACACCCAGGGCGAAAAGCCTACACGTTACTTTTGTAATTTGGAAAAAGCAAGAGGTATAGAGAAATTAATGCGCTCACTGAAGACTAATGATGGAGTATCAGTGTGCTCAAATGCAGAAATGATTGAAACAGTATCCGAATTTTACAAATCATTGTATAAATCTGAGGGAAGCGAGGAAACTGCAACTAGAGATGTTTTAGCTAATATAACGAAAAGACTTCCAGATTCATGTCGCGAAAGCTGTGACCAATCAATAACAATTGATGATTTGATAAAATCCCTCAAAGGTATGAAGTTAGAAAGGTCTCCTGGATGCCACGGATTTCCAGTTGAATTTTATCAAACATTCTGGCACATATTTGGGCCAGTATTAGAAGAAATAGCAACCAGCATTTTTAAGCAAGGGAATCTCCCTACATCGATGGCCCAAGCATATGTTCGGCTTATATACAAGAGGGGTGACAGAAATAAAATACAGAATTATAGACCAATCTCTCTACTCTGTGTAGATTATAAGATTATTACTCGGGCACTAACATTAAAACTTTGCGCAGTCCTAGGCGAAGTCAGTCATGATGATCAAACCTGCTCTGTGCCAGGAAGATCAATATTAAACAACACTTTGCTTATACGGGACCTTATTCAATTAGTTGAAAAGGATTGTATCCCAGCAGCAATAATAGCACTTGATAACGAGAAGGCGTTTGACAGACTAGAATGGGATTTCTTGTTTAAGTCTTTAGACCATATTGGCTTTGCTTCAAGATTTATTAAATGGGTCAATATTTTATATACTGATATAACAAGTTGCTATTTAGTTAACAATCAGCTATCCAAACCTATAGTGTTGGAACGAGGTGTCAGACAGGGTTGCTCACTGTCGCCGCTTCTATTCGTCATAGCTCTGGAATCGTTGGGGGCCACATTGAGGCAACGCAATGACTTTCAAGGAATATGTATACGTGGCATAGAAAGGCCACTAAAGGTTTCTCAATATGCAGATGATACGACTGTGTTTGCGGGTAAAAATACGGATTTTAGAATTTTAAATGGAGTATTAACAGATTTTCAAAAGGCATCAGGACTTAAAGTCAATAAAGATAAATCTAAGGGATTGTTTTTGGGCAGAACTGATAATGTGATGGATATTAACTGCTCAAATGATGTCATAAAGATTTTGGGTATTTACTTTAGTAGAGAACAAAATGTATTACTAAACTGGGAAGAAAGGATATCCAGGCTAAAGTGTGCATTACTAAATTGGAAACGACGTCGCCTAACTGTCTTTGGCAGGACATTTGTCCTTAATAATTTAATTTTATCTGGACTGTGGTATACCGCTTCTGTAGTTCATATGCCCAAATCAGTAGAGTCAAAGATCAACACGTTACTTTTGTCCTTCTTATGGGAGGACAAAGCCCATTTAGTATCACAGTCAATCCTCACCAATGAAAAGCATGCCGGAGACCTGGATTTGGTTAATGTTTCAGCAAAGTGTGCTTCTTTAAAATTGAAATTCTTGAATAAGTTACTTAGTTCAAACTCATCTTGGTCAAGTGTTTCAAGGGCACTTCTCCAAAGGTACGTTGACCCATTTCCAGTAGAATGTTTATTTATGTGCAATAAATTGCCACCTAATCATCAAAAGATTCCAAATGTATATAAAGAACAGCTCGAAGCCTTAAAAATATTTACACGATCAATGCCACATCCCAATTGTTGGGAAGATGCCTTAGAGCAACGTCTTTGGGGCAACGAGTTGATTCGTGATAATGATGATGTATTATATTTGCCCTCTATGGCCAAAAATGGTATTCAATATTTACGTGACTTGGTAAATCCGAAATCTCGTAGATGGATTGCGATGCAAGATGTAGCAAGAATAACTTCAATGAGACATATTGATGCTCAGCGCTTATTCGTTAGAATAAAGAATGCAATACCTGCTGTATGGTTCAAATTGCCGAAAGCACGTGGCAACATTGATATGTTACTACCAACATTAGTATATATGTCGGAACATAAAAAATACAACATGGCATCTAGAGACTGGTATATAATTCTAATGCAAAGTCGGAGACAGACTCCTATTGTGGTTAGGCATTGGAACTATTTAGGATGCACGCCAAAGAACTGGGGAAATGCCTGGAAAGCAATACATCTACCTTGTCTACCAGGAAATGCACGGGACCTGGCATGTTGATTACTCCATCGAAGGCTATGGGTCGGTCATCTTACTTATATGTGTAAAATATCAAGTACAGACCGGTGCTTATTATCTAATACTGAGGAGGAAACGATAGACCATCTTTTTACTCAGTGTCGCATAACTACAGGCTTTTGGGTATATATCAATATGCTCCTTGCTAAATTTGGAACCAAATATGTTAATTTAGTGGCTGAAACAATTTTGTTCAAAGATTGCTCAACTATCGGACGAATCATTAATTGCAAGGAGAAAGAAGTGTTAATAACCCTGTTATCTGTAGGAGTGTGGGCCATCTGGAAGCATCGGTGTTCAGAGGCCAGAGATAAAACCGGCAACAACCATCAGAGAGCCATACAAGCTATATTTCGATCATTGTTGATAAACTGCATTCATTGTGAATTTTACAGGCTAGTAGAACATGGGAGAGAAAGTAGATTTAAAGACCTATGGTGCAAAACTGGCCTAGTATCAATTGAATACGGATATCTAAAAATATCAGAAGCGGAACTTGTATAAGCTAGCACACTCGCTGCTTGCTGTATATTGATAAATGCCATTTTAATTTAATTTAATTGCCTTTATTTTAAAATTGTAATGCATTAGGAGACTCTAATCTTGACGAATATCCTAACCTTGGGAGCAGAATATTAAAATATCAAATGAGCATTATGTCAATATTCTGGAGGTGATCCGATTTTCAAGTTAACAGAGTGTGATATCTTACAATTAGCTTCCTGTTGTAAATATTTACTGTAGGTGTATTTGTTCCAGGGTAATTTGCAAAAACTTACAATGAAGTAAATTTAGAATGTGAACCCAGAGCGCCATCTAAGTAGTCATAGTTTGTATACGTTTGCTTTGTGCATTATATTATATAAAGGCTACTACGTCCGTTGGGTATTTAATAATCGGCTAACTGGCGTCAATGAGTGACTTTTTGTTACTTATTGACGAGTCACCTCGCCACTTGTTGGCGAGCTGCACTCGCCATTTGGCCCTACTACTATACGGTGTGCTACGTTAAACTACATATGATCTACTTAGCCTGCCGGTCATGAATCGGCTCAATGGCATCAATGATTAGCAGTAGCTTACTGCTAATTATTGATGAGTGGCGTTACCACTTGTTGGTTAGCTATGCTCGCCATTTGGGCCTACTACTACACGGTGTGCAAATAGCAATGTCTTTGTTGAATTATGTTATGTTATCAGCTCTTTATTAATTATGTTTTCTATGTAGTTATGCCACGGTTGTGGTATATGATAATAGAGTATTTTAGCATGCACTGGTTTGACATGTTAGATTTGTATTGTTATTCTATTAATAAAGCCTGCTATTTCAACCGATTTTTTATGGGGGTTTGCGAGCCTTTTTAAAGGAGTTCCTCCGGGAAGTGTATCCGACAGCGTCAGCGTCGGATTTTCAAAAAAAAAAGAAAAGTAGTAGTAGTAATAGTAGTAGTAGTTGTAGTAGTAGTAGTAGTAGTAGTAGTAGTAGTAGTAGTAGTAGTAGTAGTAGTAGTAGTAGTAGTAGTAGTAGATGTCGTCGTCGTCGTCGTCGTCGTCGTCGTCGTCGTAGTAGTAGTAGTAGTAGTAGTAGTAGTAGTAGTAGCAGTAGTAGTAGTAGTAGTAGTAGTAGTAGTAGTAGTAGTTGTAGTAGTAGTAGTAGTAGTAGTAGTAGTAGTAGTAGTAGTAGTAGTAGTAGTAGTAGTAGTAGTAGTAATAGTTACTGATGCTGTGACTTATTCACACATACAAAATTTGGCACCATTTTTCATGACTCTATGAATTTCAAGCAGAGTCTCTCGATTGGCAAACCAATGGAAGCACTGCGCTGCAACAACGTACTGAAAGATGAACACTGCATTGTTACATATGCATATCCATCAGGAATTATAAATGACTATGGTATTATCGTAATAGAATATAATATATGTATATGCAAATGTATTCATATACCAATATATCTTAAAACATATGGTCTAAAGCTATGTCCATACAAGTTTCTTATTTTTTGTTAATGCAGCATACAAATAGAATCAGCCAGCTGCAAAATGCCTTCCTGTTATATCGAATTACTAAGCCCAGAGGAACAGATTCCAGACCATATTCTCCAAACCTGGACTCTTTTTTAGGAAAGATGACAGCAGCTTTAGAACAAAAAATTCCACAATTAGCACCAAACGTTGGTGCCACATGGGCCACTAGCTTTGCCAGCAACATCCGACTTTTTATATAACTCGGACAATAATATTGAACGCAAAATAATAATAAAAATAATAATAATAATAATAATAATAATAATAATAATAATAATATCCCTTCTCCATTTAACCACTCTTGTGTCGACAGCGCCTCAAAGCGCTCAAAGTGCTAATAACTATATCAATTAACCATTTAAAGCTCTAAATATCGCAAAGAAAATTAATGTCCATTTAGAGAAGAAAATGTGTGTAAATAACTTTCTGTTGCCACACGTTTTGATCAGCTTGATCATCAAATAGGTAATATTCAAGAAAACACAACTTTTCTCCCTTGGCAGTGTACATGTTCAGGCCGAGAGATGACAATTTTTGTAAATTTATCACTGGAATGACTGGCTCGGTTACCGATAAATTTACAAAAATTGTCATCTCTTGCCTGCAAATGTATATCACTCAAGAGCACTGCATGTGCCATTTTGCAGGCGTAACCAATACCAGATTAAGCTGAAACAGTTGAAGCTGGGTTTATTGACCTTTCCGGTTTTAGCTATGCCCTGCCCATCCCTAGCTAAGCTCCACCCACACCTCGCTCGTGTTGGAATCGATCGATCTCTGAACACCCTGACAATTCATACAACGTGTCGGACCATTTGAGATTTGATGACGGTCTATATGGAACCCAGTGTGGCGTAATGATTATGGCGTAATCATACACGCGCTGAGCTGATTACGATGTCATACGAGGCCAGATGATGGATGGATACTCTGGAAAGGTGAGAAGTCTAGTCATTCTAAGTTTGGGCCTAACACAAATTCCAACAGTAGGTATTCCAATGGTCATATATCATATGAAACGCCCCAAGCAATCGAGATATGGAAAAGCACTAACAATTCAGAAGAAGCCTAAATGCCTCTCATATAATATAAATCACATACTCTTCCATATAACACTGACGCGGTCTCAGTATACCGGTTATTTCGAATGCATTTTGCTTCTAGAAATTTTTTGACAGCAAATAAATGTCATTTGATATTTTATTAAAAGTAATTGCCACAAAATACAAAACGGTGGCTATCAATGCTAGAATTCTTGATGGTTCATCTCCCGTTAAATAATGAGATATGTTTCATGTAATTGTCTACCATAAGCAAACAGCATAAAAAATAAATACAATAAATAACATCAACCTCTTGTTTTCCAACTATTTTTATCTGTATCAACTTTTTGCAAACACGTGGGATTAATGAGAACTTTCATTATGAAATAGATCAGCAAAATCTATCAGCAGAAACAATAGTACTATGCTCTAGAGGAACGATATCGTGGCCCAAGGTAGCATTGCAGAAATTGTAACGTTACTTGCTGAAATGTCAAAATGATGTTAGATATCAGCAAGAATCGCAGTCCAAATGCTATTTGGTGAAGTATTTTATGCATATTTATGTTATTCTATGAAGCGACATATTTCGATCATGAGTGGAAATATATTTTAATTACATTAACCGTTTCACTGTTTATATCTTAATATATCACCCCGATACAGGTAAGCTGTTGTGCATCGCGAAGTCCATTCAACACGGCATTATAGACACTGATTTAGGCAGCAGAATTGACCTTTTCAGTTTACCCATCCATCACATGACATCATAATCAACTATATGACGTGTAAGATGACGTCATGAATGACTCGAATTAGCCCCCTCTTAAACGCTTAGTTCCGTCAGGTTGTATGAATTGTATGTATTTACTATTAAATGAACATGCTGGTGAATATTTTGAAATATGGAAACTGGAACGGGCCATTGCTATTGTCAAATACTATCCATAACGTTGAAATCACCATTACCCTCACCCTGTAAGGGGATGACAGTATTCCGATCGGGTCTGTCTGTCCGTCTATGTGTATTTCTCTCAGTCTGTGTCCGCACCTGTATCTAAGAAAATATTCATCTGATTTGGCTCAAATCTGAATACAAGGAACTTGCTGTGCAAGAGGACCTGCAGACATGGGCCCTGATCATGATAAAATAACTCTGGTACGGCTCGGATCAAATTCTGAATCTACAAATATCTCTGGTCCAGTTTGGTTAGAAAGTTAACACAAGAAACGTGTGACGATACATTGGGATATCACAATTTTGGGCGCAATCCGGAACAAATCCGAATCCGGTAAATCTGAAAACATCTGAAAAATCTGGGAAAAATTGAAAGCGATGGGCTGAAATCTCTAATTTTTCTTGTTTTGTATTTGTTATGCCAATGTAAAAATATAATGATTTCTGCCAGCGATTGGGCCACCTTGTATTGGTGATCTTGATATTTAGAAAAGGACCATGAACGACTAATCCAAAGACATATATTTTGGTGTATATTGATTTAGCAACGCGTTAGTTGTAGGATAACAGCAACAACTTCTAGTCAAATTAGTTTCAAAATATTATATGGGATGAGCATTACATAATAAAGAATGTGATGCATTGGAGCTGACATGATATCACACGCAATAGCTTGAGGAGACAAAATGGTGTCGATCACTGTTCAACATTTACTCGATATTACAAAACAGGTAATTACGATACAGATCAGGGTTTGAATGATATGGAATCTATAAACGATATTCTATCGGTGCAATACAACATTTGAGATGGGATTAGCATCGCTTTAACTAAAGATGGGCGGGGCGGATGATGTGTTTGGCCCTGATTTCATAAAATGACTGGACTGTCTGATATCACTGGCCAGCATGCATTTATTACTAAAATGATGTCTCGTTTTTCATAACAATCACTTGTGTTTGACATGCAATACATACATCAACAGAATCATTGGCTAGCTTGATGTTGTCGGCCATGCAAAGCATGATTTCAACCGGAAGCTGTTTCTGCCGTAAATGTTCCAAGAACAATGGGTTGGGATCAGTAGCTATAACACGTACGTCCTAAAACGAGAAATAGTATTGGCTTAAATGTATATATTCACACTAAAATGCTTGAAAATAAAATTGTTAAATTTGTTTACTTTTAGAAGCTTGAATTGTGTATCTGTAATGAAATAAAAAAATAAATGTTAGCATATGACGTTTTCTTTACGCATGAATTAACAGAATTTATTAAGTTTTGAAAATGAATTAGAAGCTCGAGCCTCTAATTCAAATTTATAACCAAATGAATTGTAGTAATTTATACAGAATGAAATCATCATATGTTAACATTTATTTCGTTTCATTATATTAATGTACAAAGTTTAAGCCTCAAAATGTATACAATTTTAACAATTTTATTTTCAACCATTTTAGTGTGCATAAAACCTTTAAATAGCAGCGTGTTAGCTCAGATTTCATTAGAAGTAAATATCCTTGTTATTGTATGTGAAATCTGTGCTTTGTTAAAAGCAGCCGAATTGTGTCATGACATTTGCTTATTGGATATATATGGATGAGTAAAAGACTTTTTTCAGTTTTGTCAACATTATGTTTTGCAAAATATAAATGACATGAATCCGATAAAAGCATAGCCATAGTTAGGCGTCTCACTATAAACCTTGAATTTGTTGATGATAATTTCAATTTTCTCATAGAAAATGTCCATGTAGAGATCAAGAGAAGACTATTAAAAAAAATAAAAACCTGTATCCATTGAAAACACTGCGTTGCGTTCCGTAAGGAAAACGTTTCAAAAGGTTTTGCAAAGACTGCAAACTATAAACAATCTTCTGCTTTCGAATTAAGTACATCATATAATAAACAAACCGAAAAATGCCGATTTTGCAGGCGCAGAGAGCCATGGAAGGTTTTCTCTACTAGACACAAGACTGATGTAACTAATAATGCTATTATGGGCCATTTATGTTCCCATAGTTCCAGATATATAATGCATACAACGTAATTTGGCTTACTTTAGTACACCTCTCTAGGAATTTCTCTGTAAACCTTCCAGTACCTGCTCCCAACTCTAGGACGCATGGCTTAGGATATACTGCAACACACATAGAATAATCACCTAATAAAGAGGGCCTAATATTTAGCTGCGAGTCGGAACTAACATAAGGGCGGTCTCTGTCTGTATGTAGGTGTGTCAGTCTGCCACTCTTAGATGTTGTAGAATTGCTGACAAAGCCACCAATGACACAGGAGTACCTCGTCACACTTGTTATATCCGCCATGAGAAAAGTAAACACAGAGATAAACTAATGTAGAGGATGCAGATTATTGACAATAAATGGTCCCCAGATTGTGTTTATTCCGTTTTGCAGAATATAATTTGTAGTCTTGTGGAACACAATTGGCTTGGCTCAAATGCCCCGACAAATCAGTTCAGTTGATTCTGGAAAAACAATTGCTGACAGGCAGACAGACAGGCGGGAAGGCATGCGGGCAGACATGCATGAATGCATACATGCATGCGTGCGTACAGGCAGGCAGGCAGGCAGGCAGGCAGTCATGCAGGCAGGCAGGCAGCCATGCAGGCAGGCAGGAAGGCAGGCAAGCAGACAGACAGACAGACCGACAGACAGACAGACAGACAAGAAGTAGCAGCAGCAGCAAACAACAACAACAACAACAACAACAACAACAACAACAACAACAACAACAGCAACAACAGCAACAGCAGCGGCAGTAGCAGCTGCAGTCCAGTTTCCTACCTGCTGCTTTGTTGCCTAGATTTAGCAGTCCTCCAATTTCAAGGATACGGTCCACACATTCGTTTGAGTAGTGTGGCCGGAACTGGTCATATCTGGATGCCTAATATAATTGCAAGAAACAAATTCATTATTTGATTTTTTTAAAAGCATTTGTCAAACACATATTATAATGATTAAGAATTTTATATTAACAAATGCGATGTGCTATAGTTGAGACGTGGAGGGCATTTGCAGCAATGTACAAATGCGACCGTCCAACTGACCGACCAACCGACATACGGACCAACCGACCGAATATCTGACAGAGCAATTGATAAACTGACAATGTTACTGAGGATAGACAGGCAGACTGACAGACCTATTGCCTGCGTGCCTGTCTTAAATGCACCCCACACTAGGGCAGCGCGCCAGCAGCGCGCCTGAAGCGCGCCGGCAGCGCAAAATCACACCAGTTCGTTTCGCGTTGGATACACACACTAGAGCTGCGCGCCAGCAGCGCGCCAGCAGCGGGTGTTTTTTATCACTCAAAAAGCAATTTTTGCCGCTTGCTCCCCCGACGCGCGGGAATTTCCTCTTGTGATGTTATGTTATTATAGGGGTTCTCCCAAAAACATGGTAACAAGGTAGATTTGATTATTATTTGCTGTTTTGCTGTCGATGCTTCGTTGGCGCGCTGCTGGCGCGCTGCCATAGTGCGGGGCGCACTTTAGACTGATTTCTTTCAGCTGCACTCATTTTCCTCTGCGCCCTGTCCACTGCGAGCGTCCAGATCTCCTTTAGGTTCTTTTCTTGTCAATGGACCTTTCCGGTTTTAGCTATGCCCCGCCCATCTCTAGCTAAGCTCCACTAACACCTCGCTCGTGTTGGGATCGATCGATCTTTGAACACCCTGACTATCAATTTCCAAAAAAAACACACAGGAAAGCTGTTGAATATTTTGAAACTAATTTGACTAGGTGCTGTTGCTGCCTAAGGCAGCAACAGCGCCCAGCCCAATTAGTTTCAAAATAGTCAACAGCATGCTTATTAAATAGCAAAGAATTACAAAGACATACAATTCATACAACGTGTCGAACTGTTTGAGATTTTTTGGCGGTCTATATGGAACCCTTGTGACGTAGTGATTGTGATGTCATCATACACGTGCTGAGCTGATTATGACGTCATACGAGTTCAGATGAAGGATGGATACTCTGGAAAGGTCAATTGAGGCCCTATATTGCCTTACTTTAGATCTGGTTGCAAAACACAGCGAGTTGATGTCGTGTCAAGTCTTAGGGTGGTTGATACCTGTTGGCATCTATATAGATTAAATACATTACCATGGCCTAACTTCTGCCTAGCTTCTACCGCCGTCACCTACCCTGACGGCGGTCGGGTTGATGTTTCATACAACAGTACCCTGGCGGTCAAATTTATGGCTTCAGAATCTTTATCCAGCTCGGTTGCAGTTCTATTGGGCGTCTTACTACTACATTATCATCTGTAAGCAATCATAAGGAAGCCAACATTACAGACATGCCGAATCAGGTTGCGAATCAGGTGATGACGTCAAGAACTCAAAATGTCACTTTAAATGGAACTTGCCTACAGGCCGATATATAAAGATGGAGATTTCATCAATCGTTGGCATCTCCGCGAATTCTGGGATAGCATTTCATTACAGAAAATTGACCTTTTCAGTTTTAGATATGCCCCGCCCATATCTAGCTAAGCTCCACCCCTACCAGGCTTGTAATGGGGAGGTATCGATCCCTGAACTCAGCGGCTATCAATTACCAGAAAACTACGCAGGTAAGATGTTGGGTATTTTGAAACTAATTTGACTGGTTGCTGTTGCTAGCTATAGTAGCAACAACGTTCAATCAAATTGGTTTAATAATGTTGAACAGCATGTTTATTAAATAGTAAAGACGGACTATTAAGCGTTTACGACGGACTAAATCGAGTTAGTCATTACATAGTGATCATGACGTCACCCTGCACGCCGCGTAGTTTATAATGACGTCATATGATGGATGGATAAACTGAGAACGTCGATCGCAAACAATTTGAAGAAGGAAAAACAATGCAGGTTGTTACAAATAATCTGCCACAAATGAGGGATTTGAACCATTACAACTTTCCCGATTTCACCAGGATCAGGCATAGATTATCTGAAACAATCTGCGACAATCGGGAAATTTTATTCCGATACAATCTGTAACCTCACCTACTGATGGTTACAGATTTTATGTTAGCCACGTTTAAGATACAATCTTGCTAGGCCGTTAAGGAATCAGGCTCTCGCTAACCTGAAAGCATCTTCACCATCTTTGCTGCACTGTAAAAAATTACCGCAAGTTTTACGGTTAGTAGGCAGTAAAAACGTACGGTAGAAAACCGTAGCATCAATACTACGGTAAATACTCGTAACCCCGCCGAGATACCGGAAGTTCACCGTAAATGGAACCGATGCCAAAGCGGTTGGCTTGATACGCATGCGTACCGCCGTGCATTCTGGTATAAGTTCTCTTACACTGCGCCATTTTTAAATTGCGAAAAGATTTTTATCAGTCGTACAATCAGAAGGAAATCAAATCCATCCTACGCATCTGTTCCAAATAAATTCAAAATGTGAGTACGCATTGCCATTAATATTAGATTGGTGAACATTTTACCGTATGCCAACTCGTTGTTTACTTTTAATTAGCCGTATTACGCATAGGTTTGTTTAAAAAGTTTCCATCGTCTTGATTTCAGTTAGTATCATGGCATTAGCATTAATATTCTGTAATGGCATATAAATAATCGTAGGTAAATTAACTTATTCAATGCAAATACCAGTTTCGCCATAGGATTCCCTGTACTGTGTATGACTCGTACCGCAATTATCAGCACATTCCACGACCGCACCAACACATCGCCACCAACTGGCAACAATGACCATACTCATGATAATTTTAATTAATAATAATTTTAATAAATTTTGATATAAATATAGCATTTATTTTATGGCAAACTAAACAGGCTCTTGGTATCTCTGAACATTTTGAAAGCAAATTAAAATTTACTGTCAGCAATATGTTGGCGGGGCCAAATGTAAACATGCGCTCATGTACTTCACATTGATATGGTTATCCCACAGACCAAATTTGGTTGAATTCTGTTTAACGGTTTCGGAAGAGATGCGTTACAATCAATATCCGCAGGTTAAAATTTGACCATTTGACCCGTGGGGCTGAGCCAAATCTAAATGGCACTCTGCAATCATTTGGGTAACTCAGATATCAAATATGATTGAGTTCCGCCTAACGATTTCAGATGAATTGCGTTACAACTGGCCTGTTGACCCCTACCACTCACCCATCCATCACTACGCCAGCACCACCACCACACACACACCCAAGCAGAGCCAAATGTAAATGGTGTCTTGCAAAGCGGAATCATATGGGTATTTCCGATTGATTTGTCATCAATGATTTTGAACAGGTTTGAGGCAGGCCTCCATGTGAATTTTGAAGGGATGCAATTACCTGCTCTCCTGAATTTTAATTTTCGCCATTGAGGTGAGCAGTATCAGTACCTGCCTATATTCTGTCATTGTTGTTAAGCAAAGTAGACGAGCAATGAGATACTCGTCTAAAATTAACCATATGCTAGTGAATGGCAGAGGAGAGCCATTACTCGCATCTCCTGGAGAAATATGTTGATGATGTACCCTGTAACCCTTAAATTTGTTTAATTTCAATTTTGTTATATTCATTTGTAGACCAAGAGAAGCCTTTTTTGAAAATTGCCACTGAAATGACTGGCTCAATTATCAAGCCAGTCATTCCCGTGGTAAATTGTGAAAAAGCCTTCTCTTGGTCTGTAAATAAGCATTTCTCAAGACCACTACAGAAGCTGTTTCTGGCTGACTATTATTAGTGTTAAGCAAGAAATGTGTGTTCATGCATAATTTTGCAATGCATTATTTCAGAATGTCTCCTCTATTTTTGCAAATTTTTTAAGTGTCCTTGGAGTCAAGCCCGCCGACAGTTGTTCCATCGGCAGTGTCAGGGAGTGATGCTTCCAGTCCGGGACCTAGTCGGATTTTGAATCAATGCTTGGACATCAGCATGAACAACAGCCCGAACTGGTCACGGAAATATTGTGTTCCATGGGAAGCGATACCAAAGCCGTTGATGAGGGCACTGGAAGATGGTAAGAGGCCATCTGCAAAATTGCACCTTGAGATGTGCGGTTAGTAGTTGCAGATAGTATAAAGATCCGACAGCGTCCGGGCAATAGCCAGTTGGGACATGTGGCTGCACAAATTGTGTCCGAATATCCGGTTTCCTTTCAGGATGTTATAGACGGTAATATTATTGGAACAGGCCATGATTCAAATTTGAAACAATTGTGCTCTCGGGTCGAGAACCAGAATCGATCTAACTCCTACGAATAAAAAAATACAGTGAAACGCATATTAGATGGCACCACTGTCGAACGGCCTGCTAAAAGGCTGCTTACTGATAGCTATGGATGTGTGAACCACTTGAACACCCAGATGGTGAGGATGAAGTTAGTATAATTAATAGGAAGGAGTTAATGAAGGAGTTTGTGTTAACTGAGGGAGGTTATATCAGGAACGTCTATTACGGAGCTTAAATCAGAATGGCCACTTCTTTTTAGTGAAAGTGGCATGATTATTAATTGCAAGGAATTGATTGGTATCGATGCCAATGCCAATTTGAGAGACTCGATCGATAAAAAAGGAAAGCGGATTCTGACATATATGGCTGACCAAACAAGGAAAGAGATAAGGAAACTGACTGTGGGGCTCGAAGTTGCCAAACAACCGCTTGGTAATAATTCCGCCGACGTCCCAGAGATCATCCTGTATCTCATGAGCTATTTCAATGAGAAATCAAATGTCCTCGTTATACTAATGGAGGTGAGACATTTAATTACACTGCTTTAACCACTTAGACCATATAATTTGAGGTGAACTGAGTGCCCCTTGGAAGTTACCTGAATTCAAATAGGCATGAATGATTTTTCGTTCACCAAGACATGTAATTACGCAACAGTAAAACGTTCCATAGGTACGCAGTCCCCGATACATAATAATTGGTTTCCGGATAATAACTCCTTAACTACTTATTGGATCGCTTTGAAACTTCTTAGTGTGGTTGGACTACCTTATCGAAATTTACGATAATTTGAAATCCAATATGGCTGCCAGCCTCCGGCGGTCGTCTTGAAAATTGGTTTGCGGACGATAACTCATTGACCGTTTAACGGATCTCTTTAATAAATCGTGGCTAAACCTAAGCACAGAAATTAGATTGGTAAATTTTTCCCGTGGTCATCTCATTTAGTTTGTTTGTGCAAGTGGCCATTAATTCTAGGTGAGCGATACAGGCCCCTTGTTCTGGTGAAAATCTTCGATTTTGTGAGAAATGTACTGGAAATTTTCAAATTGCATCTAATCCTTAGCCACTTTGTGGATTCAACTTAATCTGAATCAAAGGATTCTATGGTGATTCTATGAAGAATTTTTAGGTTGAAAATTTTAGATTTTCTGAAAATTGTCCAAAAATAATTCAATAATGACCCAGTTTTATGCAAATTTTGCCAGATCTACCCCATGGTGAAACTCATCTAAATCGATGATAATCCAAGATGGCTGCCAGCAAGGGCTGTCCATCTTGAAAATTAGTGTCCGGATGATAACTCCATTACCGTTTATCGGATTGCGGTGAAACTTGATGGGGTGATAGAACACATGTCGCGATACGTAGCACCTCGTAATTTAGGGAATCGTCCATATCAATGGTTACACCAATTTACAAGGTTTTATTAAGAATGGACCATTCCAATTTTAGCCATTCCCCGTCTATCACGCTAAGCTCCACCAACACTTTGCCACGCTCGATTGATCGATCTCCGATTGCCCTGACTATCAATTTCCTGAAAGCTATAAGGTTAAGTTGTTGAATATTTTGTAACTAATTTTACTGGGTACTGTTGTTGCCAGTGTCCAGTCAAATTAGTCTCAAAATATTCAACAAGATATTTATTAAATAGTAAAGACATACAATTCGTACAACAACGCATAGAGTGTCTTCAACTATTCGTTTATGACGTCATTCTATTCATGAATGACATCATAAAGACATTCCTGAGTGCCCTCTCCATGCTGTTCACTTCATATCTCTGTTTTAACATCCACTATCAGTAGAAGCTGCTGCCACGATGGATTTCATTCAGAAGTAGGTCATCGTTAACGCTTTAATGGTCATGCCAGCAAAAACCGGCCTCTGTTATCGTCTTGTGGAACGTACATTTACAGGCCAAGAGACTACAATTTTTTTTTTTTTACCACCGAAATGACTGGCTCGATAACTGAGCTTGTCATTCTAGTGATACATTTTCACAAATTTTATTCTCTTGGCCTGTAACTGGAGATTCAATAACCAAATATTATACTTCCTTGACCAAACTTATCCATTAAAGGGTTACTGTCTAAATTTGTTCAAGGATATCAAAATACTTGCGTATTAAATATCCATTTGGTGGACACGAAGATTTGAAAAAAATTTAGCATTGGAATAAATGATTCGGTTTCCGATCCCGTCATTCCAGTGGTAAATCTCTAAGTCTGCAAAAGGCTATTCCTCTTCAAAGGACGGTTTTGGCCGGCTTAGTCGTGAAAGGGTTACTACACACCGCTTGAATGAAAGGTGAGCTTCAAGAGAGACTACGTATTATGTTGTTCGGTCAATCTTATATAACGTGATACAAACAATCACCATTTCTAAGAAATATATTGAAAAGAGTTTCAATATTTTGAAAATAAATTGACTGAAGGCATCCTGATGTTGTAACACCGTCCAGGGATAACACCGTGAGAACGATTTTTTGGTGCCTTAGTCCGCAACAACTTAGTCAAATTGCTTTTCAAATTCGGAGCAAGTGTAGACTGAAATTTGTATACACTATGTATCAAATCTACAGCACGTAGCACATACATTACCTACTAATTATTTTGACACTAATTTTACTGAACGGTGCCCTTTCCATCTTATCAATCCATCATATGACATCATAATCAACAACGTGACGCGTATGATGACGTCATAATCAATCACAGCATGAATGACTCGATTTAGTCCGTCTTAATCGTAGTTTTGTGAACAATACTGTTACTAAAATCCGTATTTTCAACGAACATATTCCATTTTATTAACGGACATTTTTCGTGGTACTATATACTGAGCGGTATTACAGAAAAAAATCCGTAAATTGTGTTTGCGCGGTGTATGACGGGAAGGGTATGACGCGCGAGTTGCTATAAGTTCGTGTAGAAGAAGGATGCCGTTCCCGCGCGGAGATTTTGAAATATTCATTTATATACTCGAAATCATCTTGCCAACAAGCTGAATTATTTGATGAAGGTAAGTTAATAATTAAATGACCTATGCATAAAAATAGTTAAATTATGCAGTGTGCACTTTTAGGCTGTTTATTATCAACTATTTTGGCAGAAACGTACATATGGCCGCCATTGACGTTGTCAAGTTTGTATGTATCGCCTCAGACGACGCCATTCAACCACATCCTGATCTTCGCTGACTACTAAGCATTCCATTACCTCTCTAGATACACTAAGACGATATTGAAGTATGCATTAACTGAGTGAGAGAATCATTTCTTTTAGTTTCATGTGAATCTAAGCGTAGGCCCATATATTGCCCAATGTCCATTGTATAAGTATGTGTATGAATATTTTGTAATTTATTTGACTGAAAGGTGTTACTGCTTTTGATACAAAACTAACTGAAAGTTAGTAGTTTCGGTCAAATAGTCCCTGTGATCATCGTATACTCGTTACTAGCCTAAAGAATGAGGTGTATAGACTGTGGGATGGAAAGGGTTAGCGTGTCATTAAACACACGTGGCACAAACATATATGGGAATGTTAGCAACTGAGATTGCTTTGTTAAAGTGTAAAATATGGACAGACCAACTCAACATACCTACTGACATTCATAAATGTAAGGTGTTGAATATATTGAAACTAATTTGACAGGGACATCTTGCTGCCAACATCTCTCAGCCAAATTAGTTTCAAAATATTGTATATAATATAAACGATTATTATATTTATCACGACGGCTTCAAATGGCTAAGATAGATTTACCACTATCTAGTCAGTCCTGCATATTAACCATTTTCCTGCATAATAGCCATTTTATTTCACAAAAAATGGGTTTTATGGTGTACAGGCGTCCACCATTATCAAAGAGATTGAAGAGATGAATGGGAGAAGAGATGAATTGGAGTCCATCAACACCTTGTCTAATAGACAAAGGTAAAGGTCTCTGATCATATATTTGGATAAATTAATTTACCTTTCAGTGGCTAAGCATGTAATCCTTGAAATTCCAGTATCTCAATTTCAAGACAATGTTACATGATAACTGTTGCATATTTGAAACTAATTTATGAGGAACCAGCGCCCAGACACATTACTTTCAAAATATTTGGCAAAATATTCTTCAGAGAATTTGTGATTACTTTCTGATCTCTTTGTTTGAGAGGGTTTTATATTTAACATACCTGCTTTGTAAACTTGTCCTGGGAAATCAACTAAAAGGTTAATTCTTTGGCCAATGGAATTCATCTTTTAGAAGTAAAGCAAGCTATCCACATCTCCCGGGGTCATCGTGGTCGTCGTCCAATTTGCCTGTAGCGCCACTTGTCAGTTCATATG
>CM067372.1:173731663-173901663 GCA_034401795.1 Chaetoderma sp. LZ-2023a | reverse complement strand
CTCAAATCATTGTTCATGCTAGATCTCTAGTACAGTTAGTCATACGTTTGAAATATGTTTAAGTCTACATAGCATGTACAGTGACATGGTTTCTTTGTATCGAAACCCGTCCATATTTGTTACCTCCCCCTGAAAGACAAAAACTTCCAACCATGAGTATTTTCCTTTTCTATTACTCTATCCTGCAGATTTAGCGTGTATATATTGTGTTTCACTAATACTCTTGTTACTACTTCTATATTTATATGTTGTCCTGCAAGATCAATCGTTGGCGAGGACAAGATAGCAAAGAAAAAAGGGGCATGCTGACCCCTTCTTGTGAAAGTGCACATCGAAAGGATGATATTAATGCGCACTACACATAGTGCGCATACGTCATAAAATACACGGGTAGAAATGTTGTATGTGCACGTTCACAAGAAGGGTTCAGAACGTCAACAGAAGACAATAAAGTTAAAGTCAAGAGAAACAGTAGAATTAGTTGATAGTAGTGTCAGTGAAGTTAGAAATGATTTAAGGTTGATAACTACGACCTTAAATAAGCTTGTTAATCGCATAGAACTCTTAGAAATAACCGAAAATAGAAGTACGTCACACCGCGGGTTCGACGACGTGAGGCATGTCCCAGATTGTAACAAATTACCGGACCAGGCACGTCGTGAAAATCCATTGAATTTCGGCATCCAAGCAGGCGTACTCGGTCCTGTCTCTGGCTTTAAGAGGGGCATAGCCGGTGTCGACAAATTTGGTGAGATTCAGGAACAATTTAATATTATTAAATCATCTGTGGACAAAATGCTTTTACCGCACTCGCTAAAACTACATGACACACGGTCAGGAACAAAGAAAGAAGATCAGTAAACAAGGAACGTTATTAAGAAATGCGGGCGGTATGTGGAAACGGCTATAAAAGTTATAAGGGAGTTTGATGAGAGTGAAAATGTTGATGTTCAACCATTAATAACTGTGTTAACCGCGAACATTCGGTATTTACAGGACGAGTTCGCGGCATTGCTAGTGAAAGCTCGTTTTGACGCGTCTACGTCACAATTATTTAGGTCACTACAATTCCATAATTCTAGATTTGACTCTCAGAGTGTGCAAAACGTACGGATCTCGATGATAGGTAGACCACAACGACCACAAAACGCACGGCCTCGTCCCATAGCATGAGAAATACTAACATACCAAGATTTCGCCCGCAACACCCACAACACCCGGGCCCGGGACTAATGAGAGATCAGGAGGATTAAGATATCCTTAACACAGAGACAAGTTTGTAGTATATAATAATAGGCTATTTTGGAACAGACTTTTCTATATTTCGTTGTTGGCTGTTCATTTAATGATAATGAAAATTCCTCTCCCTCTCTCTCTCTCTCTCTCTCTCTCTCTCTCTACTAAGCTTGACATATGGAAACTATAAATGCGTCAGATAAAGTAATTGATTGGATTCAATATGTCGTAAAATTCCCCGTAGTTGATGGCATTACTAGTTTTGAAGTGGAAGATAATAAGTTTTCAGTTAAAGAGATTCACCTTTTAGATAAAGAAATTGTTAATCTGGTGCTAAATGGACATATTGAACTATGCAGTACAAAAGCGAGTTGCGTATCTAGGAGTTCATGCGTGCCAAAGAGATCTGGAGAACTCAGGTTAGTTTGCGACTTGTCAATGATTTCTGTAGTTCACCTAGCTTTAAATATGATGATATTGACACAGTAATTAATTTGGTACAAACAAAAGATTTTATGATTACCGCTGATCTTAAAAATGGGTTCCATCATGTTCCTATACATATAGAGAACAGAACACGTTTAGGCTTTAAGTATAAGTCTATTTACTATCGATGGCTGTGTTAACATTTGGACATAACTGTAGCCCATATATTTTCACAAAAATCTTGCGACCTATTGTTACATTCTTTAGAGCGAATGGACTTAGAATGGATTGTTCTCTATATAGACGATTTTATATTGTTTTTGGTCAAAGGTAAAATTGAATTGCCCACGAAACATTTACTTGATGTCTTGGCTACTTTAGGCTGGACGATTGATTTTGATAACCCGTCTTTGGAACAGGATCAATGTAAAGAGTTCATTGGCTATTTAATTGATACTTTAGCGGATCAGACAGTTATTAAGATGCCCCAGCAATGCCCTTTCCGTTTTAAGAAATACATTAAACGCTAGTAATTTGGTACGGATATAGTGGATCAATGTATATCGATGTACAAATGTATGTTGCCCGCTAAATTACTACTAAGAAATGTGTATCATTTACTCAATACTAAAATACATTGACATGTTAATTATTGAGGAATCTTCCAGAATAGACTTGAACTAGTCTGCTGATTCTCTTTCAAAATGGAGCGGCATTGTTTTATCCGCCAATCAGATAGATATTCAAATGGTTACAGATGCATCCAGTATCGCGTGGGTGCATGGATTCCAGGACAAGACGCACGAGGCTTCTGGAATCACAGACTAACATGCAAACATTCAAATTACCGAGAACTGTTTGCCGTGTTACTGGGACTGAAGTCCTTACAGCAATATCTTGCGAACAAATCTGTCCAATTATTGTCAGATAATATCACAACAGTAGCTTTCATAAACAGTATAGGAGGGTTATGCCTCGAGTTAGACCTTGTGGCACCGGCCATACACGTAGAAGCGATGAAAATGAACTGCACCTTGGTGGCACGCTATTCGTCAGGGGAACAAAATTGGAAAGCCACTCAACTTTCACGCCTTGCGTCAACTTACGAATGGCAGCTACACCCCAAACTGTTTTCGTATATGGACAGAATTTGGGTTCTCCACCACGTAGACACGTTCGCTTCGTTGGTTACAACTCAGTTGCCTCTGTACCACAGTCAATACTGGAATCCTGGAAAGTCAGGGGTCAACGCATTAGCTCAAACCGACTGGACTACCATGAACAATTATTTAAATGCGCCGTTTGCTTTCCTTCTATGTGTAATCGCGACCGTTGAGGAGCTGGGAGCTGTGGCTACAATCATAGCTCCTTGGTGGGAGGGGCAAGGGTGGTTTCAGAAACTAAAGAAAATGCCAATATATGTACCAATTTCGCTTCCATTGTCAGACATGACAATATTAGTTATGGGTCCAAAAGTAAAAGTGGAAACAATAACAAACAAGAAATGGAAGATATATACTCGGAGAGTTCCTGAGAGAAAAGATTACACTTAGTGTAAAGCTACAAAATTGGTCATATTAAGTTGGGCTCAATCTACCCTTAATTCATATAATAGACACATGGCTAGTTATATTTCGTATTGTGTTGATAGAAATGTTGATTTTAAAGATGAAACAAATCATAACATTGTAGCATATTTTCTTTGTCACATTACGTCAAAATCACAAAGAACTGAATTAATTCCTAAATCGCCAGCGGCATCAATATCATGTCTTTACGAAGGATAAGGTATACGTTCTCCAATGCATAATGCAGACATTAAGCGACTCGTTGTGGACTTAACAAGATCTGGTACCAAAGAACCTACTAAACGGTAGAAGCCAATGCCAATAGAGGCATTTGTTTGGTTATTTATTACAGGGGACACCAATCATGTGTTGCCTATTAAACGCATGCGCCTTAAAGCAATAACGTTACTAGCGCTTGTGTGTATGACACGCCCATCGGATTTGGCTCCAAAAGGTGTGATTCTAAATAAAGTAAACCTGTCAATTGATAGCATACCATTATCGTTAGACAATGTAGATTTCAAATCAGATAATTCATTAACTATTACTTTTTCGGAATAAAGAACGATACATCCAGGACTGGTTTCTAAGTTAATATTCCAGCAAGCAATAAGGACCAATATATGGATCCAGTTTCACGTTAACGTGCGTACGTTGCGCACGAACATGACACGTCCTACAGACTTACATCCGTCGTTTCTGACATTGAATAGGCCTGTGAAAGCTATTTCCAGTTATACTGTACTATCACATTTTTTGGAAGAAGCGATTAACATGTCTGGATTATCTTATCAGGGTTTTTCAGCAAAGTCGTTCTGGCCCACGGGTGCTACTCTTGCTATGCGTACATGTATGCTACCAAAGACTGATATGCAGATAGAGCGGTGGAAGACTAAAGATACATTTATGAATCACTATGTGTATTCAAACGCGCCGGCATCATATGCGTCGGACGTTCTAAGTGAAGTTTAGGCAGACAAAGACTGCTTCATCTGTACATATGTTTCCGAATTTGTATTTAACTTTAAGACTGTTCGTGTTTACGGTATTATCTCTAAATTGGGCATTATTATCATTATAAAATAGGGTGGTGTTAATAACGTAGATTTACTTAAAACGCGTAATGGTCTGCACGTGGTACGACTTGTATGACTTTGCTATTTACTAAACATGATGTTGCAACATAGGCAGCAAAGCACCCAACAGCTTACCTGTATAGTTTTCTGGAAATTGATAGTCATGGATTTCACGGATCGATCGATCCAACACTGGTGAAGCGTGGGTGAAGCTTAGCTAGAGATGGGCGGGGGATCACTAAAACTAGAAGGATCCATTCTTAGCTCACAAATCATCAAATGCTCTTGTGACGTTTTCTTTGACGAACTCCATCAGTAGATACATTATATCTGAGAAAGCCTGACTGTATAATTACACTGAAACTCAGATTCTGGGAATTTAAGGTTCAAAGGGTTAATCACATACTTGCTACCCAAATAAGCAATCTTTAATTTGCATGTCCACGTTTATTGCATTTCCTGGCATAGCGAGCTGCGTGGAGTCCGAAATGAAGAGCCGTGGCATCTCAACCACGGAGCCTATGCCTGGTATTATTAGGTCAACGCTATGAGTAACACCATCTGCTTTGAAGCAATGGCAGGTATGTTTTATTGTTATCAGTGGAAGAATCATATCATATAGGCATGGCGTGCGTGTGCACGCGTGTGCATATACATGTGCATTCGTGCGTGCATTATATGACATTCAAATCTTAGAATGGATATGGAGTCAGGACATTGAATGCCGCACAAATTTCACAGAAAACAACAGTCATCGCATAACACGTGCAAATGTTTCTCAACACGCATTGATGCGATAGAGATAAAGTCAATAGAATAAGACCGTGTTCGTCTACTCACGTCTTGATACCCAGCTTTGGCTGTCGCGTGCATGTCTCAATGATTCCAGTACCCCTACACAAAGCCTGAAGATAAATGAGAACATATTGAAGATGTGGGAGCTTCATTAGCTCACTTGAGAGGTCGGTCAGAGTCAGAGCCCGACCGGTCAAGACTGGGCCCGGCGACTTGAAGATTGCAGATTTTTTCTCTACACAGATTAACACTTTTTGCTCAAAGACTAACGCGACTACTGGTAACAAATAACGAATATAGTTTTATTAAACGTATTAAAGAACTTAGTAACTTGAAGAAACATTGATAAACTGATAAGATTATTAACAAATTAACGTCTACATTTGACTGAATGGACCTTTCCGGTTTTAGCTATGCCGCACCCATCGCTAGCTAAGCTCCACCCACACATTGCTCGTGTTGGGATCGCTCGATCTCCGAACACCCTGACTATCAATTTCCAAAAAACTACACATTTAAGCTGTTGAATATTTTGAAACCAATTTGACTGGGTGCTGTTGCTGCCTAAGGCAAATATTCAACATCATGTTTATTAAAAAGCAAAGAATTAAAAACACATACAATTCATACAACGTGTCGGAGTATTTGAGATTTGGTGACGGTCTATATGGAACCCTTTGTGGCGTAATGATTGTGACGTCATCATACACGCGCTGAGCTGATTACGACGTCATACGAGGTTAGATGATCGATGGATACTCTGGAAAGGTGAATTAGCACTAACCATATAACAGCTATACCAAATTCATACTAACATAGCTCGTATTACACTAGTGACTGATCTTAGTCTATATGGAACACTGGGTCCAGCTGGGGTAATGCAGAGGAAAGCTGGTACCCGACTCCAATTGCTCATAATCACAATAGCTGAGCCGGTAAGGGCTACAGAGTCCACGAAGCTGATTGACTAATGCTGATAAGCCGCATACGCGTAAGATCGAATATTTCTATTGGTTTTCAATTTTTAGCGCGGGAAACCCCAAAACAAACAAGTGGAATGTAAAATACCTCTGTTTACATTTTAATCAGCTGATTATGAATACGACAATACATCGCGTAAAACGGCAATTCTTCAGTGTCAAGTCCATCTTATGAAATGCAAACAAACATTGTTTGGCACAATTTTGTACTAATATGTAGGGCATTGTCAGATTCAAACTGCTGAAATACCTTTCTGTAAACATGTTCTAAGATTCCGGGAAATGTCAATCTCCCGCCGTACGTTGTACAGTTGAATATTTTGAACTTAATTTGATCAGAAGCCAGTGCTGCCGTAGGTCGAAAATATTCAACAAAACCAGATAACATTTTTCTGTTTTTGGAAATATATTAACCTATTTATGAACTGGACTGTAGTGCTACTGTATTGTAGGCTGTTGTTATTCTGGAGGGGTGGGGGAGATATCAGTCGTCCACTGCTGTAGGTTGTTGAGTTTTTTCATCTATGCATTTACCTAGTTTGTCAAGGGCCCACCACTACATAACCTTAGCCTTTGGTGGATGCCTGTTTTGAACCATTTAATTATTTATCTATATGAGAATAAAGAATCTTGAATTTAGTTTAGACACAATATTCAGCATAATATTTCTTTCATCCAGAATAATTTGTCTAGCCTGATATTCAGAGTTCACAGAGTTAACCCTTTAACCCTCATAGCCCAGAAATTACAAATTCTTTATGATGTACAGCAATGAATATTATATTAAGTATTTTGAAACTAATTTGACTGAGCTGCCATAGATTCAAAATACTCAACAGGTTTCCTGTGTAGCTGTCTTGAAATTGAGACATCGAGGGTTAAACTGCTATTACTATCTATCAGCCCAAAATGTCCATGTACCTTGTGCAACCAACAACCTTGTATTACCATGAGGAATATGTTGTATGGTTTTTGGGTTTTGAATGAGTTAATGACTTGAATATAACCCGTTAATTAGTGAACCGGCCAAAATAGCTTCTGCAGTGGTCTTGAGAAGTTTAACACTGGAGTGGTTGGTGCGACAGCAGAATCAGTCATTACAGGGGTAAACTTGAAAAAATAGTCTCCTCGTGGCCTGTAAATGAACAAACAGGTGTGATTTCATTATTCCAGCATTTTTTCAAAAAGTGTGGTGATAGAAAATCTGCTGTCCAAGAAGTAAATCTCAACTTAATTCACTGGAATGAAAAATTGTATATAAGATTTCAGTTATCAGCTGGAAAGTCAGGAAATCTGAGCAATCTATCTCATGCTGTACCCCTTTACTCATGGAGGAATAGGCAAACTATTTTCAAAACAATTTCACTGAAACCTGCTGTTCCATAGAGAGGGGCAAACAGCTGTCAATGAAGTTATTTTCAAGATATTCTACAATCTTCATATCATCTCTCTTAAAAACAGATTTACTTGTAATCAGAGTGAGCATGAGCAAAACACTCCTTGTTTATTTATTATTGATTCAGTCAGATTATATGATTTAAAGATATAGCTGCTCAAACCACAAGACCTAAATCACTTTCAGGCAAATTATTTTCGAGATATTTAGTTTTTTGCAGATCCCAGTTCTAGCTCACTGGTCTGAAAAGCCTGAGAGGCCAAATGAGCTTATTCCATGGCAATATATTTGGTCTAAATAGCTCAATAAATAAAACAATAGGCAACGTTTGTTTGCATGTCGTTAAATTTTTTGAAAAACCTTTACCATTCTACCAGTAGCAAATTCTGAGTTTGGAAGACAAGCACTTGACTATTTGGATCACTGAATCACACCATCATCCACTTCATGCAGAACTTACTGGCTGAATGTGTTATTATTGGTGACCATTCAAATTTTAAAAGAAATTACAGTTTACATATATTCTTAAGAACTAGGCCAGAATTATCTACTAGTAGATGTTTTTCCCAGATATATGTGTGTGAAAAGTCAGCTAAGCTAAAGCAAACTCGACATTATCGACCAATCACATTTGAGCTTTTGCTACATGTAGTTGATGGTCTTGACAGTGAAAACAGTGATATATAGATTTTGATCTTTGAGCCAGTGTCCATCATCAATTCTTTTGTTTTGCATGGAAATTATCTTTTTTGGATACAAATTCTTTCATTTCTGACTTAAATGGTCATGTTTTTGTGAATGTTTTCACATTTGGAACTTAGATACATGTATCCATGCTTTGTACAGGAATGTTTGTATTTTCAGCCAAAATGGTAATATTTCTGCATTTGTACAAGATTTTCATGTTTCTGAATAAAAGTTATGCATTTCAGTCCAAAATCTTCATATTTCCGATCAACATTGTTGCTGTTAATGGTTAAGATTGGTCAGGAAAATTGTCATTTTACTTAGTGAATGTCCATTTGCAGGCCAAGAAGACATTTTTAACAATTTTAACACTGGAATGACTGATGCAGGCATTACAATGATACATTCTTGAAAATATTCTCAATACCACTGCAAAGGCTGGTATTTGCTGGCTTAATTACCATTAAAGGGTTAGACTCGACTCTCTTAGTTGATGAATTTTCACAGTGAGCATCGCAATGATATAGGTTTTGGACCTGTTGAGTAGGAATTTGACATTATTGGTCAGTAGCCATCATTTCATATCAAACTTTTACCGGTTTCGGGCTAAATTCTTTAATTTTTTACATAAAATATTCAAAATTTATATATTTCTCTAAACCTTTGCTTTCAACACAAAATTTACAAATTTCAGCAAGAAATGTTTGCAATTCAGCACCAATTTCTGCATTTAAGTACACATTTCCATGATTCCAGCCATAATCTGTGTTTGAAACCCAATTGTAAATGTTTCTTATACAGATACTGATATCCTAGGTGAGTGATACAGGTCCACCATACCTATTGTGCCTCTTGATACTGAATGTGCAGCAAAATATAGTGACAAACACAAAATCTGGCGATGTCAGCCATAAACTACACTTTTCTTCTAAGACTATCGCAGAGCGACGGCCATCAATCGTTACTTCGCTGCCAACTGATAAACTGTCAAACGATGACATTTTGCGATGACATTTCATGAATGACAAATTGTAATAAACAAATCGTAGTAAAACAGTACCGCGTAGTAATCCCTAGGTGTCACGCTCACATCAATCGATGTTTTAATTGGTCGATTTAAATGGGTTGCGCACCCCACAGCCAAGGAAAATACTCCGTTGAATATGGCACGTGTGCTCATGTCGAAAAATATGGAATGGGCTAGAAGGCGTGTTTATATGATAAAACATAATTTGGATATATAAGCATACATAACCAAAATATTAAGTTGGTTACCCCAAATAAACTATAATTTAAGTGTGGCCTGAAATTAATCTGATTTAAACCAAAATGCCCTTGTTTCAGGCTGAAACCTTTTATATTTCTGACTTAAATTTTCATAATACTAGCCTGGATTTTGTAAAATCTTCACATTTCCATTTAAATCTTTGGTATTTCAAAACCAGATTCTCATTTAACTCTCAAAATATTTACATTTCTGTGTAGCTTTGCTAGTAATTACAAATTTGCACATTTCAGGTCCAAATATTTGTATTTTCAAAACTAAATTTCTGGACCTTATGACTTACATGTAAATGTTGGCATAATTAGCAACTTTAATTTCAACAATAACCTTTCACAGATTGCCCCAGCTACAGATTACAGGTATTTGATAAAGTAAGCTTTAAATGTAAGTCCTTTTTTTATATATTTAGATTTGCTACTTGTGAAAGACAAGTGATCCAAATGGATCAATCTGGATTTACCATTAATAAATTAGTTATCTGTTGCTGATCCAAAGACCTACATGATCACAGGATCAGTGGTTCATGTGTAGCCCTGATCAGTTATTTACCTGGAGAGAGTTAACATCAATAATGTTTTTAATGGTTGGTCAATGGTGAAAATCAGATATATCATTGCTATATGTATTATGGCAATGAAGCTGATTTTTTCAAAGAAATTGGCATCCATCATTCCATGGTGCCTTATATATACTTTGGGTGGAGTGGTGGGGGTGGGGGTGGGGGTGCAGAGCTCTGGGGTGCCCCTCATTACCCAAATTATGTTATTTTAACCCTATAGTGCAGAAATGTGACCATATGATACAAGCAGCCTGTCAGATATGTTGACACAAATAATATTATTGTAAGATGCTGTTGACACAAATGCTATTATTGTAAGATGCTGCGCCAGCCTCCACAATTACCGTAATTTTAGTTTCAAAATATTAAACATAATTATCAATGAATCAGATTTTCAAAGCTTCGCAGAAAACACCCCTGCTAGAACTATGTTCATTTGCCTCCACCAATCACCCAGTCCCACCCTCGCCCCAATACCATGCACCCACCCTTCCCACCACCCTCAGGGGTACGTGATTTTCAAGGAAATACTGGTATACTTTATTCAATTTATACAAGTATTTCCGTAGAATAAACTCTAGAAGAGTCACATAAGAGGTAAATATGTGGTCCACGCATCTACTAAGCGATGAACGAAAATTTGTAACAAAATTTGGAAATGTGCCTACTTCTATCCTTCCAGAAAATAATCTAGATTAATAGCGCAACTTTTTAATTTTGGACAATAGTCTTTAGTGAAAAATTCCATTTTAGTTAGGTAGTGTAACGAAATGTGTAAGATAAGACAATACCAATACCCGAAGCGATGTCGTTGAACAAGGGTTAAATAGCTGTCAATTTGCTTTGAAGCGTCTGCTGTCGTATGGATTTCCCATATCTGTGTAATGACGTCATGTACGTAAATCACGTACAAAGATGGCAGCCCATACCGGCCCTCATACCCTGAGCCAGAGAATCGCCAGCGAGGGAATGAGGAGTCGGGTACCAGCCTAGTGTGGAGGTACCAGAATCGCAAAACCGACAATTTTTTCAGAGGTCGATAATCGTGTATTCGAGATGCAATGATGAAGGGTAGAGATATATGAAAAACTCGAATTTGAGGTCAAGTTTTATATTAAGGCAGTCTGGAAATACACATATAAATAGTCAGGTTAATCTATTGACTGGTTTGTCCCGTGGTTTGTCATGGTGTTGTATGGGATTTCGTGACCCCTATGGTTTCCACGTCAGAAATTACCTCAGTAGTTTCCGGGGGTGGGGGGGGGGGCCTATAGTAACGTGATTCATTGTATGACTATCTAAGGGGTAAACAATTCTATTCCCTGAATAAAGTTGATTGTTTTTAGATTCGATTTTCTTTTCAAATATTAATTTTTTCCAACAACATACTCATTTGATCCATCAATTTGCTGATCTTCTCCATCTCGGGAAATGTTGGCTCTGGTTGGATCTGTATGTGTATCTCCCTAAGTAACGAGTCAAAATCTTGAGTAGAATCATATTTATGTCTCGTGTGGCTTTTCGGTTTCTAGTTTCTCAGGCCTGTCCAACATTTGGATCTTAGCATGTGATTTTCCACAGTACAGTTTACATGTGTATTGCAAATTGCACCCTGTATCAACCATTCCAATCCGCAACCGAAGCCGGTTAGAGTTTCACCTTCTCTCTGCAAAGCTGTATAAAACTACTGCATAACAGATTCGTTTGCAACAAACATTACCAAATAATGTATCTAAGGCTGTGTTCTCACTAGAGACTTAATCCGGAATAACGCCATACTTATAAGTATGGCGTTATTCACGATTAGCTCTCTAGTGAAAACACCGCCTAACCTAGCCAGAATTTCGCTACTGCTGGTTGCTTCCCCAAGGGGTATTAATGTTTGTCTGGCTGGTTATGAGTTCCTTGTAGCCTGCAAAACAATGTCGTTGTTAGTTATACAACTCACGTGAAACAGCGAGATATCGTATGATGTGTCTGTCTTTTGGGCTGGATCATCACCTGAAAATAAAGGTAGTTTGCGAATTTCATATGAGCACGGCATATTCATTTAACTCACCACCACCGGTAGCCATGGCTACACAACAGCAACAAGAATTATTAGCAATACAAGTGCAACCAGATCAATACAATTCAATCGAAATGCATACGAATCTGTTTTAGTTACAATTTAATGAGCATATCAGCATGCATTCACATAAGTTATGTCAATAAAATTAGCACACAATTCAAACATTTATTTATTACGTGTAATTTATTTTATCAGACGATAATTTGCATCGATTTTAAATAAAATGTCAAAAATTGTAATGAAATTAATGAAAAATGGCAATGTAATGTACCATTAGATACATTCGAACACAATTCTGTAAAGTAATGTACCATTAGATACATTCGAACACACAGTACAACAGCATATATTTAAGATTTAGCGATTGAAACGGAGATCTTAAATGGCAGTAAACAAATGATCAATCCGAGTTACTTCCCATCACGTGCCAGTGACCAATAGTATGCTTAGGCCGTGTTCTCACTAGATAGTTCACCAGGAATAACGCCATACGTCGGTATGACGTAATTCCTGATCAGGTCTCTACTGAGAACACGGCCTTAATCTACTCCCACTGAGTGCTGCAATAACAAACACGATGTCAGAAAACAATTTAATATCCTAAAAGAAATCATATAATATTTAATCAGTAAACAGAATTAAATAGAATATATTGAAATATCACATGACATCCACATCAGCTACGCACCCTATCTAATGCGCAAATGCCAAAACAGCCATTCATAATTTGCGTACACAAATTCGATATTTGCAGACCTGAAATTAATATCAATTCAAACCCCAACGAAAAAGATAACAAATCAACACAAAACACTGACACCATGAAGCATACACAATCCGTCTCACTCTCGCGCTTGTGATGCGTGGGTCTAATATACAATTTAATAAAGATTAACTGGTAATTCCACGACATTAACCTACATATGTGTGGGCATTGAAGTACAAAATATCTTATTACTCACCCGATGTAATATTTGAAAAAGCTGTGTTTCAATGGTGGAAACTTAAATGATAATGTTCTAATTAGCGCTCATGAACTCCTACAAAGTAATACTACAAAATGCAATATATCATGTATATATAAACAGACAGAATAACACGGCACCCATACCCACAGGCATACCCTACAGACTGACGCCGTATACATTCCAGAAAATTGACAGATATAATTAATCTTTAGCACATCTTAAAGGCGAACTTGTGAAAATATAATAATAATTATAAATATGTATACGTGCATGCGTGCGTGGGTGCATGCGTTTGAGTGATGTAGAAACCTCTCGATGATGAACGAGTTAATATGAACGTAGATTAAGAAGGGCGTAAAGTTCAAAAGCAGTCGTCTTGTTACGAAACACACATAACAGTAATGACGAGATGATGTAATGTTTACAGTAAATAAATTAAATATGTGTTAACCCCCTCGTGTTAACTTAACCCTTTGATGGTCAAGTTGGTAAAAAAACTACCGCTGCAGTGATCCTCAGAAATGTCCATTTGCAGGCTAAGAGAAGAATATCTTTGAAAATTTACCACTGAAATGCCTGGTTCGGTAACTGAGCCAGTCATTCCAGTGACAAATTTTCAAAAATACTCTTCTTGCTCTGAAATTGGGCACTGGTTAAGCAGAAATTTCAATTTTCTTTGCCATTACACGTTTGATGAATGTCCATTTGAAGGATAACAGAAAAGATTTTTTGTAGATTTTCATTATAAATTTACAAAAATACTCTTTTTGGCTGCAAAAATGAAAATGTCCTTGAAAAAGTATTAGCAATTAAATGGTTAATTGAAATAAATAGTATTTTTGAGCGCTTCAATGCACTGTTGATACACGAGGGGTTAATAGGCGGATAATTGTTCGATTACGGAATCGCCGAGTAATGACGTCACCGGCAGTATATATGGGTACACGAGTATGCGATGTTGCTTACGAGGGGATCCTCAAGGTATTGTGTATTTGACCACCTATTATGCTGAAAATAAGATCTTGTCGGAGGTGCCAACATGTGATTGGGTCCAGCTGGGGTAGCGTGGGGATGCCAGAATACCAAAACGAACACGTATTTGAGGAGGCCGATAATGGTTTACTGATCAACTGATTAAGGGAGGCGATATATGATGAACTCAAGTTTGAGGTCAAGTTTCAGATTAAGGTAGTCTGAAAACATATAGAAAAAGTATAGATATACGCCATGCATACATAGTTTAAACACGATAAAACGGTACAAAACAGAATAGCGCAGCGGGAACTAGACTAGTAACATTATAGAAAAATGTAGTAACTCAATATTGAATATGGAGATATAAGGTATTAAACATTTCAAGGTGGCCATATACATTTTAGGTGAAATAAATGGCCAAAGAGCGTTACTGGTGAGAGATTATGGAATGTATCGAGAGAGATTACTATGGAGTTGTTGAGAGAGAAAGGGGTGGATGTGACTAAGTTGGTGACGATATGGAGGAAGGACAAAGTGTACGAGTGGTTTATGGCCTCACAGACTGTGGAGATAACAAGGAAACTCTTACTGAAGCAGTCTGTGAGGAAGATGGAGAAGGAGTTCTGTTTTTCGTTAGCTTCGGCTAAGACTGTAGATATCCGCGTGCACTGGTTGCCAGTGGACATTTCTAACAACTTTGTTTATGACTTTATTAGCCGCATCTCGCGTGTGAAAGTGTTACAGGTCAAGAGAGAGATGGTAGATGTGGATGGTGTTATTTTGGACAGTGGTGTGAGAATTGGGAAGGTAACAAGAACAGAAGATGAAGTAGCTCAGTTACCCTCAATGGTAACTTTGGCTGATCGACAATCTTTTCTGATGACGGTGAGGAGCCGCCCCACCCCCACCCCTATGTGTCTCAAGCGTTTCAATATAGGCCATATAGCAAAAGACTGTAGAGAGCGACCTCGAGGCGGTGGAGGTGGTCGCCGCTCGTATGCCGGTACGGTGAGTGGACAGCCAGCGGTCCAAGTTGAAGAGCCATTATTTGATGGAGAAAGGATGGGTTATGTAGAGGACGAGCCGGTGCCTATAGCTGGTTCAGAGGCGGATGAGGTGATGGAGGCGATGGTAGAGGAGCAGGAGAGGTCTAGGAGGGCAAATGTTATAAACATTTTGTTGAAGGAGGCAGTGGAAAAGGCAGAGGCGGAGAACATTGTGAGAGAGGTGGAGAGGAAGGAGAGAGAGGCTGCGGAGGTGAAGAGGAGGGAGAGAGCGGTAGCAGAGGCGGAGAGGAGGGAGAGAGAGGAGGCGGAGAGGATAGCGAGGCATTCAATGGAGGCGGAGGTGGCACGGGATAGTGATGAAGGGGAGGAGGAAGAGACGAAGGTGAAGGTCGTGGCGCGAGCTGATGATGATGATGATGACGACGTAGGGATGATTATCATGTCGGATAGTGATGATGGGCGCGAGGACACAATCAATAGGCTTTTAGATGTATCTATGTCTACTTGTTCTTCATCTTCTCCTGATTCTTCTCCTACTCACTTTCCTGCTACTATGCTTACTACTACTACTACTGCTACTACCACTACTACTACTACTACTACTACTACTACTACTACCACTACCACTACTACTACTACTACTACTACTACTACTACTACTACTACTTTTCTTTTCTTTTTTTGTTTTTTGTTAACGGGATCAAAGGATCATGTGGAAAGCCTTTCTACCCAAACATATTTACTGATAAAGAACACTAAAATGTAGGGAAATTAATAAACACACAGTATACGTCAGTATTATGTAGAAATAAATTCTATAAATTTAAATATATATTTATATACATTATATAAATCATATCATTACATAGCTATAAAAGCAACGAAATGGTGCTCATACGATGAAATTAATTTTGACCACTTAATTCAACACACTGTTTTTTACAAAATACCCTGATGCAATTGCCATACACACATGAATCTCCACAACTGTTTCAAAAATTACCTTAGTATGAATAGTTTGGCTACTGTGAATACATGATTAGACTAAATTACAAAACATAAAATGAAAAAGCCAAGTCAATTTACTTTGAATGGACGTTTTGAAAATTACCCCAGAACAAATGATACTAAAAATAAACATTCCCGTAGACCGTGTGGTTGACTATACATATTATTTGAATTACTAATCAGGATATTTTCAAGGTTAATTTAGACTTTGTTGAAAATATAAAGCCAATTTGATGGGAAGCTGTTGCTATCATGCAGCAACAGCATCCACAACACACTCAAATACGAAAATAAACATCACAAAATCTAGTGTTAAATATATTTGTTATAAGCCATGTTGGAATTGACAAAATAACAGTATAGGAAGGGACAAGAGATGTAATTCATGTATAGTTAGCATCACTTAAGTACTAATGTACATGGAGTTGTTTCCCTTTATTCACGTCCATTCCTTGATATGGTCAAGCATTTGGAAATGGATGGTGAAATAGGGGGAGGCAACCTCTTATGGGTCTGCATCGTGTATTGAGATGATATTACCCTCTCTTGTTGGAGATATATATATAGGCGCTGCTACTCTATAGAGTAGGGATGATTTTGTATCTGAACGAGTCAACATCTTGAAAAGGAAATAAATATTCAAGAGATCAAAAATAATGTGTTGATTTTCTAGTATTTGTTATACACCAAGTACACCCCCGAACCCAACACTAGTGAAAAACATGTTTCCTAGTCAGAAATCCGTCGAATATTTTGAACGTAACTGGACTGGAAGGCATTGCTGCCTTGTTTTCCAATCCAGTCCAATCACGCCCAAAACATTCACCATTTTGTCCTGAAAAGATTTTAAGGAACTGCTAAGCTGCATTGAATCTGTAAATTTGTCTTTTTACATTTTTTTCATTACATATTTCAACCTTACGGGTCCTTCAAAATAACTAATAGCCCAGAATCAATGGAAACTATCTCACCTCTACACCACATGACTTTAAATCGATGGAGGCTATTTTCCTTCCATGATGCATGGTATTCACGTTGTAGATAATATGCAAGCGAGAAATCAAAAATATTTTTTAATTTCGTAAAGTGGATGGTACTAGGATCGTAATGCACATCATGGGCTCTAGAGCAACGGTATTTCCAAATTCTTCAGTTACCTAAACTAAGCCAAAATAATGCGATTCTTTTAACATCATTATTTACATTGTATCCAGAAAGGTCGTGAAACAGTATTTCGGTAGGTGCAAATTGGAATTGCGATGCATCAAACCTAATTAAAACACGTTTGATGTATGCCCAAAACTGAGCAATAACAGTGCAATTCACAAATAAATGGACGAGTGTTTCCTCTGCTGTTAAACACAATAAACACTTGTCACTCTCAGTAATTCCTACTTTCTTGAGGAGAGAACCTACCCATCGCCTTCTATGGATCAATCGCCAAACAACATCTCTGGCTCTATTAGGGATATGTGATGAATGAATATTGCACCACACATCATTCCAATTTACCGGGAAATAAGTGGAATTTTCCCAAGCAGCAATTGCCTTTGGAATAGCCGGATTTTGTAGCTTTAACATGTGGTACCAATACTTGCATCTTACAGAACATGTGAAAATTATATCCCCATATTTTAACATAAGTTTTGGTTTTTCATCAGTCATAGATGCTTTTGGTAGACGAAACCACTCCCTAGGAATGGCTACCTGCAACTGCTTTAAAAGGCGTTGTGCATCGATTGGTCGAAGCTTGGTTGTCTGTGCTATCTCATGTAGGGATTTCCATTCACGCGTGGTTGTGCTAACAATATCAGAGAAATATTTTAATCTATGTCTAGCTAATGAGAACTAGTATAGAACCCCACCATTATGTTGTATTCTATCATTTCCCCAAAGTTGTTGATTTAGTGCATGTTCCCAGTATAATGGCGAGTCTTCCATTTTCACAAAACCATCTAATGCTTTTTTAACCTCCAGATATTGACTAGGAATGCGTGTGTAATTTGCTGGTGGTTTAGAAGGTTTAGAAGACCAAAAAACCGACTTTGCTCAAAAGGGTTCCACATATATTTCAATGAGGCATCGAGATATCTGTGCCCATTGATTGTCACCATGGATCAAATCATTAAAAAAATTTCAATCGCAATGAAATACTTTTAATCCTGATGTCTGGAATAGCTAGACCTCCTTGAAGTTTATCGTGTGTACATTTTCTTTGTGAGACAAGATGTGTATTTCTTTCCCACAAAAAGTCAAACACAATTCTATTAATCCCTTGTTCAATATGTTTTGGCATATGCGCAACAGAGGACACATGCCATATATGTGATAGTATTAAACTATTTAAAACTAAAGCTCGTCCAAGAATTGTCAGGTATCTATGACGCCACATTGTAATTGTCTTCTTCAGTTTGACAATGACCTCTGTCCAATTTCGAGAACCAGTCTTTTTACTAAAGTGGATTCCTAGAATTTTTATTGAATTGCTTGTCCAAATGATTTCCATTGGCTGGTCAGTTCTTGTCTTCCAAGGACTCAAAAATAAGCCAACAGATTTGTCTTTATTTATTTTGAGACCAGATGCTCTTTGGTCGTTTTGTAAGATGACATTCAATCTATCAAAATCCTGATCATGTCCTACAAAGACAGTGGTATCATCACAATATTGAGACACCTTAACAGGCTTCTCTATGCCTTGTATGCTCAGACCTAGGGATTCCATGGCTATCACAAATAAGAGTGGTGACAGAGAACAACCCTGACGAACACTACACTCTAATGTTACAGGTTGACCAACGTAATTATTTACAATATATCTGCTGGTAATATATATAATATAGTATATATATAATATTCGGGCCCATTTTATAAAATTTGGTCCAAATCATAAGTGGTTCAACGGCATAAATAAAAACTTCCATTCCAGTCGATCAAATACCTTTTCATTGTCTAAACCGACAATTGCTCTGTGAATATTATCCGTTTCCACTAGTTGAATTACGTCGCGAATCACCATTGCATTAGTTAAGAGATCTTCCTGGAATAGAGCAAGTCTGGGCAGGATGTATTACATCTGCCAGCACACCACCAAGCTTTACTGACAGAGCTCTGGATATAATTTTATAATCGACTCCAAGTAGTGAAATGGGTCTATAATTTTTCAGATCACTGCGATCACCCTTTTTATATGTTAACCATACATATGCCTGTGACATTGTCTCGGAAAGATGGTCTCGATGAAAGATTTCTCTGACAACTTCGTGGAATGTTTTAACAATACGATGCCAGAACGTTTGATAAAATTCTACACGAAGCCCATCCACTCTTGGTGATTTGCCAGCTTTCATTGTATTAGGGGATTTTGTTATTTCATCAAAACTTAAGTTCTCTTCACATATATCAACTGATGAAGGAGGTAACATATCTTGAATATTATTAAGCAGATCTTTCGCTACTTTCTCATCAATAGGTTCTGATCTGTACAGAGATTGATAGAAGTTCTGTACAGCATCCAATATATAAGCACTTGGTGATCTACTTGTAAACTTCTAATCAATTTTTCTACACCCCTAAATCATTCGATGTTGCAGAATTATTTTGGTTTTTTCTCGTTCTACGTATATTTGAGCTCTAGATCTTATTTTGGCGCCTTCAGCCTTTTCCTCCTCAATTGCACGTAGTTTACATTTTATTTCATTCAGATAATCAACTAAATAAGCTGCGCCATTTGCAACCCTAAGGGAAAGTAGAAATAATAGGCGTTGAGAGCTTTCACATCTTTCCGCATTTTCCTTGCTTTTTAATAGAAAATTGCTTGGATACGTGAACAACGCCTAATTTTACTTCTTCCCCCCATGAAATCAAATCTTCTTTATCACCTTTGCTGCGCATTTTAAAATCCCAAAAGGTGTGTACGTGACGATGGTATTCTATATCATTTAATAAAGAACAATTACATTTCCAGAACCCAGGACCACGTTTTATCCAGTCGGCATTGTCAATGCTTATAGAAATTACACTGTGATCTGAAAAGGTTATTTGACATATGTTTGTCTGTAAAAGATTGCCTTTAAGTGATCTTTACACATATATTCTATCCAAGCGAGATGCTGTTTGGTCGTTAGATGTCACCCATGTAAAATCACAACCATCAGGTTCTATAAAAGCTGATAGCTATCCAGTAAATGTTCAGCATCACAAATCTGTGTTAAGTGATAATGAGTAGTATCATTATAATTACATAATGAACGTCTATCTTTATCCTTGTATAAGTTACAATTAAAATCACCTCCCAAAATAAGATTTTCTGAACTATCATGGATCACGGATGCAATGTTGGAGAAGAATGCAGCCCATAGCCCATGAGATACGGGGGCATAAATCGACATAATATTTACTCTGGTATCAGAGATATCACATGTGACTTGAACCCACCGACCAGCAGTGTCAGTATCTGATGAAATGATATTTACGGACTGAAGACATTTAGGTAAAAATAAAATAACAACTCCCGCATTTGGCTCAGTAGCATCAGATGTAAACACTTCACCTTGAGCAAGTTGTTTAAAACTGTCGATGGCTTCAGGGCTTCGGAGCTTTGTTTCCTGAAGCAGAGCAATATCAACCCTAAGCTGCAGCAATTTTTCCAACAATAATCATTGTATTAAATTGTCGTTGAGGCCGATACAATTTAATGTACAAATAATAATAAAAATTAAAAATCTGTATATATTGGCCATTATACATAATTAGATTTTGGTTTCTTACTAGTCTCCTGTTTGGCCCATTTGCCCATTTTAGCAGTGAAATCGGAGGTTGAGAGGTCAACAATTGTTAAATGTTGATATTTGGCAATATCAGAATCATTCTGCATATGCCTATATCGTACACCTTTCTGAGTAATATATGGTACTAAAATTCCTCCAGTTTCAGACCGGTAAACCACCATCTCATCAGAGCGCCGAGACTGTTGTGTTTGAACGGAAATATCAGATTCTGCTATTGAAATCGAATCATCTATATCTTCCTGTTCATTTTCATCATCACCAGAACTCAGGTCTTCTATCTGTCGTTTAAGAACCTCTGGTTTTGCTTTGGTATTTGGCAGAATACTATCTGTCTCAGTTAATGGCGTTAGTGCAAAATCTGTTTCACTTTCTGTTGATTGTGACCTGAATTTAGTCTGACCTGGGCAAAAACTCAGAGAGGCATCAGCGAGTTCGCCATCTTGATCATCTTCCATATCAATGTCATTCTGTGATGGATTTGCACTATCATTTGATGACACTGCATCATTATGATTGCCCACTGACACTAGTGTTTGAGGTAACCCTTCTTCCAATACATCTATCAAATCTTCACAGTGAACTGACACTGGCGTTTGAGGTAACCCTTCTTCCAATACATCTATCACATCTTCACAGTGAACTGACACTGGTGTTTGAGGTAACCCTTCTTCCAATACATCTATCAAATCTTCAGCAGATTGTGTACATCAGCTACAGTAGCAGATTCACTAACTTGAGGATTTTTTCTGTTTATTCTCATCTACATTTTTGCTTTCCCACCACTGAACTATTTGTGGCCCCTTGCATTTCCATTTGTAGGGACCAGTGCCACCATACAGTAGACATGTGTCCTTATGGGGGCAGGCGCCCGCCAGATGGGTCACACTACTACAGATACGGCATGTCTTGATCTGCCCTCGGTACCATATTGGTAAAGAGAATGCATTGCCAATAGACAGTGCACTCGGCAATACACTGGGCAATGCAGATACACTATCCCACATCCAGACTCGCCTCACGCCATTTTCTAGTGAATGGTCAAAATCATATGTCTCACTTTCTATAGACAATATGTCCCCATATTTTGCCATTTCCAATTTAATACGTTCGTTGGGTATTTCAAGAGGTGCTTTGATCTTCACTAGCAATTTATCAGAATCGATCTCCTAAATCGTACATGCCTCCCCATTAACCACTAGCCCGTCTTCCAATAGGTTGTTCTTAATCTCATCAGAACAAACAGTAATATTCCAAACGTTCCTCTTTATATTAATGAGACCCTTCAGTACTGCGGGACCAGAGCTGACAATATCTTTCCACCCAGCTGTCATAACCCGCAGGCTTAGCCGTTGTTTGTAAACGCTAGACATTATGCATGAGTGCACAGCGCGTCAGCATGAGCTCAATGCAATAGCTATAATAAGTATATAGCCTGGCGAGCGGGTGAAAGAAATCGAGCAACCGAAAATGATCCGGCTGCTAACCAACAAGACACCACCACGAAATCAACGCCTAAACGAAGACGACGCTGCAGTGAGCAATGGCTCTCGCAGTCAATGCGAAAAGATAATGCCAAAAACCACCGCTGTAAATAGCGACTTTAAACAACAAAACTTCCAAAAAAGAATATTACAAAACAAAACTATAAACACTTATACCGAACCAGGACAAACTGAAGCATAAATGAGCAGTAGAAATCGTTCAAAATCAACGATATTAGCAGAGCCAAAAGACACGTGTGTTCCCTTTGACTACTTCTGGTGAGGCAGATCCTCCTGATGAGGATGATGTGTAATTAACTACCTCTACTCTACTGCTACGACCGGACCGTCTATGGACATATGAACCTGAATAATGAATTCAATGAACCCCATGCAAGCCTTACGGACTACGATTATGAACAACGAATTCAACCTTACCTCAAAAATATTTTGAGGGTTTTTTTATATATTGTTTTACATATTTAATTATTTTTATCTTTTATTTGTAGGCCATTTTCCTTGCCGTTTTGGGATTTTGATTATGTCATTGTAAGAATATATGTATTGATGTGGGTTTGTATATGGTGTAGGTTGTGGATGAAATTATCGCATGTAATAGGTTTATTTGGTCAGCAACCATACTGCTTTAAGAGCAGGTATTCTCGTATTATTCACTCTCGGTGATCTGCTGCTACGGTAATCAGTCTGATATGCAATGAACACATTGGCAGGCCCGCGCATTTCTACTACTAATTGTTCAGGCTTTGTATGCGCGGGACGTGCTAGAACTTTTGCACGCGAAATTAGCTATTTAAAGCATTATATAATTCTTGTTCAAGAAACGCATGTTTTCACACTAGATGGCCGATCCAAACTGGGAAAGATTTTGACGGCTGTTGACTGTTTTTTGGTCGTTTGGTGTCGGTAATAATTCATGTGACGTTTCTATACGTTTCTATACTAATTTCAAAAAATTCACAATATAAAATTGAGAAAATTCAGCGCGATTGCCTGGGTCGTTTATTGTGTATGGACGTATGTATGATTACTGTATTCTGCGGCCGTAGTAGTAGAAACATCATACAACTGCAATCAGTCCTTCTTCGCTTTTGTCCACTGTTTCTTGTCCTCAGCCGAAATCCTTAGATTCCTCAGGTCCATTCTTGACTTGAGTGTATCTAATCCTGCTTTCTTGAGGTCACCTCGTAGCACACTTAGCAGATTTATGCAATTACGTCCTCTCCTGGCTCTGTATTTGCTGGCTCCGAGTAAGGCGAATTCCAAGGCTCTCTGTGCTGGTGTGTCTTCCTGCATCCTTAGCACATGGCCAAACATCCTTGCTGGGCGACAGCGGCAGCGTATTACACATCTTGTATAGTGCATCGTTGGAAAGTATGCTCTCTGGCCATCTGTGTCCAGTGATGGTGCGTAGGTGTTTGCAGTGGCAGGCATCAAGTTTGTCTAGAGCTGCCTTTGGAGCTGCCCAGCTGTTACAGTTATACATCATCAAGGATAGGCAAGTTGCATTGTATAAACGTAGTCTTTCGTCGATCTACGAATCCATAGCTTCCAGAAGGACTGGAAAGCTATGTTTCCCATGATGCAGCGTGCAGCAATATTAGCAGTATAGCAGAGATTCTCAATTTTTAGTTTCCTTGCAGCTATTGGGAGAAGTTCGTCAATGGGTTTCTTTTCCTCATCTATAAAGTCCACACCGTCGGCATATTCCATTTCCAGCGGCATGCCCAGTATTGACACCGGGGGGGGGGGGGGGGGGGGTTGGTCTTGTGGCATTTTCCCACACTGATTTCAATGCAGCAGCCAGGTAAGAGGTGAACAGCACAGGGGATAGACCGTCTCCCTGTGGGGAGCCGATTGATGTCTCAAACTATGCATACTTCACTGACTTAACTCGTACTCTCAGCTTTGTGTCTGCAAGCAGTAGTCTCACTAGTCGTGGCTCACTTCATTGCAACTGGCCTGGCATAGTACATATAGGATCGTTGAGCGCTTAATTGTGTCGTAGGTAGGCATACGTTAAAATATTGATTTTTTCCAAACAGCGTATAGCTCAAAGCTCCCCGATACAAGCTTCCTTATTGGATACACGCTAATGTGTTATCTATGCTTCAACCAATCAGCAATCTCGTTACATATTTACTCCCTATGAATTAGACATATCCGGTTATAGGCTGATATATTTTCACTAATTACGCAGTTTAATGCGATTTACACAGATTATTTTTGATAAATTATTGTTTTGTCTGATCTTAGCCTATGTATTCCACTATATTTCGTCATTCCAGTTACATTACAAAAATAAATACGCGCGCATTATATCGAAGTATGTCATGTCGTCCTTGAGCAAACTCGCCCCAGTTACCCGTAATTTTTCAATTAGTCCAAAGTCAAGTTAGGGTTTAATAGAAAAACTAATGCAGTGGTCTTTGCTAATTACTAATGTAGTGGTCTTTGGAAATGTTAATCATACAAGGGTGTCAATGTAGGTTGGTTGGTTTATCAGACAACAAACAAGTACAGTGCGTTAAGTTATTGTTTATTGACAGGCAGTTCAAATGTTATTAGTTAAATGTACAAGAGCCATTTCAATAGATCAATTTTAGCCACCATTGTAGATCACAGAATACATATTTTTGAAAATTTACCACTGGACTGACTGGCACTGTTTAGAGCCAGTCATTCCAGTGTTAAACTTTCAAAAATAGGTATTTTGGTGATCTACAATGGTGGTCGAAAGTGTTAAGTGCTAAAGGTTAATAAACTATGCATAGTAAATATTCTCTATATACACATTAACATTATTTACACAATGTCATAACAAGTGCTTTCAACATGTTTAATAAAGTACTTTATAATTAGATCAATGTGTTGCGTTTATTTTAAGAAAAAAACATAGGACCCCCATATTTCAGATAAGGACCCCATGGTACCCTTCAGATTTTACACTGGGACCCCCAAATCTGAGTGTGGGCTCCTTGGGACCCCCAAAAATCAGATGTGGGCAACACTGCCCATGGTGGTGTGGGTTTTTTGTGGGGGTTTTCGGGATTTTTTGTTGTTGGTTTTTTAGGGCCTAGTAGGTGTTTATAATCATATTTTTGATCTTCTGTTTAAATGACTGTAGAGTAATAATGTCTGTGCGTGTCTTTGTATCTGTGTTATTACATAATTGTATTGCTTTATATGAGGGTTTTTGTTGTGCTGCTTTTGTTTGATGGTGTCTTGTGTGCAGGTTATATCGTGTTCTAGTGTTGTGAGAGTGTATTTGTGTATTGACCGTAAAGATACTGGTTAAAGAAGAGGGTAAGTCGCCATTGTGGAAGTCTCTTAAAATTGTGTATAATTGGAGCCTTCCAATGTCCTCGAGTTTTAGAATTTTTTCTACTTTAAAGATATCCTGGCCACCTGCTGTGTGTGTAAATAACTTAATAGATTGCTTTTGTAGTGATTTTAGGTTTTTTAGTTTAGCTTCAGATGTGTTCGTCCAAATAGCATTACAGTGAGTGATGTCAGGAAGTATCATTGTGCAGTACAGATTTTTAATAATATTCGGTGTTAGATAGGGTTTTAGTTGGCGTTATGATGCCAATGCTCTTTGCTACCTTGGATGTTACGACTTCAATATGCTACTCCCATGTCAGATTCTTATCCAAATAGACTCCTAAAAACTTGGCATATTGGGCTTCATGTATTATCTGGTTGTCGATATAAAGTTTTGGGAGAGATGCTTCCTTTAATTTATTAGATTTTGTAAATAATATATAGTTGGTTTTACTTACATTTAAGGACAGTTTGTTAACTTTAAACCAAACTTTGCCATTTCATTATTAACATGTTTGTAAAGAATTTCTATGTCCTTATGGCTGCAGAAAGCATTAGTATCATCTGCAAAGAGGATTAAATATAGATGGTTACAGACTTTGGGTATGTCATTCATATACAAGGGAAACAGTACGGGGCAAAGGACTGAACCTTGGGGTACAGCACAGATTACCTCCTTATATTCTGAAATGACTCCATTGAATTGTACACATTGTTTTCTGTTTGACAGGTAGCTCTGTATCCAAATCAATGCAGTGCCCCGTATTCCATAGAATGCAAGCTTTTGTAATAGAATCGAATGGTCAATCGTATCGAAGGCTTTGGAAAGGTCCAGGAATACACCCAAAGTATGTTCATTATTCTCTAGGGAGACAGATAGTTTTTCAATCATATCCACAATGGCAAGCATAGTAGAGTGTTTTTCTCTGAAACCATACTGAGGTAGATATAAGATGGAGTTTTTGTTTAGGTAATTGGTAATTCTACTGAAATACAGCTTTTCCAGGAGTTTAGAGAAGAGTGGAAGTACCGAGACTGGCCTATAGTTAGTAAAGTCAGATGCATCTCTGGCTTTGTATAGAGGTGTAACACGTGCAACCTTTAGTCTTGTTGGAAATGTACCCTGTGTCAGTGATAGATTACAAATATGACCCAGAGGAGTTAGTATTTCTACAACACAGTGTTTGAATATTTTCCATTTAAAATTATCAATGCCAGCACTTTTAGTTGTGTTAATTTGCATTAGTATTTTGTAAATTTCTTCGCTATCAGTAGAATTTAAGAAAATGGAGTGTTGATAGCTACCTGTCAGATAGTCCTGTACATGTATGTTCGAGCTTGCTAGACTTTTGTTTGATAAGTTGGGTCCAATGTTAGTAAAGTATTCATTAAATTTGTCTGCTATTGCTTTTTTGTCCTTTGTGACTGTATTATTGTGAATAGACATTCGTCATAATTGTGACGTCAAGCCTCTGTTTTAGGTTTTTATTAGTAATTTGTAATATGCGTGCGTGCGTGGTTGTGTGTGCACATGCGTGTGTGCTTATTGGTATTTTTGTGTGTACATTTACGTGTTTGATATGAAAATGTAGGGGAGACGATTATGCTTAAGTATACGTTTTGTGTTTGCTTAAGTTATCTCCCCTAAATTTATCGTCTTACGTTTTTATTTGTCAATGATTATTTTTGTAATTACAGTGTTTTAATAATTTATTATTTTCGAAAGGACATTGACCTTTTTTGATTAATTTGATCCGATTTGATTTGCAAGTGTTTTTTTGCTGGCTGTCCATTTGTCGGTCGGGAGAGGTCTATCTTCGGGGTTTTACCACTGGAATGAGTGGCTCGGTTATTGAGCTGGCCATTTCGGTTGTGGAATTCAGGCGATAGCCTTCTCTGGGCTTGCAGGTGTACATTCTCGGTGTATAAATAAGGCTGTTTTTGGCCAGCGTTGTTATGAAGGGGTTAATGAGTGGGGTGAGTGTACAGATGGACTAAATATGGAAGGGGAAGAATTGTAATTAACCCTAAAACGGGGTCTTTGGGATGGGTTTTGGCCAAGAAACGGGTTGGGGAATTATACATATTTGTATTTTTGTATATGGTGATTGTATAGATTGTGAAAATTGGGGTTTGGTGGGTTTCAAATGGGGTATGGGGAAATGTATAGCTTTGTCATTTAATTATCTGTTATTTAATTATTGAGTATTTATTCTTAAATTTTGATTCTTGTAACAAGATTTTAAAAGAAAAAGAACGATAAATGAATAATTAAATAAATTAAAAAAATAATCAAGGAAATATGATGATATTGTACGCCCATATGCAGCCGATGTGATGTCTGATCCAGGGGATGTCAATGTGGACCTCTGGCCTGTGTAGGACTGCCACCACGGTTTCCGTGGGATGGTGATGTCCTGGGGCCTAGTGCACCGTTGAGACGTTTCTTGGTCGGTCGTTGAAAAAATGGCAACGTCCGTCGCAAGAGCAGAACGTCTGTTGCACAGTGTAGCGTAGTAGTAGCGTCACGTCTCTTGGACGCTGCAATTTTCACGCCTGCTGACGAGGTGGAGTAGATGCGGCGTAGAACTTAGAATTGTCACCGCTTGTGAAATAATTTGCACTAGTCAATGTTTGGAGAATCTCGTTTTGCATGTAATATCAAATGATTTGTTAGGCATATATTAAGTACGGGCTATAAACGGTTATATAGAGATCTATAATGGGTGGTATCGTTCATAATATCGATATATATTTACAATATCGGAGGAATCGCAGAAGGCAGAGAGTGATTCGTGACCGACATAACCCTATGGAACAGTATGACGACGTAGAACTGTATGAAAGATTCCGTTTTGCAAGAAATGATATAAACGTTCTCGTTAATACAATACACAGAGACATAGAACATAGGACAGAATGGAATGCTGCTCTATCACCAGTACAACAGGTATTAATTGCGCTGCGATTTTATGCAACAGGATGTGTCCAGAATTTAGCTGGAGATGCCTTGAATGCCCACAGATCAACTGCCTGCAGAGCAATACGAGATGTTTCATTGGCATTAGAACGGCGTCTAGGTCAGCATGTATTCGTACCACAAGACGCTGAATATGTCAATACCATGAAGGCCAAATTTCAAGTATGTTTTGTTCATTATTGCCATTGTGTGAATTATAATATACATTCTCCATTTCTCTGTGTTCATCTGGACATCCAGTAATACTAACAAGTCCATCGTTAACCTTCGGTCGCCGATGTCGTATGTCATTGTAATCGTCCTTGTCATCGTCGTCGTAGTCGTCATTGCCATTGTATTATTCTACTTCTTCACTTTTACCATCCTCACATTAATCGTCGTTATGGACGACACATGTTTATTATTACCATTCCACTTACAGTGGATGGAAGAGGGTACTCCAATCGGGTCGCTCAGCATGTGCGTGCGTGCGTGCGTGCGTGCGTGCGTGCGTGCGTGCGTGCGTGCGTGCGTGCGTGCGTGCGTGCGTGCGTGCGTGCGTGCGTGCGTGCGTGCGTGCGTGCGTGCGTGCGTGCGTGCGTGCGTGCGTGCGTGCGTGCGTGCGTGCGTGCGTGCGTGCGTGCGTGCGTGCGTGCGTGCGTGCGTGCGTGCGTGCGTGCGTGCGTGCGTGCGTGCGTGCGTGCGTGCGTGCGTGCGTGCGTGCGTGCGTGCGTGCGTGCGTGCGTGCGTGCGTGCGTGCGTGGGTGGGTGGGTGGGTGGGTGGGTGGGTGGGTGGGTGGGTGTGTGTGTGTGTGTGAAATGAGCTGTCTCTGGCGGGAATCGAACCCGCGATCTCGACATTCCATGCCGTATACCAATCTAACATAAATTCACTATTATTATTATTATTATTATTATTATTATTATTATTATTATTATTATTATTATTATTGTTTTGTTACACAGGGAATTGCAGGCTTTCCAAACGTCATAGGATGTGTTGATGGGACTCATGTTAGAATTAAGAAACCACCGAACCATGAGTGGGAGTACGTTAATCGTAAGGGCTATCACTCCATAAATGTGCAATTGATATGCGATGGAGACCTACGAATAATAAATTCCGTCATAAAATGGCCAGGAAGCACTCATGATGCTCGCATGTTGACCGAGAGTGCGTTTTATCATTATTTTGAACAGTCTGATATGGAATGTATCATCTTAGGCGACAGTGCATATCCCCAGAAACAGTGGTTGATGGCCCCTTTTCTGCGACCTGCTAATGATGCGCAAGAAGCTTATAACAACGCACACACAGTTACACGTAGTGTAATAGAGAGGTGTATTGGAGTACTTAAAGCACGGTTCTCGTGCATCCTTGGGAAGTTGAACATGTCACCGGTCAACACTAGTTCAGTAATAGCTGCTGTAATCGTACTCCATAACATATGCATCAATAAGAACCTGCCATTACCAGCTAATGCACATATTCCGCCGTTACTTCCTGGGCAAGATGAAATCGTTGTGCCTCAGCCAGAAAATCTACGCGGAACGGCAAGACGGATGGAAATAGTACAGAACTATTTTAATCGTTAACAGCATTATGCGCATATGAGAGAATGTCGAATTAACCCGTTCATGGCTAAGCCCGGCCGCTGTTACTGTAGTTGTCTTGATAAATGTCCATTTGCATGTCAAGAGAAGGCCATTTTTTAAATTTAACCACTGGAATGACTGGATCTCCAAAATAGTCTTCTCTTGACATGCAAATGGATATTTCCTCGGAGAAAATTAAGATTTTACTGGTCAAATTTCGTCATTAAAGGGTTACAGTAATTAAATATATTAGTTAATATTAAATTGGTGCTAATCCTTATTGGTGGAGACAATTTCTCTATCCTCTTCCCCCCCCCCTCCCCCCCTTCCCCCTTCCCCCTTCCCTCTCCCTCTCCCTCTCCCTCTCCCTCTCCCCTCCTCCTCCCCCTCCCCCTCTCCCCCTCTCTCTCTCTCTCTCTCTCTCTCTCTCTCTCTCTCTCTCTCTCTCTCTCTCTCCGATATGTATCTCTGTCCATTCAGGCATATATCAATATGGTTTTTTTAATTCGTGCGAAAAAGACAAATGGCGAATAACTGTACCCATATCAACATACTACCAAAGTGATTAACAGTGCCCAAGAGACAATCAATATGTATATTAAGTACCGTTCAAATGTCCGTTTTGCCGTCCATCTGAGAGATGGACGACCTATGCTATACATTAAAACATAAACTAAAACATTATTTCGTATGACAAATGAGCACCAGGTTCAGTTCCCAATCCTTAGAGCCACGAAGGCAGAATCAGAATTTTAACTCAGTTTTACATATAATCAATTAAATATTGTAAATGATTTCTTTATAATTATTTGGCTTCAAATGTTCAATTAATCGAGTACATTTATAGAATCATGTATATGCGTGGTGATGCAGCTGATCCATCGTCGCAGATGTCGTGTGTCTCTGAAACAAAGGTAGGTTGGCTACCTTGCTCTTCACTAGTTGCAGATTTCGCAGACGTGTCTAATTGCATTGCACAATTGTCACATACCAAGGGTCCACTAGTTCCCTCTTCCATGCGAAGTTTGCGAATTTCCAATTCAAGTTTAATCTTCTGCAACTTTACTTTCGAAATCTCTTCCCTTAGAAGAGCCTTGTGCAGCTCCTCGCGTGTAAGGTCTATTTCATCGTTTGGAGCAGAAATCTTCCTCTTCTTTCTTATATCTTGTCGTAAATTATTGGGTAGGGATGGCTCGACTATGGTTGATGAATTGCGTGGTGGAGCAGAGTCAACTACGATCGGTGATGTGGAAAAAGGTAATAGAAAGATGATATTAGACATTCACAGACACACATCAATGTTATTCCCAAACCAAACCAACTTCTACGGTACGGCACCCACGACGACAGAATACCACTACCAGCCCCACCACCACCACCTACCACTACTACCACCACCAACCACTACCACCACTACTACTACTACTACTACCACCACCACCACCACCACCGCCGCCGCCGCCGTCTTCTTCTTTCTGCTGCTGCTGTTGGTGTTGTTGTTGTTGTTGTTGTTGTTGTTGTTGTTGTTGTTGTTGTTGTTGTTGTTGTTGTTGTTGTTGTTGTTGTTAGTGTACATGCGTACGTAGTGGTGATTGATCGATGGTCTCTACGTGTAGTGAGGCAGATGTTTCAGGACGTAATTCGCAGTCATCAACCTTCTCTATTCCACTTTCGATACCACCGCCCGGTATTCCACCCACAGAGGGAGCATCCTCCCCAATGATGTCTAGAATAATGTCCGTATAATGACCTTCCTCTGGCGGTTTTCCTCCACCTGTCTTGGGATGTTTTCTGGCAGACAAGTCCTTTTTGGCTTGTGCTTTTATGTCTTTCCATTTATGCATCACTTCTTTTAGGGTCCTATTTTTTAACCCTATGACATTGATTTCGTTGACAATCTTCATCCATATGTCCTGTTTTTCTTGTTGCTCACGCTTGACTTAAAGCTTGATAGTAGCAGCGTCTTATTATCTCTATATAGTTCAAGAAGCCTTAGAATTTCTTGCTCGGAATACACAGCTTTTTTACTCATTTTAAACAGAATGTTGGTCTAAGTAGGCCTATGTAGTGTGATCTACGCGAATATAACGTGTAATTAAAACAGGCAGTGCGTGAAATTTACATAGGTCACACGACAATTTGCACGAGTACCAGTTCGGAATCGGGTAATAACAATAATACGCCGGACTGGAAGAGATAGGCCCGGCGTTTATAAGTCGCTCTAACGCTATCCTACTGTGAGACGGCCGTGACTAGGTCGGTCGTATTTACGTCGGACGTAGGCTAACGTCTGTCGTTATTTTACGCCGTAACGGTGCACTAGGCCCCTGGATTGCTAGCCAGACTTAGCCTAAATTAACAGAAATTAGCTTTACTTGGGATTTATGGTATATGATAGGTCATTATGACCTGAATTTATAGGGGCCAGGTTAATTATGCGGTTGTGATTTTTGCGGTGGTGGGTTCGATGCGTGTATGTGCGTGCGTTCGTGCGTGCGTGCGTGCGTGCGTGGTTGTGATAGTGTGTTTGGTGTGGTCTACGTATAGGTATATGGTGACTGGGTGGATGTGCGTGCGTGCGTGTGTGCATGAGTGAGTGAGTGTGTGCGTGCGTACATGGGTGTGTGTACGTGCGCATATGAGCGCATGCATGTATACAGGGGTGTAGGTGGGCTGAGTGTTGCTGCGTGTAGCTGGGTGACTGGGTATCTTATGTTGTATATTTGAATGGATGGCATACGGATAATGGTGAGCTTTTCTCTATTAGTTTTTCGATGACGTTTGTTCAAGTGTATAGGGAAGCTGTTGGGTTGGGAATCAAATTAATAATTAAATAAACAATTTCTCTTATTGCATATGTAAATGGTCGTTAGACATGGCTTTTATGATAATAGTTTTAAATGTGTATGATGCAATAGGGGAACAGGTCATGTGGTCAGCTATTAGGTGTGTAATTTTTTTGGACACACTTTTTGGTCACTAGTCTGGGGCTTTTCCAGGCACCACCTATATGGCTGCGGGTTTTGTCTCTGGGGCTTTTCCAGGCACCACCTATATGGCTGCGGGTTTTGTCTCTGGGGCCTTTCCAGGCACCACCTATATGGCTGCGGGTGTTGTCTCTGGGGCTTTTCCAGGCACCACCTATATGGCTGCGGGTTTTGTCTCTGGGGCTTTTCCAGGAACCACCTATATGGCTGCGGGTTTTGTCTCTGGTGCTTTTGCACCCGATGCATAAGGTACTGTTGATTTCCCTTTGGAGAAAAGAAAAAAAAATTGCTGTTTGTTCTTCAAAGCAACATTCAATGATAGGTAGATTGGGCGGATAAAGAAGGTTCCTATTTGTTATTATTATTATTATTATTATTATTATTATTATTATTAATATTAATAAGAAATAATTATATTGATAATAAATAATAATAATAATAATAATTACTACTATAATGATACGGCCTGCTCTCAGGCCTAAATTTACACCGTGAAAGCTGAAGATGTGTGTGAACGCGCGTGCGTGCGTGCGTGCGTGCGTGCGTGCGTGCGTGCGAGCGAGCGCGCGCGCGTGCATGTGTATGCGCATGCGTGGGTGTGTATGTACACCCGCCCTGAAGTTCAAACAGGCCCGTGCTAAGTGAAATGCTGGCCCAAATGTTGCTGTTGGGGGTTGTGTGTGTAATTTATAGAGGTCAATATCCATCCTCACTCTCTTCTCGCAATCACCCGCCTTCTTTACCCTTAGATAACCAACAACTATACACAATTACAATAGGGTCAGCATACAATGGCATGTCTCAACTGGCTCCATAGTCGAATCCCTGCCAAGCTGGGTATTCTGAGGCATTACGTCAGCTACCAGTCAAATTAGTTTCAAAATATACAACATAATGTCTATTACATAGTAAAACATACAATTTATGCAACTGGCGGTCTATTCCAGATTCATGACGAAGTATGTCTTTCTCATTTATGATTGTGACTGCAGTCTACATGTAACATGATTGATTATGACATCATTGCAGGTGCACATGCATGCATACGTGCATACGTGTGTGTACGCATGCAGTGGCTCGAACATGCTGGCGTACTGTCAGGTGTAGTTAGGTGTCGAGGGGAAAGCGATGAGCGCTGGGGTTTCGAGAGATATATACAGATCAGATATTCCAGGCAAATATTTTCAAAATATTCAACAGTTGGCGCTTGATTACAAAATCAAAATGGTCTTAGATTCATGTAATATTCAAAAACTTGACATTGCTCGAGTGTAAAGTGAATAGTTGGCAAAGCTATGTAGAGAGTTGATTTGAGGGTTTGAACGTTAAGGGGTTAAGCATTCTAACCAATACGTTACCTTCAAGGCTGATAAGGTTACAGATTTTAATAGACCACCATTAAGGTCATAACAGATTCAGGAATTCTGATCGATATTTGGAACACCGTAAAGGGAGATAACTCCTGGCGCATTACCACTTGATTTTCAGAGGGGGCGCAAATGATTGCTAACTCCTGCGAAATGTCAATAAATTATAAATTTGTGATAATATTTATATACTCACGCGAGCAGGGATTGATAACATGTCTTTGATAATATGTCAGTCAAATTAGTCTCAAAATGTTCAACAGAATGTTTATTAAACGGTAGATGCGTGCAATACGTATAATGTCCTCTAACTTCTCTAACCAAGTTAACTAAGCATCGACAGCCTTCAGATAGCGAGACAAGTCCAAGCATCAACAAGAAGAATTATAGTGGCAAAATTATTTTATTTATATTGCATGACCTATTTTGCTAACATGCTGAAACTAGCCAATGCTTTAGTGAGCAACAAGTCAGGTAGACGTTGCTACCGACATACACCTGTAAGTTCTGGAGAATATATCAGAATATGTTGATGAAGAGCTAAGACTTGGTCATGTTTCCTTTCAGCTACATCTTCACCCGCAAACACTCTTACTCTCAGGTAGATTCGGCATTAGTAGAAGCGCCCTGAGACGATAGCTTGTTCTAGTTGATCGAAAATCTAACATTAGTAGAAGAGTGTCCGGGTGTTCTGTTTGCTCGAGAATCTTATAGTAGTATAAGTGTTCAGGGATGGGCGCTTGCTCTGTTTGGTCAAGAGTTTGACATAATCTGCTTAATCTTGACCAAAAACTCAAAACTTGTTTAATATTCACAAATCCCTTGACGTTGACTTCAAAGATGTTCAGCAATTAAACCCTACTCAGAGTTTGAAATTAATCAACATTGCCTGGGCCCTCATAAGCATGCGGGGGTGGGGGGGGGGGGGGGGGGTGGTGGGAGTTGGGGGTGTAATAATCAACCTGAGCCAAAACAGTCAGAGAAACTCTTTAAGCCTTTTTAATAATCAGACATTCTCCAGGGTAAATTTTCAAAATAGAATTTCTCGCTTAATGAATTTGCATAACAGTTGGCCCATAAAAATGTTTCACAGCTTTAAACACCCGTGTAACATCATAATGCCTGGCCCAACCCAAGCTGGTAAAAGTAAGCTTTTGGCTCGGATTATTAAACATAGACATCATTTATTTGACAAACCCGCTGATCAGATTATCTTAGGTTATGGCTCATACCAGGACACATACAAATGGTTAGATTTAGTTATAGAGTTATATGAGAGTGTTCAAAATGTTGTCCTCGATTCTTCTAAGACGAATCTTATAATGTTGGATGATCTAATGATGGATGTGGATAACTGAGTTACCTCACTCTTTATGAAGTGAGGGCCTCATGAGAACTGTTCTATTATTCATATTGTTCAGAATTTATTCCCCAAAGAATAAGAGTCAGCTGGACACATATCTTAACCATTAATCATTATCAAATACTATTCATGAATCCTCGAGATAGGTCGAGGATTAATATACTGGCACATCAAATGTATCCGCAGAATGGTCGAGCTTTCAAAGAAGCATATATTGATGCTACAGCCAGGCACCATTCATATCTTCTAGTAGATTCAAGACATGCAATACCCAAATATCTATGTCTGTATGCCAATATACTGCCAGGAGAAATCTGTTCAACTTACATAATCAATGATTGCAGTAGTAAAATTGTAATTGTTAGACACTAGAGCTAATGTGCCCAGCAGAAGTGGCAACAACCACCACAACAGTTGCATCGATCGCAATAACTGAGGTGTTGAGAGAATCTTCATCTTTTAAAACTTTTATCTAAGGCAATGCCTAAGGTTTGCAAAGCCATACATGAGTACTGCAATCACACATTAATGGACATGATATCGGAATGTTATTTAAATCTTATTAGATGGAATATTAAAATTAGCAGAATTCAGCATAAGTGGTTGGCCAAATATTACCATCATATAAGGATCGTTAGATGCAATGGGGAGCCATTATATCGTAGATGCAAAGTTATCCAGACCAGCATATCCTTGCAGTTTATACTACTAGTGGTGCATTTCGGTCAGTAATTAATATGAACCACATTAAAAAAAATAACCGGACAGATAATCTAAACACTAGCTTTGCAATTAATCTACTAAATAGAGCCCGAGCATCTGCTCAGTGGTGAACCTAGCTGGTGAGATGCAAAAGTTTCTTTCACGTATGGCTTTGCAGGCTAGACACAAAGCCAACCTATACTCGCAGACATTGCGAAAGTTTAGATTACATATGTATCAATCGGATCTCGGTCAATGTAATCACCTTAGTGAGTTATGTAAATCTGTCATCCCCATGGGAACCAACATTCAACCGGATCAACTACCTCAACCTCAAGCTCGACCTCGAGTTCAACATCACTCTGACCTTACACTCTGACTACCCCACATCACTTGAAATGGGTCACCACCATAAATAAGATGCCCGTCCATATATAGAGAATAGAAAACAAGTGGGTCTCATCGAGCTAGGGGCATTAACTTGTTTGAGTTTTTAAGTGCAAGTCCAAACTTTATCAGTCGAGGCTGCTAACCGAGTGACTATAATTGAAGAGTTCTACCCTGGTAGCAATCTTCAACCTTTGGTGATTGCCGCCATGATGTAAAGACCCTTAGGTGCTGTTACTAAACTCATTGGAGGTTCACCAGCTGGGCACGCCTTTAGTGACCTGTTATGCCATGTTAATGTACCGAGGAACATTATAGGTTCCGATGAAGTGTCAAATCAAATGCATCAAACCACAACAGCATTCAAGAGAATGTCAGGATCCTGACTTAGAACCTCTAGTGGTAGCAACTGCAGCAGCAGCAGTGGAGGCCCCAATCACAGGTTACATTCAGTAGCTTTGACACCCATGGAACAACCTTGGTTAGAATATGCCGTTCGGAAAATGAAATAAATTGAGAGCCATAGATCTCAGTCTCAAAAATAGATATTATAATGTTCAGCATCCTGCAGCTTTCAGAGGTACCAATAAGCTACATCATAGCTTTAGTGGTAGAATATTGCGAAAACATATTCAAAAATGGTTAGCGAGTCAACCGAGTTATTCTTCAAAACAACCTAAATGTGTGAAGCTTGGTAGAGATCATATTATACTCACTAGTGTAGATCAATCCTGGCATGTCGATCTTAGAAAAGACAATGACAATACATGTTATCTATTGTACATTATACATTTCTCGAAATTTTTATGTTTTCTATGATTAATGAATAAAATGGCTAAAAACACTTCGAAATGGCTCGGTAGGTTTCTGAATGTCAAAGATAGAAAGCCTGACTATATTCAAAGTGACAAGGTGGGGAGTTTGTAAACACATACATAAAGCATATATTAAAATCTAGAAATATTCACCTTTAAACATCACAGAATAAGCCTCATGAGGCAATGGTTGAATCAGTTTAGAGAACAATAAAGACAAAAGTATGGAGATTTGTGACATATGAGAATACAGAGACATATACAACCATACTACTGGAGTTGGTGCATGCTTACAACACTGCTATACACAGCATTATGGCAATTAGGCCAATCAATGTAGACCATAGCACAGAGCCATTGGCTTGGTGCAATATCGAGTCCAAGTTCCGCTGCTATGTTGGAAAGCACAGAGAGTTAGCAGTAGGGGATCGTGTTCAGGTAGCCGAGCAAAAGAAGCCATTTACCATGCATTATATACCTTTATGGAGTGAAGAAAAATCTTTATGATTAGCTCAAAGGTTCCTCACAGGTCAGGAGTATATAAGCTAAAGGATTATAATGGTGAACCTATAATATATATTATATATTACCTGTGCAGAGCATTGGGGTAGTTAAAACACTTAGGTTGATGACTTCATGCTAGTGTAATAACTATTATTCAGAAAATCATAACATAACTCTTCCGAGTAACAATAGCAATGACTAATAATAACTGACCCAATAATAAGATATCGGAGTTCAGAACTCATCTTCAAAATCTGCTGACATTTAATGGATAATGAGAGGTGGTGGGATTGTTATCTGTATTATACCTGAGCAGTTGGCTCACTATACCCTATCATGTAATATATCGCTAGAAGCTTATGAAGCCACACTCGTGATAGAAGAGAGAAAGGAAAGAGAAACAATGAAATCTTTCCCCTCATCCCTAATCTCAGGGAATATTACTCCAGCTACAACTTTGATGCACCATCTGGAATCCTAGCATTAGCCAGAACAAAAGATACGGCCACATTTGGCAAAGTGGCGGAAGTTGAGGAGAGAAGTGCGAAACCCTACATTTATTCAAAATTTATAAAAATTCTGACAGGATACTACAATGTAAAGAATATAGTAGACCATAGGAATAAGTGTATATTTACTAATACGCTCTTTAGAAACTACATTGAACTTAAATAATATGTGCACCAAGCAATGTCTCTTTAATTATTCCAAAGACAACATGACTCTCAGTTAACATCATCATTATGGGATAAGGATGCAGCGGGGCCAATGGAAATTATGGATGTGGATGCTGCAGGTAATCATGGTTACATTAGTAGAAAAGCACAGATTGATCTGAGTTATCCAGTAGAAATGATAGGTAGAGCTCATTCAGACATTTTTCTGAAGAAAAGTATTTGTTAAACGCTGTTGCGCTAAAGTCGTGTTTTACCCATAGTGCCAGGGCTGCCTTTAATCTGATCAAAGGCACCAGCGAGATACCCTATAAAGCACACCATTGTAATGTCCTTTACTATTTCAACAGTCACTAATGGCATAAAACATGATAATATTTTTCTTGAGGAGTTACCGATATGGGTAGTATTCAGCATAGTGAGTAATCAAGCATATAGCGGCAGTTGGGGTATGGATCTGTTCAATTTTCAGCACTGTGAGCTTAATCACATCATATGTTATCTGAATGGTAAACACATGTCGGAAGATGCCCTTAGTCCGAACTTTGTAGATGCTGGCTTTAACTTTAAAGAGTAATTCTTAACTCTGTTTAATGGCACCAATGCACTATTTGACGATATGTGTGTAGGCATAAGTCTAGATGAATATAAGGAGGGATTTACATTCTTCGCATTCGACACCCCTCACCCAACCCCCCTCCCCCTGATTTTTCAAAAGCACACTCTAATAAAATATCCCCCCCCCGGAGGTATCTGATCCATATATGTCTCTGGAAACCCCAGCTAATATCAGTGTACAACGCCCCATTCAGCCACCCTAACCGCACATGCCAGCCACCACCCCAGACCAATACCTACACACAACAGTACATCAACGTGTCCGAGCATCCACACGCTTGCATACATGCATGCACACATGTGCATATGCATGGGGCATAATGTCATAATCATTTTCCTTACATGTAGACTGCTGTCATAGGCATAAATGAGAAGGCCTTACTTCGTTATGAAGTAGGAATAGATCCCCAGTGGCACAAATTGGATGTTTTCCTATGTAATAAACATTCTGTTGAATTTTTTTAACTAATTTTTCTGGGAGCAGACGTAATACACAGTTTGGAAGGGATTCAGCTATGAAACCCAGTGAGATATGACATTGTATGCTGAACCTGTTCTATGTAGATTTCTCTAAGTGTCAAGGAGGCAGCTGATGAGAGGAGGTTGGGGGCGGCTATTGTCCTCTATAAATTACATACACCACACACACACACACACACACACACACACACACACACACACACACACACACACACACACACACACACACACACACACACACACACACACACACACACACACACACACACACACACACACACACACACACACACACACACACACACACACACACACACACACACACACACACACACACACACACACACACACACACACACACACACACACACACACACACACACACACACACACACACACACACACACACACACACACACACACACACACACACACACACACACACACACACACACACACACACACACACACACACACACACACACACACACACACACACACACACACACACACACACACACACACACACACACACACACACACACACACACACACACACACACACACACACACACACACACACACACACACACACACACACACACACACACACACACACACACACACACACACACACACACACACACACACACACACACACACACACACACACACACACACACACACACACACACACACACACACACACACACCACACACACACACACACACACACACACACACACACACACACACACACACACACACACACACACACACACACACACACACACACACACACACACACACACACACACACCACCACCACCACCACCATAAAACATTTGGGCCAGTTTTTACTTAGTCCAGACCCATTTGGAATCAGAGGTGAGTACATACTCTTGTCCCTCCATATGGATCATGCAGTAGGAATAGCTTACAAGTTTATAAAATGTTCTGGGGAATATCCTGAAACTAATTTAGCTGTATACGATGTTACCCGTAGGTGTAGGCCACAATTTGAGCCCACATAGGTCCAAAAAGCTACTCAAACCTCTAGGATTTTGTTATAGCTGCAACTTTGTTGTGAACTTTGGGGACTTGGCCCGCATATCCAGGCATAGCTCATATGCAGCTTTTTATAACTTTGAAAGGAATAGACAAATGCATGTACAAGTGAATGTCTTGGCTATTTAATACGTCTGCTGGCGAATATTTAAAAAATATTTTGACTGGTTGAAGTCCCCAACATATCTCCACAAATTCTGTACAACAAGTACTCAGTTTCACAAGTATAAACATTGGCCTGAGCGCTGGTCTTATTATTATAATGTAAAATGTTATTATTAATTATTACTAATATTATTATTAATAATAAAAAAGGATTAATAATAATAATAATAATAATAATAATAATAATAATAATAATAAATATTATTATCGTAGATGTGGTTGCAGCGTAGGGGTTAATGCTAATGTGTCGCACATTTTGCAGGATCTCATATGTTGAAACCTTGGACATCTTGATAGAAGAAGAGAGGGACACAGGGTTGGATATGCATGCATTGCCATTGCTATATGCCATACTCTGGGCCAGGAAACGCTACACACCTGCTTTTAATGTTAATCCTTCAAAGTATAAGTGCATTGACTCTACACATGGCGAGCGATTTGTGGACAAATTCAAATCTATCAGAAAACAAATATTCAAAGAGCCACATCAAGAATATTGGAATTATATCAACACAATTCTTGACCCGAACATGGACAAAAATTCCAAAAAACATTGGATGAACTTAAAATCACTGATGCACAACAATTTCGGCATTGCTACTTTTAAATCTGATGAAAAACTGCAATAACTGGCTCTGACAAAGCTGAAATGTAAAATCAGTGAAGATGGTATCCTTAGGCTACTGAAAAACATTAACCCATCCAAAGCCCTGATGCCATAGCAGCAAGGATCCTGAAGGCGTGCACAACTAAAATAGCCCCTATCTTAACAAGCATTTTCCAGCAATAATTAGACAATGGAAAGGTCCCTTCAGACTAGACTAAATCAAACATCTCACCCATCCTCAAAAGAGGAAGCCGCACAGATCCCAAAAATTACCACCCAGTATCTCTGGCATCAATTCCCGCTAAGATCATGGAACACATCCTAGTAAGTCAGATGATGGACTTCTTAGAGAAAAAATAACATCCTCTATGAATATCAACATGGGTTCAGAAGCAAACTCTCCTGTAAATCGCAGCTAGCCATAACAGCCTTCGACCTAGCCAAAACACTCAATGATAAATAACAAATAGACTCAGTTTTAGACTTCGCCAATGCCTTCGGCAAGATTTCACATGAGCGGCTCCTCTACAAACTAGACTACTTCATATTAATACATGACATGCCATCAGGAATACAATCACAAATTTGACTCATCGCAAATGATTGCCTGCTCTACAATATCAATCAAGAAGTGGTCTAATGCAACCTAACCAAGCTCTGCACGTGGGCTGACACATGGAAAATAAAATTTAATGTTAACAAACACCACATTCTTCAATTCTCGAACAGGCTTAGGATACCATATAGCTGTTCCATGTTTGGCACCAAATTAGCATCAGTTGACTACCACCCATACATCGGAATAGAGATAGACAGCAGGCTAAACTGTAACCATCATATAAACAACATCACCTATAAAGGCTCCAGGACATTAAATGTTCTGCAACTAAACATGTGTAGATGTTCCCAGTCAATCAAGCAAAAAGCCTACACCACACTTGTACAGCCAGGGGTAGAATATTGTGGTCCAATCTGGGACTCACACACGAAAACTAACATCAATAAGATGGAGAAGGTTCAACACAAAGCAGCTTGGTTTATCTTACAACTACCATACAAATGGTCTGAACAAGCCAACCAAGTAAGCGGAGGTGAGCTTACAAGATAACTAAACTGGCAGTACCTAGATCAAATAAGATTTCAACAATGGCTAGTAATCCTATGCAAGATAATATACCAACTAGTTGCAGTATCACCAGCCTACATGCCACCTCTTGCCAACAGACAGACACAGCATTTTCACAGCCTCACATTTCTAGCTTACTGTTCAACAGTAGATTTTCAGCTTCATTCCATGAACAATAACTCTGTGGAATAAATTACCATCAGATGCAGCAGTGGCACCATCAATTGAATTCTTTAAAACAATGGTGAAGCACACCAGTCCATAAGATGTCAAAACTATGTACACAATCACACGAACGTCGCGAGACATCCAATTGGAATTTGCGGAGTCCACATATACATATACATATACACTGGTAGCAGTGATAGTAGTAAAGGCAGTAGCCTACTGGTCTGCTTGAACCACTTATGACTCAATAGAACTTCTGACAACCAGACCCTCATCATTTACACGGTTCATTAACTCCACAGAACCAAACATTGGCGAGACTTGGGGTGGCTGCTCGGATAGTCCTCGAGTTATGATGTCATCAATATTTGAATTAGCGCTTCCATGCATCATTGCCCTTCCAATAACTGTACAGATCAAAACACCATATCTGAAGAATTAAGGAATATTAAAATTTTTAGTTCATACTTGTGAGCTACTCTGGCAGTCTCTCTTCAAGTAGGGTTGTACTTGTTGACTGCGTTATAAGCCTAGATTGTTTTAACCTTAAGATGCCTCAAGGCGGTCACTTCAAAAATGTTGATCTGTTAAGCCATTTTAGAACCTATGAGCGAAAATGCTCTCCTAACAACCCCTTTCCAGTAGACTAGTGGAATGTTGACTGTGTTATGAGTCTTGGTCGCCATGGCTAGGTATAGTGCATATACAGTTAAATATTTTAACTGACTGAGTTAATAACATATTTCCACAAAGTCCGTACAACAAGCAGTCTTCTGTCATGTGTATAAATATAGGCCTGAGCATGAGCCTTATTATTATAATATGTTATTTATTAATATTAATTTTTGTTAATATTATTATTAATAACATGTATATTATTAATAATAATAATTAATGATAATATTAGGACTATTATAATTAGGGCTGCAGAGTATGGGTTAGTGTTAATGTCGTTCTGACATTTTTGCAGGGTCTCATAGCCTATATTGAAGTCTTTGGCCTCTTGATAGAAGAGAGAGAGAGAGAGAGAGAGAGAGAGAGAGAGAGAGAGAGAGAGAGACCCGGGGTCGGACATGTGTGTACTGCCATTGCTATATGCACTACTCTAGACCAGGAAATAGTACTCACATGTTTTGAATGTTAAAACTCTTAAAGTATGCGTCCATTAACTCTACACTGGTAGCAGTACTAGTAGTAGAGGCAGTTGCCTACACATTTTCTTTAACCCATTGTGACTCAATAGACCTCCCGACACCAAATACCAAATCAATTTGCACACTTCATTAGCTCCCAATAGCGAATATTAGCGACCCTTTGGGTTGCTGTTCTGGTGGGCTGGTAGTTATTATGTCATCAATGCTCGAATTAACCCACATGGTCTCCTAACAGTTTCATGGCCTACTATCTCTACAAGTTTAACATTGGCGTGGTCCTTCATTTGACCCCCTCCCCACCCTAACCCACTTCATACCCATAACACTTTCACATGTGATTAGGGCCATCAAGCAGCATTAGCGATGGTCAATATTTCGACAGCTTATTACACCTATCAATCATCTGCACCGATCAAAGCTGTACATCACAAAAATGCACCGAAGGTATGGCGGCTGTTCCGATTGGCTGAAAGATATGACGTTATCTCATTTTATATTAGGACACGCCCACATGCTCATATAGAGTCAGGGGCATGGCCCTTTAAAAACCGATAAAAATAGGTCATGCCCCTTACCATATATGGGTATGTGGGCGTGGCCTAATATGCAAAAGAGATAATGTCATAACTCTCTCAGCCAATCAGAACAGCTGCCCATCACGTTCCTCCTCTACTACTCTTGGCCACCACCCTACCCCACAAAACTGATATACAGTTCAAATCTGTTTGAACATTTAGATCGGCATATGTTCGACTTGATGCCATATGGCACAATCTTATGAATAGTCATTCTATTTAGAAATAAGCTGTAGCTTATTGACCAGCATCATGCAAGTGGGTTTCATAGAACTATCAGTCTCTCCTGTGACAACTCCTATTGCACTAGCCATGGAAGGAGATGACTCTCCCTTCACTTCTGTATCGACTACTGCCATATGAATGATATCAGCGTGAAGAATGCCTATCATCTTCCCCAAATTGAGCAAACTCTAGATTCCCTGCCTGGAGTATTATAGTCTTTGGACATTTGATTTGGCTAGAGGTTATTGACAAGTTACCATGGATGACCAGAGAAGACTAATTTTCTTTGCTGTGGATGACTCTTCCTGCTCCTCAGGTCTTGATATTTTAACAGAATGCCAGCTTAAATCATATAATTGTAATGATGATAAAGCAAGTTATATGTATTTTCTAGCCAATGGATGAATCAAATCTGTCACTCATGGACATCATAATCAATTATCTCACAATGATAATTGGCACACAATACTCTGCCATGGTCTTGGAATACTCTATCAAGAGTAAGAATTGTATATTTTTGATGGATTTCCTATTCAATAAACATTCTATTGAATATTTTATACTAATTTGACTTGTGGCAGCAACAACACCCAATTAAATTAGTTGCAAAATGTTCAACAATTGACCTGTATAGTTACATTGAAATCGGGATTCTGGGAATTTAGTTTTCGAAGTATATAAATCGATCCCAGCACATGCAAAGTATGAGACAAGGTCTGCAAGACATGGGTGGTGCATACAGAGAAATGGATCCCTTTATAAGTTTTGCTCAGAAGACCCTACTAGTAGTATGCAGCTTTATTCATCCCTGCTTAAAGATTTACTAGTGCCGCATAAAGTTTTACTCATATTTCTCTTTCATACCCAGTTTTTAATATGGTATAAACAAGAGATGGTTTAGATGCATACCCCAATTGTACAGCGGTGATATCCGACGATTCTGTTGTGTAAAATCTTTAATTATTTTCTTCAACTGTACACCTAAGACCTCCTACATATACTAGCTGTTTTGGAGAACCATGCTTTTTCGAATCTGCATATGGTTTTATTCATCTTGTTCATCGTTTTATTCAGCAGAAGTAGTTTTGCCGGGGTGAATAGTGTGGTCAAATACTAGATAAATACAGATGCAAATATGTAACCAAGCAGGACATTACCTGTTTATTTTATACATTACACTTTAAAAGTTAAGCAGATCTTAGCAGAAATCTCTACTGTAATCAGGTTACAAAAATGTAAGAATCGTGGGAACAATGATACTGTAATGCGCCAATATTGAATTTGTGCTATTGACCAATGGCACAGGGACCAATATTGAATTGGTGAGCCCATTTGCCAACAACACAGGGACCATTATCAAATTTTATATCAGCCCACACACTGGTCAACAGCGCAGGTACCAATATTGAATTCGATATTGGCGTGTCCATTTGTTAATAGCGCCGTGGACCAATGCCAAGTGTTATATTTGTGCTGATCTATGGAATCTTTAGAGAGCATGGTTTCAACCATGCGAGTTTATCTAGATATTGACGATCAGCTGTAGAAATGGTTTTCTCAGTATTGCGTGGCCCAACCGAGGCACGTTAAAATTGATTGGTACTGCTGTTTTCGAGTTTGTTATAGCTCCGAGAATTTCATGCAAGTTTACCTTCAGAATTCTCCATGAGTCGCTATGGAATGTTACAATCCTGAATGATGGTTTCATCTCAGTTTGACTTAGCGAAGTAAAGTAATAAGTTAGCTTGACGTACGGATATTTAGTGCTGACAGTGACCTTTAATCGAGGTTATAATTTATATATGTAATTAATCTGCTCTACTCTATCGGAACACCTAGCCCTAAGCACAGTTTCTTCGAATGCAGGAATCATAGCCATGAACGTTCGAAACGTATTACCATACATAAACATGCCTCGCTTGTTTGGCTAAACACTACCAACATTAAACTAGCATATGTCTACTACAAATTCGTCATTACATTTCATGACACGTACGTGCTCATTGTTAATGAGGCCAACGGGGACGTCACAATCTATAAAATATCCTGTATTCATGAGTATAATAAACGTTGAACAAACCGTTTAAACAAAGTCAAAACGTTAAGACTTAACAGATCAGATTTTTAAACCGCTTTTATACGATTTCGCCTATCGATTAATGCTCGCCACATGTCATTGCGCTAATTACCCTTAAGCTCACCTTATTGAATGTCAGGAGACCCATGATTTAACGAGGAGTGGAGCTTCGTGATTGAATGAGTTCACAGGAAAAGATGAGTCCAGACATGCACCCTGTCAATCATCCTTAATTACCCTCATTAACACTTGTCAATCATTAGGCTAATTACCCTTAAGCTCAACACATCGGATGACAGGTGTCACGTGATTTAATGAGGGGGAGGGGTTTATGCTCAGCCTCTACATCTAACATCCAATCAAAACAGGGAAGATCTGGTTCACTGTATTCACACATTTTCCAAAGGCGGTGGAGATCAAAGGAAAGGAAAGGTGTCAAAATCAATAATCATGACGTCATTGATCCCTAATTAGCATAACAAAAGAAAAAAGGTGTGAAAAAATGTGAACCAAATCGTCCTTCCTCTACTGCGGATTTCCAGACTTTCACCGTGGTCTGGCTAAAATAATGCGGATCGAAATCGGTTGAATTTCTGAATCTATGAATATCTCCGGAAACTGTAGGTCTAATTTCTCTCAAATTGTAAGACAAGAAAAGGTACGATTGTACACTAAGAGTGGGACGTGACCAGAAAAAGCATCTGGAAAATCCGAGAAATCTTTACAATATGACTAAAACGAAGGGAGAGGGTTTAAAGCTCTGGTTGTTCTTGTAGATATCTGTGATTCAAAGTGAAAAACCTTGCGTAGCTGATGTAATGGAGAAATCCAGTTTTAGCTATTCCACTCCCATCTTTAACTAAGCTCCACGCACGCTTTGCCCGTGTTGGAATCGAGCGATCCGGGGACTCCCTGACTATGAATTTCTAGATAACTAAAAGCTGTTGAATATTTTGAAAATAATTTGACTGGGTGCTGTTGCTGATAGTGGTGGCAACAACGTCCAGTCAAATTAGTTTCTAAATATTCAATAGCATGTGTATTAAGCATTATAGAGATACAATTCGTTCTAACAACGCTTAGTCCGTCATCAATTAAGCGTTCGTGATGAACTATATATGTCATTCATGAAGTCATTGATTAGGAAGTCAGCCTACACGGCGCATAGTTGTCTATGACGTCATATAATTGATGGATAAACTGGAATCCTCCATTACTGATGGGCTTCAAGTCCTGGCTCTTACTCAACCGTTTCACGAACTCACTATCCTCCGCCACGGTGTGGAATCTACTAGGCAGAGTAGTTCCCGGTGTTGACTACGTAACGATCCGCAGCCCAGTCACAGTTTCCGTTCGTTGGAGATTTGAAATTATCGTGAGCTCAACCAGTAGTAATAATTCGATTAATCGAGATAATGTTCTTGGGCGCGTGGCTAGGCCTCTAGTGTGGTGGACGGAGGGGGGGGGGGGGGGCGTCTCGGGTTGGCGTTATCGCGGAGATCCGCACCCAAATTAGCGAGATAAAATCTTTAGGCATTTTTAGCAAATTTATGCGTATGAATTTAGCGAATGATGGCTGGTAAACATTTTGAAATTGTACTACTGAAAGCTTATGATCATGTCGATAGTCACTTACATGACTGGCAGTATGATCAGAGAAGAAGAAGGAGAAAGCTGTTGCTGGTTCAGACAGCAACAGCTTTCGGTGTCACGATTTTTAAAGTTGCACACCAGATCCCCAGAGATGTGTCCAACTGAATATCTAAAATGATACACTTTACCAGTAAACGTGTTTAGAATAACGATGAGAAATTGTTATTTATCTCCGCCTGGTGAGAAGGATTTAACGTCGGCATATTGCATCCGGGGTATTTCTAACAAAAACAGAAGTGAAACGTAAACTTAGCGCCCGAGGCCTCACGTGTGACTGTGGCGCAATTTGGGCAGGTTTATCTGGCATTGGAATCGGTTACACAATGGCGTAATGCTACTTGAAGGGACATTTTAAACGCATCGACGGAGTCAAGCCTGTTGTCGGGTCAACGTTTATGTTGCCAGAATAGTATTAAAGTCGTGCATGCTTATTATTTATAATTAACATAGGTTCTTCATAATTGGATGACCGAGACTCCGAACAGCGCCACGTGGCAGGTAGTCGCATGCGGATGACATATGCTAGCGTGCCTGTTGATCGTTTTGTCATTGACTGAATGTTGAGCGAGTGTTGACTGAATATTGACTGAACGTTGACATCGCAAAGTTAGGACAACGCCATTTTGTAGGGTGTATGACTGCTGTGATGAAATCCATAGAGTTGCCTCTTTGTATAAGGCCTAATTCTGGATATACATCGGCCGATTCAAGTCTGCCCGATAAACAGTTGCCCGGTCAGTTGGATGGAGGGAGGGAAGGGGGGGGAGAGTGAGGGGGGGGAGAGCGATGGGAGGGGGGAGAGGGAGAGAGAGAGCGAGAGAGAGAGGGGATGGAGGGAGGGGGAGAGAGAGGGTGGGGCAGGGAGGGAGAGAGAGAGGGGGGAGAGAGAGGGAGAGAGAGAGAGGGAGAGAAAGAGAATGAGAGAGAGGGGGAGAGAGAGAGAAAGAGAAGGGGAGAGAGAGAGAGAGAGACAGAGAGGGAGAGAGAGAGAGGGAGGGAGAGGGTGAGAGAGGGGGGAGGGAGGGAGCGAGCGAGCGAGAGAGAGAGAGAGAGGGGGGGGGGGAGAGGGGGGAGATAGAGACGGAGAGGGAGAGGGAGAGAGAGCGAGAGATATGACACACAAACGCGCACGTACGCACGCACGCACGCACACACCGCAGCCGCACACACCCACCCAAACCCCCTCCTCTCAACTCCAATAGTGCTTTCTCCAGGTCTTCTCTTCTCGTTTCCTACAGAAAACAAAACGAAAGAGAAACGAGAAATGAGTACGAAACGGTATCGGCCCAGCATCGTCCAAGACTTCCAGTCAGCTCCGTTGCCAGCGTTATCGCATCTGGCTTAATAACATAGTGTTTTAAATAGCGATTGAAGTAAGCTTTCAGAAAATTGGCCAGGTCACGCAACCTATAGCATGGAATAACCAGCCCTGACCCAAGTCCAACTACGTTAGATTGCAGCTTCCTATTTCAGGTGCTCACAGGTTCCGAGACCATCCCAAAATTATACATTCCATGAGTTGAGGGTTCGTTAGCTTGCTGGCTAGTGAGGGCGAGAGGCGAGAATGTGTACTTTATCCTCACGTGTGCGAACTTAACCCTTTAATTGTCCAACTGACCAAAACAACTTTGCAGTGGTCTTCAGACATGGCTATTTGAAAGGCCTAGAGAAGAGTATTCGTTAACCCTTTCACGACGAAGCGGCCAAAACCGGCCTCTGTAGTGGTCTTGAGGAATGTCCATTTGCAGGCCAAGAGAAGACTGTTTTTGACAATTTACCACTGGAATGACTGGCTCGGTTACCGAGCCAGTCATTCCAGTGGTAAATTTTCTAAAATAGTCTTCTCTTAGCCTGCAAAAGGACATTCAACAAGTAAATATTTAAATTTTTTAAACAAATTTAGTTACTAAAGGGTTAATATTTACCACTAGAATGACTAACCGAGCCAGTCGTTCTAGTGGTAAATTTTTAAAAAAATCCTCTTCTGTCGTCCTACAGATAGACACTAGGTAAGTAAAAACTTTATTTTTCTTTACCTTTATCCCTGTAATGGTTAAGCCGGCTAAAAAATTTAAGTGGTAAGTTTAAAAAGATTGGTATCTAAAATTAGAACATCTTGAAAAATATTGACCATCAAATTATTTAATTGATATATCAAGTAGTATTTTGAGCGCTTTGAGGCGCTATTGACACAAGAGGGGTTAAGATATTCGAGTTTATCTCACAATATACTGAGATGATGTTAACTTCCTTGAAGACAGTCACCTATCTGATTTTGGGCTGACCAACACCATAGACATCTTAACATATCTCTGGCCAACACACGTCAACCCACCCTCCACCACCAGTACCACCCAACACTCCACACCTAAACGGTCACCTCTAAATACCAGTCGGATTAGTTTTCAAATAATCAACAGACTATTTATAACACTATAGAATTTGTCGTTTTTGGCCTGTAATGTAAAATATTTAATGATCGTTGCTTGGGGCGTATAATAGAACGTGGTCCTATAAAGCATTGCAAATAAGCCATCCTTATCTGGTGTCTTCGATCTTGACAAAGATGTCAGCAGTTTATTAGCGGGGACAATGTCGGAAAACGCTTCGCGTGTCGGTTTTAGCACGGAAGACGCTTGCGGTTGAATTCCAAGATGCCAGCGTTGATCGATAAGATTCGATCAGGTGCCACGATTTGTCGTAGATGAGAATGATTGGATCTGTCACAGACAAGCGACATGTGGTCTTGCAGGTCTATCCAGAGAGATGCTTATTGAACAGATTATCTGGCATAAGCAGTATTAAGCTTGGAAGCAGCGATAGGATCTTTGTGTAGATCAAAGCCTGCCTGCCTGCCTGCCTGCCTGCCTGCCTGCCTGCCTGCCTGCCTGCCTGCCTGCCTGCCTGCCTGCCTGCCTGCCTGCCTGCCTGCCTGCCTGCCTGCCTGCCTGTCTGTCTGTATGTCTGTCTGTCGGTCTGCCTGCCTGCCTGCCTGCCTGTCTGTCTGTCTGCCTGCATGCCTGCCTGCCTGCCTGTCTGTCTGTCTGTCTGCCTGCCTGCCTGCCTGCCTGCCTGCCTGCCTGCCTGCCTGCCTGCCTGCCTGCCTGCCTGCCTGCCTGCCTGCCTGCCTGCCTGCCTGCCTGTCTGTCTGTCTGTCTGTCTGTCTGTCTGTCTGTCTGTCTCTCTATCTGGCTGCCTGCCCCCCTTGCCTGCCCACCCACCCAACAGTCCATCGGTCTGTAAGCTGATCAGACGGTCAATCTGTCAGTCAGTCGGTCTGTCGCTCGGTAGGTCACTCGGTTGGTTGGTTGGTTGGGCGGTCCATTGTTTTATCCTTTGGTCGGTCAGACTGTCAGACCGCTGGAGGAGTGCGCTGTATAATGGCTACAAACGAAAGCGAGGCGGTTCAGTACTGGATGTTTAACATGATAGTGTTTATCAAGATCTTATCATCCTGACGAAATTTGACGGCACGGTTGCACCACCAAGCCAATCGGCCCACACTCGCCTGGAGGCAACAAATCGCTTGCCTTTAGTGTCTTAGCTCATTGTTTATTTTACTATCATGCAGGTAGAAGAATTATCGCGAGTCGCGTTACAAATGCATCCTTGGGCGTCAGGAAAATGGCATAGGTCTTTTGTTATAACCAGATTTAAATCTCCCGTATAATGGACACACATAATTATGCACGCTGTCCTGTTGTGTGTCCACGGGCGATGCGCGTGTCCAGACAATCTACATCAGTTAACTGGCAGGGTAAACTAAAAGAATATTACTCCATTAAACATGTCAGGCATGAGTTAAATGAGAATTAATGTTAGTGCCATAGCTAGATAAAATTGTCACTAATTTGTGTAAAATTGTTAAATTTATTGTAATGCCCATGCTTGAATTAGCAGTTGTTTTATGAGAAATCTGGAATCTCCACATGCAGTTATTCAAGAATGTGTTCAACGGAGGATTCAGGAATTTTCTAGGGCAGGGGTTCAGTGGAAAATGTCATGTGGCAGATAGACCCTCAATCTCCCAGAAGAATTTTGAAATGTAGATGCTCATAGCATGTGCCTCTTGCATTTATCTATGTAATATCCGTTAGTCATACACGCTTAATAGACCGACAAGTTGTACAAATTATATGTATTTACTATTTAATAACCATACTGTTGAATATTTTGAAACTGATTTGACTGGGCGCTGTGGCTGCCACATCACATAGTCAAATTAGTTTCAAAATATTCAACAGCTTACCTGTATTGTTTTATGGAAATTGAGAGTCAATGCAGTTCAGAGCTCGATTGATCCCAACACGGCTAGGTGTGGGTGGAGCTTAGCTAGAGATTGGCGTGGAATAGCTGAAACTGGATTCCCCAATTATAGCATTCTATTATTGCTAGACGGACTATTAAGCGTTTATGACGGACTTAATTACGTCATTTATGACGTAATTGATTATGACGTTAACATACACGTGGCGTAGTTGATCATGACGTTATGCGATTGATCGATAAATTGGTTTCATTTATTGACAGGTGTTTTTAACCATTTGAACACCAAATGACTAAATACGAACTCATATTTACAATGCAAGAAATATGTTGTCAACAGCTTACTTCAACAGCAACATCACGCAGTCAAATTAGTTTCTAAATATTCAACAGCTTACCCTGTATTGTTCTCTGGAAGTTTTTCTCAGATTTATTTTTAGCTTTAAATTGGGATTCTGAGATACCAGGATTAAAAGAATTAATAATTCCCGATCTTATGCGCTCGCCCCCCCCCCCGCCCCCCCCCCCACCCCACACCATAACCCCTACCCATACGAGGCAGATGGTCTCCGGTACAGATCTGACTATGTACGGTAAGCCTAATTCGCAAAAAGGTACGCGTGTCAATGGTCATCGTATGTAGTTATCAACGATGACACGGTCAGATAAAAACGAAAACGGGTAACCCTGAAACGTTTATTCACGCTTAAACTCTTTTTATTTTTTTTTTTAATTCATTTAAAAAGACATTTTAGCGGTTTCAATCATATTAAATGCTTTAAATGGCTATTAGTCCTGTCAAGTATGGCACGTATAACCGTGCATTTCAACCCCTCTTGTGTCAAGCTAACCTTTTAAATGTCAAACTGGCTAAAAGGCCTATGAGGTCTGATAAGAAACGTCCATTTGTAGACCAAGAATGTCCTATTTCTGAAAGTTTACCACTGGAATGACTGATTCGGTTACCGTGAGTCGTCTGGCCCGCCAAAAAGGTACCTGTAGTGGACATAAGGAATGTCTGTTTGTAGGAAGTTTAAGTGCGAAAATTAAAATCTTCTTGTAAACGATCTTGACCACTAAATGGTTAATTAATATGGGTAGCATTTTGAGCGCTTTGAGGCGCAATGGATATTTCCGGTTTTAGCTATGCCACGCCCATCTCTAGCTAAGCTCCACCCACACCTCGCTCGTGTTGGAATCGATCGATCTCTGAACACCCTGACTATCAATTTCCTAAAAAACTACACAGGTAAGCTGTTGAATATTTTGAATCTAATTTGACTGGGTGCTGTTGCTGCCTAAGGCAGCAACACCGCCCAGTCAAATTAGTTTCAAAATATTCAACAGCATGTTTATTAAATAGCAAAAATTTACAAAGACATACAATTCATACAACGTGTCGGACTGTTTGAGATTTGGTGACGGTCTATATGGAACCCACTGTGACGTAATGAGTGTGACGTCATCATACACGCGCTGAGCTGATTATGACGTCATACGAGGTCTGACGATGAATGGATACTCTGGAAAGGTGAATTGAAACAAGCATGATTAAATGTCTTGAAGAAAGCTAGTTTTATAGCAGTAACGTTCGATCGTCTATTGTAAAGTAAAAACACACAATTAAATCTTATTTATCGTGGCTAGTTAATATCTTTTTGCGAAAACATCTCTTTATTAATGAGTTCAATGTTTTTGTCAGTTTTTGTTCATTTCCATTATTTATTTCATTGTTGGAATGTGAATTTCACTAAATTGTTCTTTACACATATCTCCTAACCCCCCCCCCCCCCACTCCACCCCCTACCCCCCCCCCCCCCACCCCCACCTCCGCCGCGCCCCCTCCCCACCCTGAGCTCCAGGCTGTGAGGATTGAAGGTGGTTTGTGGGCAGTCCAACAAGCCATGGTATTTTCGAAAAAACAGTTCAAAGTAGGCTAGTAGAAGCTGTCGTGGACCACTTCAAAATGGCGCTCGCTCCTATAACCATCCCTTTCAGAGGAGCTGAAATCAACAAAGCACGCAAAAGCCAGGGAAGGGTCGTGAAATGGACCTTTGCAGTTTTAGCTATGCCCCGCCCATCTCTAGCAATGCTCCACCCACACCACGCTCGTGTTAGGGTCGATCGATGCCTGAACTCCCTGACTATCAATTTCCAGACAGCTATATAGGTAAGCTGTTAAATATCTTGAAACAGCGCCCAGTCAAATTAGTTTCAAAATATTCAACAGCATGTTTATTAAATAGTAAAGATATACAATTCATACAACCTGACGGAGTATTACGCGCTTAAGACGGACTAAATCGAGTCATTAATGACGTAATGAGTATGACGGCATCCTGCACATCATTTAGTTGATTATGACGTCATATGATTGCGTGAGGATATGGATTCATAAATTAAGAATGATCATCATGAACACATCAAGCACAACTATCCCACTATCTATGACTGAGATACAAGCATCATCAACAAGACCGCTGAAACATGTGGAAATTTCCACCTGAAAAAGCAAAACTGAAGAATGCATAGGCCTAATCCATATTTACCAAAACCACCAGCACTAATCGAAAATAGCTATTCAGTGAATCCCTGCAAACCTGGGCTGAAAGGAATGCAAACTGTTAGGCAGTTTTATCGATACTGAGGCCTGATGTAATGCACCAATATCGAATTTCCGGGGACAAATATCGAATTTGGTATTGGCGCACACGTTGGTCAACGGCGCAAGGGACCAATATTGAATTTGATATTGGTCCCCTGCGCCGTTGACCAATGGGTGCGCCAATAGAGGAGGCTGTATCGTCTATTAACAAAGGGAAGGCAGCAGGTGACTATGGGTTGACTATTGAGAATATCATACATGCTGGTGAAGACCATCTTTATCTCCGAGAACTGATCGACCAGAGCTTTAGCAATGGAGGTATTCCAGATTCCTTAAAGGGATGTTAATCCCATCTCAAATGTTATACTGCACCGATAGATTATGGTTTATAGATTCCATTTCATTCATATCCTGTCGCATTCCCTTATCCGTATCAGAATTATCTGCTTTGTAATATCGCGTATATGTTGTTGAACACTGATCGGAACCATTTTTTCTCCTCAAGAGATAGTGTGTGATGTCATGCAAGTGCCACTGCATTAGATTCTTTATTATATAACACACATCAAGTTGAATATTTTGAAACTAATTTGACTGGAAGCTGTTGCTGCCTATGGCAGCAACAACTTCCAGTCAAATTAGTTTCAAAATATTCAACAGCTTACCTGTAGGATTGCTTTTATACCACAATGCCAAACTATAGATGACACCTCAATGACTGACCGTATATCCCGAGGCAGAAAGCTAGGCTTTTTCTGATTGGTTGAAAAGTAAATCATGACAGCCATCATAGGCTGTAGAAATGTAGCAACATTTAGCTACTAAAGCCTGAATATCTTTCTTTAGCGGCATGATAAAAGGATTAAAGCTACCTGCATAGTTTATGAGTGGCTTATTAGAGCACCTGAATAGCTGTCAAGCGACGAGGTTAGTTACGCTTTAAAGGTTGGATTGTTAACACCGGGTTATAAGCAGAAAGGTACACCCATAGACGCAAAGAATTACAGAGAGATCACGGTTCTGCCTGTGATCATGAAGATTATTGAGACACGTCTGAAACAGAGTTAAAGATAAGATCAAACAATTCTTCTTAGAAGATCAACAGATGCCGGTCGAGACTGCTAGTGCTCGTTTTGGAGGACCACGGTGTCCATCGTTGAACGGGAACATAGTGCATAACGTGGATAACAATATAAAGGAGGCACGCCGAGCGACCAACAATCTTTCTCCATCAGGAGTTCATGACCTAGATACGGCTACGATTGCTCGCCGTTTTAAAATCTACATGGCGCCGGTCTTAACTTACCGACTTGAAGTCATATTATCTGGCGGTGTGCATCTGTCCAAACTGGAGAATATCAAAAATATATATATATTAACGGCTGTTCTCTCAATTGAAGCACAAGGGCAGTATAAGGCACTTATACGTTGTAATTCCATCTGCAATCTGCCAGAATCATCACTTGAAAAGAAAATAGGTAGGCGACAACTGTTTGAAAAATCTATTGAAAGTCACAGCTGGTTTATGTAGTTAAAGAGGATATTGCAGAAGCATTGCTTAGAGGATGCTGAAGTATATTTGGATGAATCGATACAGAAGCAGACGTGGAAGCCCATGATTAAGAAATCTATTCAGCTGTACTGGAAGGAAGAAATATCCAGGGCAGTACCATGGTACAGTTCACTTCAAGGTACCTGAATGATATACCATTTATTCCAGGAAAACTACATCCTGTACTACAAGCTGACTGATCTTCTGAAAGAGATAATAATAATAATAATAATAATAATAATAATAATAATAATAATAATAATAATAATCTTTATTTCAAGAGGGTACATCGTCAGTGGCCTGATGTTCCAGAGGCCCTCAAAACATATATACACTATGTACAATAATATATAATTATATACACGCCAGGTATGTACAAATAGACATGTGTACAATAATTGCACTTACACGCACGCATGCACGCACTCGCTGAGACACGCAGGCGGGCGGGCAGGCAGGCATACAGTAAGGCAGGCAGGCAGGCAAACATGTAGGGAGGTAGACAGGCAGACTTATACTAGTTGCGAGTCTCTTCAAGGTAACAGGTAAGCTGTTAAAAATATTTTGGGAAGCTAATTTGACCGGACGCTGTAGCTACCTAAGGCAGCATCTGCCTCCAGCCATATTAGCCCCAAAATATTAAACAGAATATTTATTAAATCATACATGTTCAAGTTCACTTTATATAAATGTACATAACGACTGTGGTGGTAGAGTATTTGCAGTACAGTAATAATTACATGTGTGTAATATTCATAATTCTATGATTCGGTAGTAGTAGTAGTAGTAGTAGTAGTAGTAGTAGTAGTAGTAGTAGTAGTAGTAGTAGTAGTAGTAGTAGCAGCAGTAGTAGTAGCAGTAGTAGCAGCAGTGGTAGTAGTAGCAGCAGCGGCGGCGGCGTTTGGCGGCGGCGGCAGCGGCGCCGGCAGCGGTGGTAGATACAGCAGTAGCAGTAGTAGCAGTAGCAGTAGCAGTAGCAGTAGTAGTAGTAGTAGTAGTAGTAGTAGTAGTAGTAGTAGTAGTAGTAGTAGTAGTAGTAGTAGTAGTAGTAGTAGTAGTAGCGATTGTAATAGTAAAAGTCATTTTATTTTTTTTCATCCTAGCCCTTAATTATCGTATTATAATTGTCCCAAAGGAAAGCCTGGCACGTGTCTAAGACCATTGTGAATCCCAAAGCGTTTTCGTCTCTTCAGATGACCAAAACTTTGTCTCCAAGGCAGATGTGGCAATGAAACGAAGAAGAACAGATGATTATTATTATTATTATTATTATTATGATTATTATTATTATTATTATTATTTTTATTATTATTATTAGATGTTCATCTATCTTGTATGTTTGATGTGAATGACCTAAGTGTTGACGAATGCTTAGTATTTATTGGTACAGATAATGATTATGATAGTTGGTAATCAAGTGGCGCACCAAACGGCAGTACACAACGTGCCGGCTCCAGGACAATGGCAAGTGGCTATTGATAACGTTCTTGGACAACTACAAATGGTGACATCTAAATTAAATGACGACAGCAGTGCCCAAGACAAAATCTTTCATACCCTGGGGAGATTACAAAATATAGAAATGCACATGCAAAGCTATAGTGATTCGATACAGAAGATGGACCAACGGGTCTGTGGTCTTGAGCTCAGGACTGTGGAGACCGAAGCAATTGCACGATCAGCGGTCGACACTACAGAGGCACTGAAAACAGAAATCTGCCAGTTGGGAAGTGAAAATGAAGCCCTCAGATCGAAATCAAACGAAATGATGGACAGAATAATTGATCATGAAAACCACTCGATGAAGTACAATTTAATATTTCTGGGTTTAAAAGAAAACGAAAGCGAAGATGTATACAGTGTTCTGAACCAATTTCTTAAAAATGAGTTGAAAATTGACGATTGCATTAATTTTCAGAACGCCCATCGACTCGGCAGAGCAAAAAGTAATTCTGATCAGCATCGACCAATAATCGCGAGATTTACGTACTATAAAGATCACGAGCGAGTACGTTCTGCCGGTTATGAACAATTACGCGGTTCTCCATACAGGATAGTGCAGCAATACCCACTAGAGATACGCGAACAGCGTAAAGTGCTCATACCAACAATGATGCAAGCGCGAAGACAAAACCGGACAGCCAAACTCGTATACAACCGGCTCTATATTGACGGACAAATATATGATCAACGAGCAAATGTAGGACACGGTGAGACACGACCAGACATGTACAACCAGCATCGCAACTCCTCAAACATCAGCTGGCGGCCCACAGGTGACGTCCCAGGCGAAGCATGGCCACATTTGCGACAGTTTCATAATTCCACAGCACGCCATCAAGATATGATTCGGCCACAGATGAATGCATAGGATGAACGCAGGGATACCCATCACCGACTGGAACTCACGCAAACATTTGAACTTGTCAATTTACGTGTGAGTCACGACAGACTAGTTATCCCAGCGCGGTTAGAGAGACTAAATCCGCTATTCACCGCGCAGATAAGTGAACCACGCAACATAAATAAATCTTTTTCCATAAGTATCACCACCACCACCACAACCACCACCACCAGAACCACCACCACCAAAAACAACAACATCAACAACAACAACAACAACAACAACAACAACAATATTGCACGTACGCATGCTGATATAAACAAGAAACATGATAACCGTAACCATTGTACATATTTATGTAAAAATATTGTCTATAACGTACCTACTCTGACGATCGCCACCTCTACCACTGCTACCACCAGCACTGAAACTACTGCTACTGCTGCTACTGGCGTTAATGCTGCTGCTGCTGCTGCTGCTGCTGCTACTACTACTACTACTACTACTACTACTACTACTACTACTACTACTACTACTACTACTACTACTACTACTCCCATTGTTGATGCTGCTACTGCCACTACTGCTACAACTATTATTACTGCCGAAACTGGCGCTTCTGCTTCTGCTCCTACCACAACCTCTGCTCCTATTTCTACTGCTAATACCACTACTGCTGCTGTTGTTGCTGTTACCACTACTGCTGCTACTAATATTATTACTGCTGTTGCTGCTGCCGCTATTGCTGCTGCTGCTGCTGGGACAACTGCTGCTAATGTTAATGCTAGTGCTGATACAACTGTTGCTACTGCAACAACTACTGATGCTGCAGTTAATTTAACTAATGCAATGTCTATTTACTCGGAGAATGTTCCTGATACCCTCCACCCCGATGTAAATACGTTTGTCGACCCAAATAGCGACCAATATAAGGAATACGTTGCCCAGTTTATTGCATATTGCATGCCTAAATGTTTGCGGTATTAGATCGAAAAAACAATTCCCGGAATTTCACAGCTTTGTAAATGCGCATGATATTATCTGTTTGAACGAATTAAAAATAAATCAAACAGACCACGTGTCTATAGTAAACTACGATTTGCTAGTCAAACTAAGAAAAGGGACTGGCTCCTCTGGTGGACTAGGTTTATTGGTCAAAAGCAGTCTTGCAAAATATATTCATATCACAGATACAGATACAGATAATGATTTCGTCATGTGGATACATATAAAAAGGACATCGTTTGTAATAACAAAGACATACTAATAGGCATTGTATATATACCACCAGAATCGTCCAAATATTACTCAAACGAAGCGTTTGACAAAATTGAACAAGATTATCTAATTCTTAGCAGTAAGTATGAATTAATCTGCTTAGTTGGAGATTTTAATGCAAAAACTGAATCACATCGTGATTATGAAATGTATGATAAGTTTACAATCCAACAGTTTAGAGTAGACGATTGGGCAAATGAAGAACTCCAAAAATTGTCATTCAATGGGTTCCCTATAGAAAGACACTGCCAATGTCAAGCACTACTGAACGGCAATGGTCGAAAGTTATTGCAGCTGTGCAAAAGTCTCTGCGTCTTCATTATAAATGGCAGACTAGGTAAGGATGCGACAATGGGCAAAGCGACCTGTAGCCATGGAACTGTATTAGATTATATGATAGCAAATAGGAAATTTATTGAAATAATACAAGAATTTGAGGTATACGACTATGACCCGCTAATTTCAGACATACACTGCGCACTTCACATAGGTATACACGGCAGCAACGACGACGACGACAACAACAACAACAACAACAACAACAACAACAACAACAACAGCAACAACAACAACAACAACAACAACAACAACAACAACAACAATAATAATAATAATAATAAACACCAGGCGAACACCAACAAACGAATCCACTGGGTTCCACATAAAAAAGAAATGTTTGTGCAAAACTTAAGCTCTGATACGCTTAAGAAAATTAAGACAAAATTAAGCCAGATAGAATCAGCTGATCAGGAAGATATCAACGTAATAATGAATATGATAAGCGATATGTTTATTGACAGTGCGCAAAAGATATTCGGCAAGAAAAACGTCTACCAAGGTGGACGTAAAATTAATAACCAACCGTGGTTCGGCAAAGAATGCTCCCAGAAACGCCAATTATACCACACAGCACGAAAAGGATATAATCTTAACAAAACTGAAAACAACTATCAAAGACTTAAAGAGGCTAGCAACCAGTACAAACGAGCAGTTAGGCGGTACTCGCAAGACATGCGCCAACAACTACACACAAAGCTGCGCAACCTACACAAAACGGACACAAAATCCTTCTGGAAGTTAGTTAACAGTAAACACAAGAAAACTGACGATACACGAATCGAGATAGATAAGCTCTTCGAATACTATAAGTTAGTCAATGAATCCACGGAAACAGACGGCATAAGCCCTGAAATTGAAATTCCCGACTGTAGGGAACTCGATGTACCTATTACACAAAACGAAATAGCTGAAGAAATCAAACGTTTGAAACAAGGGAAGGCAGGGGGAGTTGACCAACTAAGTAATGAATATATTAAAGCTACTGTAGACCTAATGATTCATATCTATGAGAAACTCTTTAACTTAATCTTAGACAGCGGTTGTATGCCTGAAGTGTGGTTAATAGGAAAAATAATCCCTATATATAAAAATAAGGGAAGCTCAGCAGAACCGGGAAATTATCGCCCAATAACATTGCTTAGCTGTATGGGAAAGCTGTTCACCTCGATATTAAACAAAAGATTAAATAAATATTCAGAAAAGTATGAAATTATCTCTGAATCACAAACCGGTTTTAGAAAAGGAAAGTCTACACTAGATAATATTTTTTCTCTGTATTTAATAAAAGAACTGTTATTTGCGCAAAGGAAGAAACTCTAGTGTTGCTTCATCGACTTTCGACAGGCATTTGATACAGTGTGGAGGCAGGGCCTTTGGAATAAGCTTATTAAAACTAACATAACTGGAAAATGCCTTACTGTTATATATAGCATGTACAAGTCAATTAAGTCATTCGTCGCATACAATAATACTGACTCAGACTACTTTGTGTGCAACACTGGTGTAAGACAAGGAGAAAATTTATCTCCCTTTTTATTTTCAATCTTTTTGAACGATCTAGAAGAATATTTAACAGAACACGGAATATCCGGTCTTAGCTCATTAACCCAACAGGCAGAATTCTACTTAAATCTATTTCTTTACCTTGCAATACTGCTATATGCAGACGACACAATACTCATGGCGGATTCTCCTACGGCACTGCAACGCGCCTTAAATGTCTTTTACGACTATTGTACTGCCTGGAAACTGCATGTTAACACAGCAAAAACTAAAGTCATGATAATTTCCAAACGTAAGCAGCGGACAGAATTACATTTTAAAATTGGAGAGCACCCTATCGAGATTGTGGATGAATTTATTTATTTAGGTGTCTGTCTCAGACAAAACGGAAGCTTTGTTAGCTGTAGGGCTCGGAACGTTAAACAGGCAACCAAAGCCACTTTCTCTTTACTAAGTAAAATAAAAGAGCATGCCATCCCAATAGACTTACAAAATTATTTATTCGACACAATGATAACACCTATCTTACTGTATGCCTCGGAAGTGTGGGGATTCGAAAATGATCGCCAGATAGAACCTTGCCAAACAAAATTCTTTAAAAACGCATTACACCTTAAGAAATCCACACCAAATGTCATGATATATGGCGAATTGGGCCGACTGCCACTCAATATAACTATAAAATGTAATATGGTCAGGTTCTGGGCGGGGTTGGTAAACGCTGGGTATGGGAAACTGTCATCAACACTGTACTACTTAGCATTAGAATTCTCAAGAAAACGAAATATTGAAATCAAATGGATTAAAACCATCAAATTCATTCTAGAAATAACTGGTCAGGCAGACTTGTTCTACCAGGAGGAAATAAACACCGCACAAGTAATCACCAAAACAAAAAGAGTCCTCGAACAACAATATACCGCTGAGTGGAAAGCAACCATAAACCAATCGTCACGTCTGACATTCTATAAACAGATCAAAGAGAATATAGTTTTTGAGAAATATTTAAAAATCCTACCGTACCGAGAAGCCCTTATCTTATGTCATTTCCGAACACTCAACCACAACCTAGCGATTGAATCCAAAAGATGGCTAGGTATTGACAGATCAGAAAGATTGTGTTCTGAATGCAACTGCATAGAAGATGAGATGCATATTCTTTTCTCATGCTCTAAATTCAATAGACAAAGGCAGAAATTCATACCACGATTCTATACAGAAAACCCTAATACCGAGAAAACTAAAGGATTGTTTGCAATATGCAATAAACCGCTCCTTATCAAACTCTCCAAATACTTGTTAGCATCAAAGAAATTAAACAGCTAGACGAATTCATCCATCTTCTCACCCAATCATACACCCGAGTTATCTATCAACCCAAGTATCCATCGCCATCATTGTTAAAGCGATGCTAATCTCATCTCAAATGCGATAGATTGTACGATAGATTATAGTTTATGGATTCCATATCATTCACATCCTGTTACATTCCCTTACATGTATCACAATCATTTGCTTTGTAACATGGTGTAAACATTGAACAGTGAGCACCGTGATTTTGTTTACTCAAGCGATAGTGTATGGTGACATGTAAGTGCCAATGCATTACATTCTTTATTATTGATAATTTGATTGGAAGTTGTCATTGCCTATGGCAGTAACGGCTTCCGGTCAAATTGGTCTCAGAATAGTCATCAGCTTACTTGTATGATTGTTTTCATATCATATTGCCAAATTATATGTGACACCGCTATGCCTGAGCGTATTGACCAAGGCAGATACGCTAGTTTTTCCTTCTGATTTGTTGAAAAGTAAGGCATGACAGCCACCATAGGCTTTGGAAATGTACCAACGTTTAAACTACTCAAGCATGAATAGCTTTCTTTAGCGGCATGATAATAAGCTTAATATTATAGTATAGTTTACGAATGACGTGTTAGATCAGCTGAACAACTATTATATGAAGTTAGTTCTCCTTTAATACTGCCTGAAACACTGCAGGGGCAAGTGGCCCAAAAAAGTTAATAAATTGATTATTGTTGTTATCATTATTATGTAAGCGATCCCACTGTCGTAGCCCTCGTCGGCAGCGTGGCGGGGATGGTATGATAATAATAATAATAATAATAATAATAATAATAATAATAATAATAATAATAATAATAATAATATTGTATTTCTACCGCCATTGTCAATGTACAAATAATCCTCATATGCCGTTGTCACGGCCTGAGTGTAATAAAGAAAATACGAAAAGACGATGATATTGGCAATAATAATAATAATAATAATAATAATAATAATAATAATAATATGACTAAATTAAATTTTATCGATCTCCTTAATATTATACAATATTGTAAAATTAAAGATGGTAACGCTCTATATACGCATGCCAGTATTAAGACTGCCGCTGAGCAGTGGGTTTGCAGCAAAAGGTTTATCAGACGCGTGAGGCAATATGATATTACGTCATTTAATCTAACGGGAAAGGGTATACGTATTGGACACTTAAATATACAGCATTTAATGCCTAAAATAAGCCAATTAAAAATAATAATGGAAAAAAGTGTACAGGAAATAGAAATATTTGGTATAACAGAAGCATGTATAAGTAGTGTTGTTACGGATAATCAAATTGATATTCACGGTTATAGTGTTGAGAGAAAAGATAGGATAAATAATGCAGGAGGAGGAATCGTGATCTACATAGCCGAAAATCAGTCCCATCGTAGGAGACTTGATCTAGAAACTCTGAATATAGAAGCATTATGGATTGAGGTTACGCCCTATAAAACGAAATCATTTTTATTATGTTGCGTTTATAGACCCCCGGATTCCACTACAAGCTGGATAGACGAGTTTGAAGCTTTGCTAGAGCCGGCATATTCAGAGAATGCGGATATCATTCTCATAGGCGACTTCAATATTAATTTTCTCAAACCTATCGCGCAGAAATGGCAATCAGTAATGGAAATATTTCAACTTTTAAGCGTGTTCACTATCACGGACACTATGACTATATGTCATTTAGATACAGCCCGTATATCGGTCAAATTGAAACTTCTCACTGGAATGTGTGTACGACAAGAGAGCCGAAGTAGATTTCAAAAAGATATAGTCAATCCATTATGGCAATTATGTAAATCTGAACAGGAAACGTTGGAACGCTTTCTAGTCAGATGTCCGGCATTGGAATCCATTAGGCAGGCACCCATTCAGTCTATCGATGCCAGCCATCTGAAATATTGTCATTTAGGTGTTAGTGATTATTCGGCTGAAGAACTCGTATAACTTATATTAGATTGTACAAGAATCATCGATCCTGAGCTACTGAAGCCTGAGTTCCTGAGCACATTAGCGTTTCATGCTAGATGCTTAACTTACTTACGTCATACACTTAGTACAAGCTACTTAGTATGCCCAATTTCGCTACTCCTTCTACCTAATTGTTAATTATTGTTAATTGTTGATGGCAAACAAATATGGTTATTTTAATATAAAGAGAGTAATCTGATAACCAGCACACTGATAGTTCCACAAGGGAAGAACGCTAATCTGAATAATAAGACACACTTACGCATGATAATGCGGTTCACCTACAAAGGAGGTTATGATATGTTACAGATTACAAGATATAAAATTTGATATTGGTCGCGGCGCCGTTGGTCAACAGCGCAAATCAATATTGGGGGTGGGGGGGGGGGGGGTTACAGAGATGCCAAGAAGCTATGAATACTCCTAATCAGTAATATGAAAAATCAAAAGTAGGCCTATGTGTTTTTCCAAGCATGTAAGCATTTATCTCAAACCTCGCCATTTCAGATACTTTCAAGCAAACATTTCCCTATGCAACTCTGAGCGGTGGACACTCACTGCAACTCTAATTCTGAGCAGTGACGCATTCCACCACCAACGCCAATTGACCATTCCAGTTTTAGCTACGCCCCGCCAATCTCTGGCTAAGCTACACACACACACCGTGCTCGTGTTGGGATCGATCGATCCCTTAACTCCCTTACTATAAATTTCCAGAAAACTATACAGGTAAGCTGTTAAATATTTTTGAAACTAATTTAACTGGGTGCCAATTGCTTGTGTATTAAATAGTAAAATGCATACTACCTGGCGGACTATTAAGCGTTTAACACAGACTAAATCGAGTCATTCATGACGTAGTGATTATGACGTCATCATACACGTCACATAGTTGATCATGACGTCACATGATGGACGGATAAACTGGAAATGTCAATTGACGCATTCCACTACCTCCGTCAATGGACCTTTCCAGGTTACCCATCCATCATATGACATCATAATCAACTACTTGACGTGTAGGATGATGGCATAACCATGACGTCATGAATGGCTCGATTTAGTCCGTCTTAAACACTTAATAGTCCAACACGTTGTACGAATTTACTATTTAATATACATGCTGTTGAATATTTTTGAAACTAATTTGACTGGCCGATGGTAGTAACCCAGTCAAATGTGTTTCAAGATATTTAACAGCTTACCAGTATAGTTTTCTGGAAATTGACAGCTAGGTAGTTCAGGGATCGATCGATCCCAACACGAACGAAGTGTGGGTGGAGCTTAGCTAGGGACGGGCGGGACATAGCAAACAACTGGAAAGGACCATTGAAATATATCCTCTGTATCTGCTATCCGAAAATCATCAAAACGATGACCTGGACAAATTTACCATATCAGAACCGTAGAGTCTGAAAATTAAACGCCAGAGGCTTTTTCTCGCACCAGTCGTCTTCCTGAAGACGCCACAACTCGAGACCCGCGTAGATCCAATTTATAAGCAGAAATTCGGATGCTCCGTGCAACAGTTTCACATACATGTATTTATTTGGCATGGCTAATGAGAGGTTCGACTTATAAATGCAGCCTGGGAGAATCACCGAAGCCGTGCCAGCAATGTGCAGGAGGAAGATCTAATTAAAGTGAGCCGGCTAGAACAATCATGTCAAGACCTTTTTGAAGTTAGTCTAGTAGCAGAAGATGACTTTCAGAATGGGATAAGGCATACAATGAACATTTCTAGCGATACCACGCCCATTTTAAGTTCCGCTAATTTCTGCCGAATTATACGCGTGTTGGAATTAATATATTTACTTGGAAGCCTAAATTCCCGGAATCCCAATTTTAAGTTATTTATACCGGTAAGCTGTTGAATATTTTGAAACTAATTTGACTGGGGGATAGGCAACAACAGCTCCCAGCCAAATTAGTTTCACAATTATCAACACTAAATTGTAAATTCATCAAAGACATACTAAAAATCGTACACTTCATGCATGACCATTCGATTTTCTAAACGGAGATATGCCCCATTATGCCTGTGACGTCAGCTATCCGCTAACGTAATTGATTATGACGTTAATATACGTGAGTGACTGACGGATCGAATCCATCTGTTGTACGTGATATCAGGAGATCTCAAACTCCCAGCATGCATCGCGGCAGGCAGCCGTCGACGAAGGAGAATTCCCTAATATTCATAAAATGTTCCAGATATTATTTCCTAAAGACGTTATTTTAGCATGTCATGAAAACTCAATAAACGATTAAAATACAAGTAAAATACTAGTTAAATTATGGATAAAATGTGCATAAAACGGTGTAACGTGACAGGTTTATCAGGCCGAATCGCATTTCTGTCATATAATAATAATAATAATTGTATTGCCCTCTGGCAATGTTATTGGCCTATATACCTGCATGCAGGGAAAGTGAAGGTTTTTCCAACGGCAATCTCGCCCTAAATAGTGTTAACGATTTAAGACTATATGAGTGAGTGCGCCTATCTCCATTGAAACAGTTTGGCAAATTTCGACTAAATTTGCAATGATATGCGTTGTTTCCAACATGATTGCGGACTGTGAGACAACAGGGTTGTTTTGTGAGCCAGATATAGTATTGTGGATCGCAAGGTTGTATTTTGAATTGGGCAGGGAGGGTGGTGGTCCGATTTCCCAAGTTGGGGAGAGCGTGGAGATTTGTGATAGCGCATCGTTGACCTAGAGCGATTGAGTGACCAAATGCGTGAAATGACTGGCCGACCAACTGACCGACTGACCAAGGGACTGAATGAGCGAGCGAGTGATGGATGGATGGACGGCCGGACTGACTTACCGACCAACCGACCAACCGACCAACCGACCAACCGACCAACCGACCAACCGACCAACCGACCAACCGACCAACCGACCAACCGACCGATCGCTCGACTAACCGATACGTGTGTGCATGACGTAGCTACGTTATTTTGATTGTGACGTCAGCTAACATGTGTTGTGCTTGATTACAACGTCAAATACTTGAGGGACAGATCGGCTCTTCTATTGCCATTGCTAAGGCAGTTCAACCAAGGGACAGATCCTGCGCCACATGGGCTGACTGGTCCCAAACGTCCCGGGACATAATGAAGGATTCTAGTTTATCCATTAATCATATGACGCCGCAATCAACGATGTAACGCCTAGGCTGACGTTATATCAATTCACCTTCGCAGAGTATCCATCCATCATCAGACCTCGTATGACGTCTTAATCAGCACAGCGCGTGTATGATGACGTCATAATCATTACGTCACAAAGGGTTCCATATAGACTGTCACCAAAGCTCAAATAGTCCGACACGTTGTATGAATTGTATGTCTTTGTAATTCTTTGCTATTAAATAAACATGCTGTTGAATAGTTTGAAACTAATTTGACTGGGCGCTGTTGCTGCCTTAGGCAGCAAACAGCACCCAGTCAAATTAGTTTCAAAATGTTCAACAGCTTACCTGTGTAATATTTTGGAAATTGATAGTCAGGGAGTTCAGAGATCGATCGATCATAACACGAGCGAGGTGTGGGTGGAGCTTAGCTAGAGATGGGCGGGGCATAGCTAAAACCGGAAAGGTCCATTACGTCATAAATCGGGTGGCTAAATTGGTCACCCACGCTTAATAGGCCTTTCCACGTTTATCCATCGAACATATGACGTCCTAATAATGACGTCATGACTGACTGGATATATCCCGTCTTAAACGCTTAATAGTCCGACACGTTGTACGAATTGTATGTTTTTGCTATTTAATAAACATGCTGTTGAATATTTTGAAACTAATTTGATTGGGCGCTGTTGCTGCCTACGCTGGTGTTGCCATAGGCAGCAACAGCGCCAATTTAAATTAGTTTTAAAATATTCAACAGCTTACCAGCATAGTTTTCTGGAAATTGATAGTCAAAGACTTCAAGGATCGATAGATCCCAACACTGGCAAAGTGTGGGTGGAGCTTAGCTAAAGATGGGCGGGGTTTAGCTAAAACTGGATTCTTCCAATCACGTCCTTGGTATAGGTGACTGTGGAATGGAAACACTTGGAAACAGAGAACAATGAAGATGCTGTCAGTAGATAATGGCATCAGTTCAATGCCTTCAAAGTCTTTCATTAGGGTGTGCGGAACTCGTTCAGTAGACCTATAGAGAAATCTGATGCTGAGCAATGGAGGAATCCAGTTTTAGCTATGCACCGGCCATCTCTAGCTAAGCTCCGCCCACGCTTTGCCTGTATTCGGATCGATACATCATCTCTGAACTCCATAATTATCAATTTCCAGAAAACTATGCAGGTAAGGTGTTGAATATTTTGAAACTAATTTGACTGGGTGCCGTTGCTGCCTATGGCATCCTCAGCGCCCAGTTAAATTAGCTTCAAAATAGTCAACAGCATGTTTTTTTAAATAGTAAAGCCATACAATTCGTACAACGACGCTTAGTCAGTCATCAATTATGCGTCCGTGATGAACTTAGCGATGTCACTCATGACCTAATTGGTTATAGTATCAGCCTGCATCTGCCGTAGTTGATTATGACATCGTGTGGTTGATGGTTGAACTGGATTCATCCATTGTCGCCACAAGAAACCCACTGCCATGTCTCTAGCTACAGATGATGTAGGTCCTCAAAGGCACGACTGCTTTCTTTTTACCACAGACGACAGTGGAAAGGAACTTGTGAAAGGCAATGCAAAACGTGCATGTGCGCGTTCCGCACAAGAAGGCAGGCGGGCGAGCGGGCGGGCGAGAGGGTGGGCAGGCGGACAAGTGAGAGGGCGAGAGGGATGGAGGGAGGGAGGTACGGACGGATGGACGGTGGGGTGCATGAGTGAGTGAGTGAGTGGGTGGGTGGGTGGGTGGGTGGGTGGGTGGGTGGGTGAGTGGGTGAGTGTGTGAGTGAGTGAGTGAGTGAGTGAGTGAGTGGGTGGGTGGGTGAGTGGGTGGGTGAGTGAGTGAGTGAGTGAGTGAGTGAGTGAGTGAGTGAGTGAGTGAGTGAGTGGGTGGCTGGGTGGCTGGGCGGGCGGGCGGGCGAGTGAGTTCGTGCGAGCGTGCGAGCGTGCGAGCGTGCGAGCGCGCGAGCGTGCGTCCGTGCGTGCGTGCGAGGGAGGGAGGTAGGGAGTGAGGGAGCGGGGGGGGGGGGGAGGGATGGAAGGGTGTGCATACGTGCATGCCAGGGTTGAGGGAGGTACGAAAGAGTGCAGCGTATGTATGCGCGTGCGTGCGTGCGTGCGTGCGTGCGTGCATGCGTGCATGCGTGCGTGCCTGCGTGCGTGCCTGCGTGCGTGCGTGAGTGGGTGGTGGATTGGTGGGTGGGTGGGTTGGGGGAGGGAGTGTGGGAGGGAGGAAGCGAGTGTGCGAGCGAGCGAGCGAGCGAGCGAGTGAGTGAGTGAGTGGGTGAGTGAGTGTGCGAGTGAGTGTGCGAGCGAGCGAGTGAGCGAGTGAGTACGTGAGTGCGTAGGTTTGTGAGAGCATTAGTGCGTGTATGCGTGCTGCAGGGAAAGAGGGTGGGAGGGAGTGAATATGTGAATGCACGAGTGCGTGAGTGAGTGCGAGAGAGGGAGGGAAGGATGGAAGTGTACGTGCGTGCGTGCGTAGGTGCGTGCGTGAGTGAGTGAGTGCGTGCCTGCGTTCTTGCGTGGGTGCGTGCGTGCGTGCGTGCGTGGCCTCTTCTTATATAATCATTGGCCATGTCTGGTGCGGATCTGTTAAAAATCTGTGTGTGGTTGCAGCTCAAGGATCCATAGTTGAAATTCCCATAGGCTTATGTTGGACATGGAAAAGCAGATTTCTCGAAACCTGATAGCGTTGCCCAGCCACACACACACACCCACACCCCCACCCCACACCCCTAAAGGGTCAACTTGACGCTAAAGGATAAAATAAGGTGTCTTCTAACATTCTCTTTGAAGTTGTATGATGAAAGGGAGATTACTTATGTCAAACATGAAAATTACAAATTTTGACCCGCGAATGAACGTGACCCAAGGGAGATATTAAAATTTTCATTGCAAATTATTTAGATCTCTTAATGTTCTAGAATCTGACGCGATTTGAAGAGAATCATAATAAAACTCATGGAGCGCATGTAGGTCACATATTCATCCCATAGGTTTAGCCTACTATTGGGATATGTGGTAATGAAAAGCTGATTTCTCCAAAACCATTGAGATTGAGCCGCTTCAAAATTTATATGAAATCAAGTCTGTATAGTCCCTATAAGATCGTCGATTTTTAAGTCGGTCGGAGCAAAATAAATTTCGGTGGCCATTTTGAAAAAATTATTTTTACCATTGTCAATCCGGATTCGATTTCTGCAAAAAACGAAATCTGGGATTTTTTACCAAAATGTGCACCTGACGGCCATTTTGGAAAAAACCCGTTTTTCAAAAAACATCCACAATGATAACATCCTAACGAAGTATGGATATTTATCTGATCAAAACTCTAGGCGTAGTCGCAGTTCAAAGAGCCATGCTGCAAATCCCCATTCATTCCCTATATGGTCATATTCAATGTATTGACGGTCAAAGGTCAAGGTCATGGCTTAGGTGGACAGACATCTTCAGGACCCCAAGGGTAATATCCTGACCAAGTACGGTAGCGATCTGTTCAAAACTCCAGGTGTTTCACACTTCAAATATCACTACTGAAGGCCTCATGTGCCTTTGTAAGGCCTGAGTGAATAAAACGTGAACTTGAACTTGAAAATCCACAATTTATTTCCGATGGGACTATTTTGCCCGCGGAAATAAAAACACAAGCGCACGATTCCAGACGGGGTAGCAGTAGTTCGCCCAAGTTTGGAGTTGATCGGAGGAAAACTGTAGGAGGAGATGCGGTGCAAAGGTTTTGACGACGAGTAAGGAAGAAAGAAGACAGATCCTGAGTGATTAAATATTCGACAGCTTACCTGAGTATTTATTTTGAAATTGATAATTTGGGAATCCAGGCGTCAAATGACTGACGCGTGCGTTTTATAAATTTAGCGAACGCAGGAATTATACATGCGTATGCGTATTACCTAAGCGATATTGCCGAAATCCCAGATTACATGCTCGAATTCGACTAAGAGCGTATAGAATCATGTCAAATTCGGTCACCTGTACGTAACTACGTCGATGTAATCATACCATATCTTTTGTTTGACTATGTCTTTCGGCTAATCAAATGTAATTGAATTCGTTCAGTTTTTAAAGATTTGGCCGTGTAAACCAGACTATTGGACAACAGCAGATTCATTCCGCAAAATAGGCATTCATTTCTATAGCTATAGTCATCCCGTTGGTCACTATATTGGAATCAACTTATATACTTTGAATCCTGAATTCGCACAATCCCAATTTCAAGGTAACTATGCAGGTAAGGTATTGAATAATTTGAAACTAATTTGACCGGGTGCTGTTTGACAGCACCCAGTCAAATTCGTTTCAAAATACTCAACATATTCAACAGACTGTTTATTAAATAGTAGCCTAAAGCCATGCAATTCGTAAGCATGACGGACTTTTCATTGTTCGCGACGGAGCTAGATACGTCACTATACATTGCGACGTCAGCCTAGATGTGACGTAATTTAGTATGACATCATAGACTTAAGTGACCGATCGGATCACTCTGTTACTAATCCAATGTTTAGTATCTAACTATTTACCCATGGATATGATTAGATACGCATATCACTGGCAAACAAACATACTATACTACAGTTTTAACTTTGATAATAATGCTTTTATTATTAGCTCGCTGACTTCATCCCTTCTCCTGTAAGAGCTGTGACGGTTCCATACAGTATGACCCACGCTTCCTTCGTCGCTGGTGTGAACTTGTCCCCGAGTTTATAAGATAATGTCTCTAGAAGAACGGGTCCTAAATGCTACAAGCGAAACACAAGAAGAACAGTCAGTGATTGAAGGTACTCGCCCTCTGCACGTATGGGCTAAAAACCGCCATGTCCCTTACACAGTTAGTCCCTTAGTCAGTAAGTCCCTTAGTCAGTTAGCCCGTTAGTCAGTTAGTCTCTTAGTCAGTTAGACCGTTAGTCAGTTAGTCTCTTAGTCAGTTAGATCGTTAGTCAGTTAGTCCGTTAGTCAGTTAGTCCGTTAGTCAATTAGACAGTCAGTTACTAAAGCGTATTCCCGACTTATCTAAAAGAATTACTGATACAATTTGGTTCAAATTTTAACACAACAAAGGAACATGCCGAGCAACAGGATTTTCAGCCGAAAATTTGGACCAAATTTTAACACAGGAAATGACGTGACCATAAATTAGGATTCCACAACTTTCGCTGTAACCCGAGAGAATCCGGTAAGTCCGAAAAAAACTAGAAAATGCAAGAAATCCGAAAAAATCCGGACCCTGCAGCTACCGAGATTCTATCGACATAGTTTCAGAATGTACACAATTTTCAGATAGTTTAACCCCTCAGGTGTCAACGTAACCCTTTAAAGGTCAAACTGACCAACAACAACTTTGCAGTGGTCGTCAGACATGGCTATTTGAAAGGAATAGAGAAGAGTATTTTTGAATATTTACCACTAGAATGACTGGCTCGGTTACCGAGCCAGTCATTCTAGTGGTAAATTTTCAAAAAATACTCTTCTCTCGGCCTGCAGATAAACACTGACTGAGTAAAAACTTTCATTTTCTTTACCATTATCCATTTAACGGTTAAGCCGGCGACAAAAAATTCAGTGGCAAATTTCCAAAAATATTCTTCTAAAATTAAAATATCGACCATCAAAAATGTTTAATTGATATATCAAGTAGTATTTTGAGCGGTTTGAGGCGATGTTGACTCAAGATGGGTTGATTCCTGAATATGAGCAGAATACATATCTGTGTTTTTCGTATTTTCTTCATTACAGTCAGGCCGTGATAACGCCATATGAGAATTAGTTGTACATTAACAATGGCCGTAGAAATACAATATTATTATTATTATTATTTTTATTATTATTATTATTATTATTACACCATCTCCGCCGCACTGCCGACGAGGGCTACGACAGTGGGACCGCTTACATAATAATGATAACAACAATAATGAATTTATTATTCTATTTTGGGCTATTTGCCCTTGCAGTGTTTCAGGCAGAATTAAAGGAGAACTAACTTCTTATCATAATAGTTGTTCAGCTGATCTAACACGTCATCCGTAAACTATAATATAATATTAAGATTGTTATCATGCCGCTAAAGAAAGCTATTCAGGCTTGAGTAGCTAACGTTGGTATATTTCCAAACGCCTATGGTGGCTGTCATGCCTTACTTTTCAACCAATCAGGAGGAAAATCTAGCGTATCTGCCTTGGTCTAAACGCTCAGTCATAGCGGTGCCACATATAATTTGACAATGTGATATAAAACAATCATACAAGTGTTTTGAAATAACCCTAGAATATAAGGATCCACTTCTATAGCTTTGCCCCTCGGGCACTTCTGGCAAATCTCCGCCCACCGTGTGTAACTATGGTGGAATCCATTTCTATACAAGCCTACTTTAAACCTTGTGTTTTCAGAATCCCATTTTAAGGGAGCCCTATCTATACGGGTAAGGCTTTAAATATTTTGAAACTAATTTGACTGGGCGATGTTGCTACTTATGGCAGCAACAGCGCCCAGTCAAATCAGTTTCAAAATTTTAAACCGAATATTTATTAAATAGTATGTCTACCAAAGTCATACACTTCGTACACTTGCCGGACTTTTCAATGTCCATGACGGAGCTAGATACATCATTCATTAAGCATTTTGATTGTGAGCTCAACGTACATGTGACGTCAGCCGACATGTGACATCAGCCTACATGTGGGGAATTTTTGTAATTGTCCCTCGAAATGGAGGCCTTCACGTGGGAATTAATTTCCTTGGTACCATTGTTTCCTCGTGAAGGATTCATGTCTGAAAGACATTTTTTGTGAAGGCAAAGATTCTTCTCCTGGTCCTGTCAATAATGTGATTGATGGATGTGGCTGTTAGCAGGGGATGAACGTGCATACATCTCTATGTATGGAGAAGGCTGGTGGAAAGCCTTTGAAGACTGATGCATTGAAGAAGACAAAAATGTAATCGCAATCACAAACTTGGGCACGATTATAGAGAATGGCGTTCTATTAAGTCATCTTACAGATGGCCAGACAACATAATTTCCAACAATGCACTATACAAGATGTGCAATACGTCGCCGCTGTCTGTAAAAGTCGCCCAGCAAAGATGGTCCATGTGTGGCCATGTGCTAAGGATGCCAGTAGAGACACACCAGCACAGGGAGCCTTGGAATTCGCCCTGCTCGGAGCCAGCAAATACAAAGCCAGGAGAGGATGTCATTGCATAAATCTGCTAAGCGTGCTACGAGGTGACCTCAAGAAAGCAGGACTCGGTACACTCAAGTCAAGAATGGACCTGAGGAAGCTAAGGATTTCGGCTGAGGACACGACACAGTTGGCAAAAGTGAAGAAGGACTGATTGCAGCTGTAGGATGTTTCTACTATTACAGCCGCAGAATACAGTAATCATACATACAGATGGGATTACCATGCTGGTTATGGAAGCAAGAAGTATAACGCTATAGAGTTTGATGACTCCAGAAGGGAGTATGGTTCATGAATATAAAATGGTGGAAATAACATTACAGTTTCATCATGCACAATGAACTGGCACCTGTGGACACCTTAGCGCAAGTTCCCTTATACTTCTGTTCATGACAAGTGCTGGGAAAGCGTCTTCTTGAGCGCACCCTTCATTCCCATAGAGAAAGCTACAGACATGTTCACAAAGAAGATACGTATGATGTAATTGTACACACGCGCGTAAGATTGAAAGATGCCAATCAATGGTTGGCAGGCGGTCAAAACAACAGTCTCCGCTGTTCAAATTAAACACTAATCTGAAGATCAGCGACAAGCCAGCAATACGTTCGAAGCAGCGAAGTAAACAGGAAACACATAGAATGTTATTTGAGATCTGAGGAGAGAATGGTACCCTATGGATAACAATCAACTAACACTGTATCGTATTGGATATTTTATAGATTTACTTACAATGCCTTGACAACTACCATATATGTTTAGCTATTCCCCACTCCCCCATAAACCGTTTCCGGTATCGATAGATCCCTGAACTACCTTACTATCAATTTGCAGAAAACTGCATATAAGCTGTTGACTATTTTGAAACTAAGTTGACTGTGTACTGTTGCTGCCTTTAGCAGCAACAGGGCCCAGTCAAATTAGTTTCAAAATGTTCAACAGCACGTTTATTAAATAGTAGACATACAATTCTTCGTACAACAACGCTTAGTCCGTCATCAATTAAGAGTTCTTGACGAACTTAGCTACGTCATTCACAACGCAATAGATTGTGACGTCATCCTTAGCTTCTAAAACGAGGATTTTTCTGAGCATTGATCCTAATTGTTCTAATATTCAGTCTTGTTTGAAAACTTTCTTTCAAATAAGAACAGGGAAAATGTGGTATACTAATTGCTCAATAATTATAAACCAGTGCATCATCCTAGCATTACTAATGTTTTATGGCAAAAAAAATAGTATGGTTAACACATATAACGAGTACCCCCTTTAATTATTTGTATTTTGTGAATACACTGAGTCAGCACTACACAATATCTTATAATCAAATTGCTCTCAATTATTGCGATTTCAAATAAAAAATAAAACCATAAACATTTATTTATTGTGGAATGTCCCCTTAACTGTCCAGTATATATATAGGGTTCTCTAAGTAAAGGAAATATAAAATGGCCATCCACAATTCACAAGTATCGTACATTTAATCTGTTTCCACATTGGATATAAAATTCCCAAATTCGCTTTGTAAAGATCAATGAATCTTTTAATGCCAATTTTGTGCACTTTCCACTAAATTTACGAACGTGGACCTACACATAAGAAATGCGTGATCAACACCTCAGGATTGGTCTACAGTCATTAGCAAACCTTTCCAGGCTTTCTGTGAAGATTCCCTCAAAATGTGTCACCTATCGACCACAACTAGCAGCCACCATTTTGTAATTGAATGTGATGCAACATTCTGATTGGTCCTTGCGTGAAATGTCATTTTATGGGGAGCACTCAGAAAGTCAGTTCAAAATGGCCACCTTACTGGAATATTTGCATGGCTATTTTACGCTGATTTGTCTATTGTTGTGTGATAGAAGTTAGAGAGTTAGTAATCGGTCAATCACACCATCAGCAATGCCATCACTAATTTAACAATCAGAATACCACTGTTTCATCCAAACCAAGCAGTGTTACACGCACTCTGATTGGTCAATTGACGATGTCGTCACTTATGGCATATGCGAGAGATGGATAACTCTAAATACACCACTGTCTATGCATATAATTCGTGTCCAGTACACTTACGAATATAAATATTTCCAAGCCGCCATCACTATCTACGGTCGTCTTTGTACCAAACTAGAATATACTTAACACCGACAGAGTCCAACGCCATGTACCGTCGTCTTCCATCCATAATTTCCAACTTTGTATCACCCCTCGGCGAATACGTAGGATCGTACACCCGGATCGCCGGAATAGGTACTCCGTTCGCTATGCAATTCACCCAATATTTACACGATTGGTTCCATTCTGGGTTGAGCATAATCGATGGCAGAACGATAGTGCTCAGAGTCACCCATTTATATGTCACTAAGATATCATTATCGCTGTATTCTGGCGGGAACATCAACGGCCACTGGTTTATCACGTCGAACGTGGATGTGATCGGTCTCAAACTGCCGTCACGCATCGGTAGGTTTGAGCTTTCGCCATCCTCTGCTCCATGTTTCTCGTCGTTGCTCTGTTGCGGTTTCGACAGATAATTAAAATAGGATCTCACATTTTGAGACGTATAATTATCCTGATTTGCTGACATTCCTATAAATTCTTGTTAAATACGCGATTAACAGAAGCTAATCATGAAACCGTTTACCAGACTTTTATCTAACACTCAATTTTATGCAAACAAGCACAGTGCACTTCGTATCAAAATACGATAGATATTCGTTTATAGTGAGTATTCAAGAACTGAATAGCTAAAGCTAGTAACCTAGTTTGTTGATGGATATATAACCCGTTTTACACTGAAATTTGTGAAGGCATATCGGTATATGGATGATGGTATACCAAAATAATTACCAGTATACCCGCACGGGATACTTGTTTTTCATACTTGCATTAACTTGAGTGAAAGTAGTTGCTGTCCATGTCAGATCATTATAAGAATGCTTTGGAGAGTATTGTATATCTCTCATGTGATGGAGGCCTGATTTGCAGCTCGTAGATAGCGATCCCGTTGACAAGAGTTATTGCGTAAATATAGCCCAAAGTGCCATCTTTGTCCCGTGATTGAGCCGCTCTGTCTTATCACGCCGTCCATGCGTATATGCTGTAGCACGTCTATTGATAACGTACACATGTCAAAGATGTTATGCATATTAGGTACCAATAGACCCGTAGATAGATATAGGTAGACAAACTGCCAAGTGAGCATACGGACGGGCTGGCGGACGGGTAGGTAAATTGGTAAGTAAATAAGTAGTTAAGAATCTAAGTAGGTAAGTAGGGAGGTATGTGTGCACGTTGGCAGCCGGATCGATACATGGGAGGGTAGGATGGACAGACGAACGAAAGGGGAGAATAATAAATATAGAGATGGACGGACGGAAAGTTTTGGAAACACATTATATGCATGATCTTTGAGAATGGTTCAATATGTATCACAATGGAGGAATGCCACGCCCATCCCTAATTAAGCTCCACCAACGATTTGCTGGTGTTGCGATCGATTGATGCACTCATTCTCTGAATCTCAATTTCCAGAAAACTATACAGGTAAGTAAGGCGTTGAAGATTTTGAAACTAGTTTAAAAAAATTCAACAGAATGTTTATTAAATAGTAAATACATACAATTCGTACAACAACGCTTAGTCCGTCATCAATTATGCGTTAGTAACTTATATATGTCATTGATGACGTAATTAGTTATGATGTCAGCCTACACGTCATATAGTTGAATATGACGTCGTATAACTGACTGAGAAATTGTAATCATACATTTGAAATGACTATACACCTGTGCAAAAGTTAAGCACCACCCTATTTTTACGCACATGCGAGGGTATATTCATGTGCTATGAAGAAAGCAATAGCATAAACATTTTTGTACCCATCCATCTTAGTGCAAGAGGTAATAATGCAACTAGAGGAATGCTGATTATGATGGTGGGGAAACACTGTATGTTTTTGTTTGAACTTGAAAACGAGGCCTGAATATGGTTACGTTGACACAACTGACAACTATTGCCCTACAGTTGACACACGTGGCTAGATTGTCATTAATGGTGTCTGAAAACGAAGTTTAACATCTGTGCACGAGTTTGAGACTGTCATTATTAATACCGGGTATATCCACCTTGTGCCTGGATGACGGCCTGGACACGACGTCTCATGCTGGTCACCAACCGACTGATACGCCATTGTGGTATTCGTTGCCATTCAAGATGGAGTGCGTCTGTTAATTCCTGTAGGTTCTGCACAGGAGGATCCCTCCTTCTCACCATGTTTCCCAGAATGTCCCAGATATGCTCAATAGGGTTCATGTCAGGGCTCCTAGCTGGCCATGGTAGGGTTTCGATGGCATTCTGGCGGAGGTATTCATGCACAGCTCTAGCACGATATGGTCGGGCGTTGTCATCCATGAATATAGGGTGGGTTCCAGGTGCATGATTTACAAAATGAGGGACCACAACTCTATCCAGTATGGAATCTTGATATCTTTGTCCATTTAGTGTTCCAGGTACAGTCAACAGATCCAGCCTACAATCAAATGAGATGCACCCCCATATCATAACGGAACCTCCACCAAATGGAACTTCTTCCATGATGTTACGTTGGTCGTACGCCGTGCGTCTGGACCTCCATACACGAGTTCGACCATCTGTGGCATGAAGCAGGAACCGACTTTCATCGGACCAGTGTACCCGTCTCCAGGATCTCATGTTCCAGTGTCTTCTTTCGTTGCACCACCTCAGACGCTCCTCTTTGTGGTGTGCAGTGAGGAGAGGGCATCTGACAGGTCTCCTAGCTTTCATGCCAGCAGCATACAGTCTCCTTTTGACGGTAGACATTGACACTCTATTGCGCGTTTCCCATTGCTGGCTGAGCACTCTGCTGTTGGTGAATGGAGATCTCCTAACAAGGCGTACTAGGGCTCGATCATCACGGGCAGTAGTCTTCTTCGGTCTTCCAGATCTAGGCGTGTCCTTCACCTCGTTAGTTTGCCCATGTTTTGCAATCAAACGACTGATTACAGTATGGTTAATGTTCAGCTGTCTGCCAATCTCTCTGCATGACATACCAGTGGTATGCATGCCTATGATTTGCCATTTCACACGATCACTTAACCTTCGTCTTGCCATAGCGGTTCACAATCAAGAGCTAATTATCTCTGTACAAATAAACCACGGTCATGAACACAAAATTCCTAATCTTGTCGCCTAAATCTGTATGTAATGTTCTACACCTCAAACTGGACTTTTACATAACTGAACACGTGTGCTGTTTCCCGCCACGCACGGACATCAAGCGGCGTGAAGTCATGCATGTATGTGCATTTCGTACTTGGAATTATGTCAGCTAACGCGGGGACAAAAAGTATGGCAGCCTAGTTGTACCATCATGTTTCTACGTTCTATTGTTTTTGCTGGTGCTTAACTTTTGCACAGGTGTATAAATAAAACACATTCCATTTCCGTAACGAGTAGAAATTGTATTTGTGTCATAGAATGCACCAAACCGCTTTTATGCAATGCGTGACATAAGTCAACTCTTGTTTGCCACATCGCTCTCTTGATATGATCCTCAGAAACTTGCCTCAGATGGTGAAGATTTACTTTGTCGCAGCAAACCATGCTATCGGACACATGATGACGCATTTATGGACAGGTAGATGTTTTCTACAATCTGTAGTGGCTGATACTATGCCAATTTATAACCACAAATGGTGGACGGTCTAGATCATTGCGAAATGATGTACATCCTGGAGTAATACATCCGTATTCCTTTAATGCATAGTGGATTTAGACGTGGAGGCAGCTACGCAGACATTGTATGGACTCAACACATGCTTGTGTCAGTAGTCATGTCCAAAGACTGATTTTCACAAAATGGGCATTGACATGTCACGAGCGTGCAACACAATTAAACGCTCACAGATCCTAGATGTACTACCTCAGGCCAGTTGAAAAAAAAAGAAGAGCTGCGACTAGTGAGGTTAGCACCAGCAGAAACCAAGCTGAGAGTACGAGTCGAGTAAGTAAAGTCTGCAAAGTTCAATTGTTTCCCCACAGGGAGATGGTCTATCGCCTTTGATTTCCACCTGGTACCTTGCTGCAGCCGAGAAATCTACGCGGGAAAGTTCCACAAGACATAACCCGTCTGTTTCCATACTTGGTATGCCGCTAGAAATGGAATATGCCGACGATGTGGACTTCATAGACGAGGAAATGAAACTCCTTGCCGAACTACTTCCAATCGCTGCAAGCAAACTAAGAAATGAGAATCTCTATGAATGAATCCAAAACAGAGTTCACTCACATACACATATCGATAAAGCACGAAGCTAATGAAAATGGCGATACACTTCGTGACGGCGAACCATGGAGGAAAGGAAAAATTCTGAACTCAGTGCTCTGCAGTACTGCTGACATTGCTGCATGCTGCGTCATGGGGAACATAGCTTTCCAGTCCTTCTGGCAGCTATGGATTCATAGATCAAAGGTGCCCTTGGCAAACGAACTACGGCTATACAATGCAACCTGCGTATCATTGATGCGGTACAACTGTAACAGTTGGGCAGCTCCAAAACCAGCTCTAGAAAGCTTGATGCCTGCCATCCCAAACACAGCCGCACCATCACTGGACACCGATGGCGGAACAGCATAATATCCAACGATGCACTATCCAAGATGTGTAATACATGGCCACTGTCCGTAAATGTCGGCCAGAAAAAATGGTCCGTGTTTGATGCCTTGCGACCTCACGAAAACAGGACTCCCTACACTCCAATCAAGAATAATCTTGAAGAATATGTTGGCTGAGGGCAAGACAGAGTGGTCATAGGCGTAGTAGGACTGATTGACGTTTTACTACCACAGCTGCAGAATACATTACATCATCATCATCATCATCATCATCATCATCATCATCATCATCACCATCATCATCCCTTTAATATTAGTAAACCAAATATGGAGTCCTAGCTTTGCTTTGATGGTCAATATACATAACTCCATCTTCATAATACATAATACAGGCTGGTTTGGTAAATTCTAAGCTGGCTATTTCAGGATCATCTCAAGAGAACTATCTTCCCAAACATCAAACGCTTAACTGAGTCTACTCATTACATATTTCGGCTGTACAATCCCATTCTTTATCTTCATATCAGTGAAGGTTAGAGTGGCAGATTTGGTAATGGAGGATCTCAGTTTATCGATCAATCATCTGACGTCATAATCAACTACGTGACGCGTAGGATGACGTCATAATCACTTACGTCATGAATGGCGTATCTAGGTTTGTCACGAACGCTTAACTGATAACGGACTAAGTGTTGTTGTACGAATTGTATGTCTGTACTATTTAATAAGAATTATGTTGAATATTTTAGAAACTAATTTAACTGGGCGCTAGTCAAATTAGTTTCAAAATATTCAACACCGGAGGCATGCATGTATAGTTTTCTTGAAATTGAGATTCGGAGAGTGCAGGAATAGATGGATCCCAACACGTGCGAAGCGTGAGGCGAAGCTTAGGTAGAGATGGGCTAGCGAGGGTACTAGTCATCTATGACTGATAAAACTTACATTGTATTGCTCTATTCCGACGCCATTGTTGTGGTGGTTCACGCCCTGTTTCTTGAGCATGCGCGCTAGACATGGTATGTCATCAAGTTGGTTAATCATAGATGATAGGTTGTACATGACTGTGGTTGCGTGCGCGCGCAGATGGTAACTGTCTTTGAGGTCAGCTAAGCTTTGTCCTTTAAAGTCAGCAAAATAATCTTTATAGGCTGGGTATTTCTCGAAGAACCTGAAAGAAATAAATTTATTATTTTAGTAGTAGTAGTAGTAGTAGTAGTAGTAGTAGTAGTAGTAGTAGTAGTAGTAGTAGTAGTAGTAGTAGTAGTAGTAGTAGTAGTAGTAGTCGTGCTGATTTGGCTCTGCTATTGACGTCGATTTAAGACGCGTTCTATTACGCATTTATGATTTATTTTTCGTTTTGCTTCTTCATAAATGGAGATATGTTGAGTGTGTTGTATTTATTTCTGCAAATGTTGACGTTGGAGCTCATATTTTTTTCAAACTTGTGGCTCACTCCGTTCAACCCATTAACCGCTGTCGCTGCCGTTTCGACCTTGCTTGTTCAATTGTATGTTGTCCTCCTTTTGTTGTGCTTATCTTCCTGCTTTCACGTTGGTTGGTGAAAGCGTTTTTAATGTTGGCCGATTTCTGAATTGCGTATCGTCTTTATACCTGTAAGCTGGCCTCTGTGTGTATATGCAGGCGGCTTACTCACTGTTCAGTTCACCTGTGTTAGATTGGCCTGCATGCAAAGCGGCCAGTTTTAAAGGTGGTCAGATGCGCTGTTTTTATGGCGGCAATAGAAATGTCTTCCAAATATAAGCGGACATTAAGTTTTAAATTAACCACAAGAGGAGGGAATGTATCGGCCATAGACGTATATCATGGCTTAAAAGATACCGTCGGTGCCGGGCCTATGGTGTTAAAGGGCCTGATTAATATAAATCGTAATTTATGGAACGTGTCTTTGAACAGTAACGAAGCAAAGGAGAAGCTTTTAGACAGCGTTTTGACAGTGAATGGAGAGATTTGTGGTGTAGAGGAAATTGATAGTGATAAACTAGTGGTGAAAAGTAAAGCCCCTTTGGAGATCCCTAATGAGCGGCTAACATCTGAGCTTAGCCAATATGGGAAGATTTTAAAAGTTGAGAAGGAGACATATCGATTTGATAAGACGTTAGGGAATGGTGTTAGGCGCGTTTATTTTGAGAAAGTAGATAAACCGCTACCAACTAAATTGTCCATTAATGGCATTTTCATTCTTCTCTTATGGTACAGAGGGCAAGTTAAGGAATGTTTGTTCAAGCACCAGCCATTTAGCAGGTGATTGTCCTCAGAAAAATAAGCGCCTTGTATGTGGCATTTTAAATGGCGATGCCATAGCAAGATCAGTAATAACACTGCAATGGCACAATCAAAGCAACTTCAATGTGGCGCGCCAAATGAAAAAGCCTCTGTGCCGATAAAGGATAAGGAGAGGTTAGCACGAACTACAGCATTAATTTCAGTTGTGCATTTGTCAGCTACCTCGTCCATAGCCGTAGCAAGAACTGAAAATAATGACGACATAGAGATTCTAGAAGAAGGAAGTATTTTGATTCCAGTTGGTCCTAGTGAAGATCAACCAGTTGCTGGATAGAATGTAACTGATAGTTACAGTGACAGTCTCAATCACAGAGTTTGCCATGTGGACAAAATAAATTCATGTCGCAATTGACGGAGGAAGAGGAAGAATTCCCTCCGCTTCTTTTAAGTCGCATCTCTGGCATAATTAACATCAACAACAGCCCTGAGAATGTCGCAATAGATGGAGGTATTTCAATATTGGATGCTATGGATACCCCTATTAGTAATAGCGTCGGAGGGAATAAACGTCATCAAATTGATTCTGGACCTGAGAGTGATGTAGAAGAAGATGATATTGAGGATGACAATATGTCAGTGGCTAGGTCAGAATACTCTGTCACTTCGCATGTGGCCAATGAAATGGTTATGTTTCGTTCCGATGGAGGTAAAACGCTCGTACCCTATATAACAGCAAAAGGGGTACACTATAGACATTTAAGATGTGATTCCGATGTTTCGAAGTACAGCCATTTGAAAATTGTTTATCTGAATAATCATGATTTTAACAGTAAGCTGGGTAAATGGGCTAAAATCGAAATAATGGTGTTAAGATAACAAATCCCAATTAGTTTTGCCATCGTAGCGGTGCTATATATTACCTTACTAATTATGATTATTATCACCTTAAATTGCAGGGGTTTGAATACAGAATTAAAGCAAAGGTCTTTGTTACAAGAACTTGAAAGGCAAAACACAGATATGTCATTACTTCAAGAAACTAAAATACACAATCCAGAAGTTTATAATTCGTTTAAAGAGTTCTTCAAAGGCGAATTGTACTTTTCATTAGCAACAGACAATAGTACAGGAGTTGCTATTCTTATTCTCCCCAGATGCCTTAAATATGATAATGTCATATCATCATCAACTGATACAAATGGGCGTTGGGCTAAAATATCGATGACTATTTCTGACTCAGTTTTAAATATTATGTGTAGCTATGCGTGTACATGGTCCTCGTCGTGCTTTTCTAAAGAGTTTATCAACTAGTATACATGCAGGGACTGAGAATCTCGTCCTAGGTGGTGATTTTAATTGTATTTTAGATTTTAATAAAGATAGACGATCTTCGGCTGTTTATACTGGCACATCACACATTGAGTTGAACCAGCTCTGTGATTGAGAATGCTTATTCGACAGTTATCGGCTGTTAAATCCTGATGGAAAGCAGTTCACATGGTGTTCAGCTGATGGGCACGTTGCCTCAAGATTAGATAGGATTTATTTGCAGGAGTCTTTTAAAGGCAAACAAACTCGGACAAAAACTGTACCTCTATCATTTTCAGTTCATAACATGCTAAGTATTACCTTAGATAATGCTGACTGGATTAAGCAAGGAAGTCGATATTGGAAATTTAATAATTCACTCCTTCATGATATTATCAGCGTGTCCAAAACTTGTGGCAATACTGGCTCGGAAAAAGGGACATATATGAACATTTAATTCAATGGTGGGAGGAGGGCAAAAATAGTCTGGCTAATATTTCACGACAGTATGCTAATAAATTAGCACGAGATAGACGAAAACACTGGAAAGCCATGGATAAACTTTTATTACGAAACTCCAATAAAGTAAATCTTGGAGAGGAAGGTTATGGTGATCTTTTACTACAAACAAAGAGCAAAATAAATGAGTTAGATAAGTATATGTTTGAAGGTGCCAAAATTCGTTCACGAGCTCAGATGCAAGCTGAGGGTAAAAAACCCACACAGCTTTTCAGCAGTTTGGAAACGGATAGGGGCATAGGAAAAATTATTAGACGTGTAAAATCAAATGATGGTGTAAATCTTGATTCAACAGCTGATATAACAAGAGCTGTTCATCATTTTTATCAATGTCTCTATTCATCTGAAGGATGTGATGCTGCAGCAACTGCAAATGTTTTAGGTAACATCAAGAAAACATTGCCTGATTCAAGCCGTGTAATGTGTGATCAATCTTTAACATTGAAAGATTTAACTGAATCCTTACGTGGTATGAAAGCAAGCAAAACCCCTGAATGTGATGGGCCTACAGCAGAATTGTATAGCACATTCTGGAGTATACTAGGGCCATCATTGCTGCAGGTCGTACATGAAATTGTGTAGATTGGCAACCTTCCGCCTTCCATGTCTCAATCATACGTTCGAATACTTTATAAGAAGGGTGAAAGGGAAGATTTGAGAATTTACCGACCCATATCTCTGCTGTGTGTGGATTAAAAAATAATTTCAAGAGCTCTGTCACTAAAACTAAGCAGAGTTTTGGAGGAAGTGACTGACCCTGATCAGACCTGTGGTGTTCCAGGCAGAAGCATTTTAACAAACGCCTTTCTTATACGGGACTTACCTAATTTAGTGGAGAAAGACAAAATACTAGCAGCAATCATTAGTCTTGATAATGAAAAGGCATTTGATCGTCTAGTGGGATTTTCTTTTTAAGTCTGTACGTTGTATTGGCTTAGGGCAAGATTTTATTAAATGGTTCAAGATATTGTATACTAATATAAGTAGTCGATATTTGGTCAATAATCATTTGACTGACCCTGTAATTTTAAAGCGCGGCGTTCGACAGGGATGCTCATTGTCACCCTTGTTATTTGTGCTTGCCATGGAGTCATTTGGGGCAACAATACGTGAACATAAAACATTTAAAGGAATTGCTATACCAGATATTGTAAGGCCGTTGAAGGTTTCACAATATGCTGATGATACCACGGTATTCATAGGAGATAATTATGATTTTAGTCGCCCAGAAAGAACACTGGCTGAATTTAAGAAAGCATCTGGCCTAAGAATAAATCTGTTGGTTTGTTTCTTGGTGAGTGGAATTCCCGAAATGATGACGTCATGGGAATAAAGCGGTCAGACAACAATATTAAAGTGTTGGGAATTTACTTCAATAGGAAAATGGATCCCTCAATGAACTGGACATATCGCCTTACTAAAGTGAAACATATACTAGCAGGTTGGAGGCGGCGTCATTTGTCAATTTTTGGAAGAACTTTTGTCATTAATAATTTGGCAATGTCCGGGCTGTGGTATACAGCCTCAGTTGTCCAGATGCCAAAATATGTAGAAACTGAAATTAGTGAATTAATTCTTGCATATTTCTGGAAAGATAAAACTAACCTCGTATCAAATGCTGTATGTTTCAACAAAAAACAAAATGGCGGGTTAGATTTAGTTCACATACCAATAAAATGTGCGTCTTTAAAACTGAAATTTCTGTATGAATTACATTATGAAGATTCGTCTGGGACAACCGTTTCACGCAAGTTGCTCCAAAGTTACAGAGGACCATTTCCAGTTCCAAGTATCTTGTTTTCAAATACACCACCTCCAAATATTCTGAGGATTCCTGGGGTATATCAAGACTTACGCAAGGCATTAAGTATGTTTTCTAAAACCGCTCCATCGCCCTTGGTATGGGGAGATGCTTTAAACCAACAATTGTGGGGAAATGATAACATTACCCTGTCCAATAGAGCACTTTATTTCCCATTATTAGCAACTAAAGGGATCCAGCATTTAGCAGATGTGATTACTTCAGATTCCCGAGCGTCGGTTTCCAGGCAAACCATATTCAGAGAAATGTAAGCTGAGACCCATCGACGCTCAGAGATTATTAATTCAAATTATGAAGGCAGTTCCTCTGGATTGGTTTAAATTACAAAATTCCACTAGCAAGCAGGAAATAACTCCGCCCATCTTGCTTTACGTTCAAAATGTATTCAAATGCCATATGGAAAATTGTCTGGAAAAATGTACATCTGCCCTCCATACCATATAAAGCAAAGGATGTAGCTTGGCGACTTCTCCATTTCTCCATCGCGGACTTTGGGTTGGTCATCTATTACAAAAATGTCACGTCACAACCAGTAATCGATGTCCTCTTTGTGAATTGCAAGAGGAAACAATCGAGCATTTATTCCTTAAATGCTCAGTCATTCTTGAGTTCTGGAATTACGTAGAAACAGTTTTAAAGGATTTCGGGATCAGTCGCGAGAAATCGACAGCTATTCTCATTTTATTTAGAGATTTTAAAAATGTACAAATGCATCTTACAAAGAGCCTGCAAGATGTTCTAATTTGTCTTGTTACAATAGCGGTCTGGACAATTTGGAAATATAGATGTGCTAAGTTACTGGGCCATAATAACATAAACAACTTAGTTTCATTGAAAGCAATTTTTCGCGCCAGAATGCTAATTTTCCTTCAAGGAGAACTTTTTCGGTTGATGAAGAAAGGGAAGATTGAAAGGTTTAAATATACATGGTGTGTAACCAACTTAGTAGATGCACCAATGAACTCGATAATTTTTCATTTATGAACACCACAGATCCTGTATTGAAGTACTAGAGGAGTTTAAATTAATATTAGTTGAAAATGAAAACCTGACTATTTAACCCTTTAATGGCAGAATTTGCTAAGAAATGTCAAAATATTTGCTGATTGAGTGCCCATTTGTGAGCCGAGAGAGGAATATTTTGGAAATTTAGCACTGGAGTGGCTGGCTCGGTTGTCGATGCAGTCATTCAACTGTTAAGTTTTCAAAAAATAGTCTTCTATTGGCCTTCAAATTGAAATTAACATTCCTCAATGCCACTGAAGAGACCGGGCTTTAGTCTCCTCGCCATAGAATGGTTTTAAAACGTCACCATGATGATTTAAAATGTGCTTAGTTTACCGAGTATAGAAAGAATGTAATGTTTTAAATCCCATCTGTATCATATATATAATACTGGCGGGTGTTTTAATGGCCAGTATTATACTACGATCATTGTATTGTTTGAATTGCAAACGATCCGGGGTAATATTGGAATCTGTATCTCTATGTAAACACAGATTCTTTTTTTAAATAGCAACAGTGTTTGCTATTGTTTACCAGGCCGCAAGCGACCACGGATATTTTCGGAAACCTTCTCGCGAAGTAAAGAGAAAGATTAATTTGCAGCGGCGATATTTGCTATTGTTCGCTGTACTGCTGACAAAACGTTTGCGTTTAAACACTCGCGTTTTGTCGACTACAAAATCAATTAACCGGGCCTATTCAGAAACTGCTCATAATAATGTATGCATGGCGTTTATTGTATTACGGTAGTATATACTTTTATTGAACATATATTTCGAATAATATTATTTTTGATGGAAAGACTGGCGAATTTTTGAAAGGTTTTTTTCTTTGACGTCTGTTTAGTGTTAGTGTATTGTATAATTCTGTCAGCCTTTTATGTGTTTTAGAATATTAAAGGTTTTCCACACGATCCGTTGCTCGTGTCATCAAAAAAAAATAGTAGTAGTAGTAGTAGTAGTAGTAGTAGTAGTAGTAGTAGTAGTAGTAGTAGTAGTAGTAGTAGTAGTAGTAGCAGTGGCAGCAGCAGCAGCAGTAGTAATAGTAGTAGTAGTAGCAGCAGCAGCAGCAGCAGCAGCAGCAGCAGCAGCAGTAGTAGTAGTAGTAATAGTAGTAGTAGTAGTAGTAGTAGTAGTAGTAGTAGTAGTAGTAGTAGTAGTAGTAGTAGTAGTAGTAGTAGTAGTAGTAGTAGTAGTTTCAGTAGCAGTAGGAATATTAGCAGCAGCAATAATAGCGGTAGTAAACAGTAGCGGTCGTGGCAGCCGCAGCCAGACGCATATCTGTAACACTCTGCCTTGGTTATTTGTATACATGCCGGGCTGACACGAATCGTGTTACTTTCCTTTGGATAGTCTCGATGATAGTTTGGTCCCAACCTGTGGAATGGTATTCCAGTTTCGGTCTGACCAGGGTATGTTAAGCTCGTTCTTTAACTGGTTGAGGGAACCCATGGAGGTTTCTGTTCAGGAATCCGAATACTCTGTGAAATTACAGGTATGTTTGTTCCAGTTTAGGTTTGATTTAGTTCCACTCCTAGGTATTGGTTTGATACTTCGAACATCTTATTTCGCATTGTGTATGAGGTGCTAGAGCTAGATCTACGCTGATTTACTTTCCAGACGTTACACTTTGAGACATTAAACTCCATCCGTCAAGGGTCAGCCGATTAAAATGTGTATCAATGTCTTTCTGCAGGATTTGCTGGCCTTCACTGGACTCGATGGTATGCTAGCGAAGACAGTCGTCTGCGAAGCGGTTAATAGGTGAGTGGATGTCGTCGACGATGTTATTGATGCATATTAGGAAAATGATTGGTCCTAACACCGAGCCTTGTTGGACGCCAGACGTACTGTCTGGCGTCCAACAAGGCTCAGTGCTAGGACCAATCATTTTCTTAATATTCATCAATAACATCGCCCAATCTGTTGAGTCATAAGATTACTCATTGTCGCTCTCTGTTAGAAAGGTCCCTCCCTACACAAATGAAGGACATCCCCCTTGTATGCCATAGTGGTGGAGTTTTGAAAGTAAGCGTGTACACTATTGAAAGCCTTTGCGAAATCTAGCACAGCGACTTCAACTTGCGTTCGTTGTTCTAAGCATTTTGTGAAATCGTGTGTTTTTATAATGATCCATGCCTCGCGTGATCTCTTGGACCTGAATCCATGTTGGTTAGGGTGGAGGACGTTGTGATCTAGGTGTTGCATAATTTGGCTAGCTGCGGTGTGTTCTAGATGCTTGCATTCAATGGAGGTATCAAGTTTTAGCTATGCCCAGCCCATCCTTAGCTAAGCTCCACTCACACCTCGTCCGTGTTTGGATCAATCGATCAATGAACTCCTTGACTATCAATTTCAAGAAAACTATACAGATATATTGTTGAATATTTTGAAACTAATTTAACTGGATGATGTTGCTGCCTATGGCAGCAACAGCGCCCAGTTAAATTAGTTTCAAAATATTCAACAGAATGTTTATTAAATAGTAAAGACATACAATTCGTACAATAAGGCCTAGATCGTCATTAATTAATAAGCGTTTGTGACGATCTTATCTACGTCCTTCATGAAGTAATTGATTACGATGTCATCATGCACGCCACGTAGTTGATTATGACGTCATATTATTGATTGATAAATTGGAGTCCTTCATTGATGTAAATAACACAGGCCTCTAGTTTGATGCTTTAGCCCTCTCGCCTTTTTAAACATCGGTGTGATATAGGCTTGTCTCCAATCTGATGGGACAGTGGATTCATTCAGTGATTGTTGGAACAAGGTGGCAAGGATCTGTGTTGTTCGGCTGGCTGGTGCTTTGAGCATTCTTGCTGGAATTTGGTCCGCATCTGATGCTGTTGAGAGATTCAGTCATTCCAAAGCTCTGAAAAGCACTGAAACGTGAAAATTGTCTAATTGTGCAGACCCCATGGTGATGCATCGGACAACAACGAGTTTTCAGTATTATAATCATTATTTGTAATTATTTGGTACAGTGTTCAATCCATACTTTTTGTTCCGAATTCCAAATGTCAAATGTTTAGACATGATGTGGATGTAGATCAGAGGCTCTCAAAACTACAGCCATGATAGTGGCATGTACATGTATGTACCCAGGGCGACATGGTGGGATTCTGAAAGGATGGTTCGTGAGGGCGAAGTTCTGTTAAAAATATTTCTTGTTTCCGAAAGTAAAATGGTGCATTTCCCGCAAAAAATTGAAACACCTCTAGCTAAGCTCCGCCCACTCATCGCTCGTGCCGGTATCGATCGATCGATCCCTGAACTCGCTGACTATCTCAATTTCCAGAAAACTATACCGATAAGCTGTTAAATATTTTGAAACTATGGCAGCAACAGCGCCCAGTCAAATTAGTTACAAAATATTCAACAGGATATTTATTAAATAGTAAAGACATACGGTGGCTACGTACAACAACGCATTTTCCGTATTCAACTATGTGTTCGTGACGTACTTATCTACGTCATTCATAACATCATAATGCCGTTATTCATTATGATGTCATTCTACACGTCACGTGGTTGATTATGACGTCATATGATGGATGGATACAGTGGAATTGTCCATTGAATGACATTGAGTTTGTCCTATGTTTTGAAAATCAAATTTGACGTGTTCAGCTCGACATTCAAATTGAAACATTAGAGTTACCCTTCACGGTCGAATTTTTCCGGAATTTTTCCGGAACTTAACTAGACCTACACGTATTTTAGTAAGGCAAGTAATCTTTATTCTCTCAGGCTACAACTGTAGCATATGAGGTGTGCTATACATTTATCCAATTTATGTTTAATGTTCGTTCACGCATCAGTGGCCGACCTCGCTTATTTTATAAACTGGTTGTGTTATATTGTATACGTGTTTGCTGTTTTTATAACCTAATTATCATGGGTTAACACCTAAATCAGAAAAACATCTTCTTAAAGTGCTGTCTGTAATGTAGGCGCAGTCGGTTTTCAGCCAACATCCCACAATACATTGCGCTTACTAATGCTTAATGTTAACCGGAACCTGTACCAGGAACAGTGTTCCAGTTAACGTTACACAGTAGTAAGCGCAATGAATTGTGGGATGTTGTATGAAGACCGAATAAAGGATAATAATTTCGAATAAATATTTAACCCTTTATTCCTCATATTTGTTTAAGAGAATTTAAATTTCTCACAGAAACTATTAATTTGTAACCAAAGAGAATATTATTTTTGAAAATGTATCACTGGAATGACTGGCTCGTTTATCGAGCCAGTTGTTCCAGTGATAATATTTTTGAAATAATCTCGTTTTGGTCTATATGTGAGCATCCCAAAGACCGGTGTGTAAAAGCCGTTTTTTGGCCTGCTTGAGTGTCAAATGATTAAAAGCGCGCGTTCGCGCTATAGTTGTGACGTAGCCGGTTTGTCCGAAAAGTACCAAACTTGACAGCCCAACGGACGGACAGAACGACCGACATACCGAGTTATTTAGTTGCCAGTCGTAGTTAAACGAGAGTTTGTGCCCACTGTTTGCTTTGCCGGTGGCTTTCTCATCGGGCGGTAGGTGTATGTTGGGGGGGGGGGTGCGTGAGGGGAGGGGAGGGGGATAAACTATTTTACCTAGGGATGGGATCCGTCTGTGGTGGTGATAAGCTGGTTTTGTTTTTGTTAAAAGTAGGTAGCGCTGAGTGTGGACGTGTCCTAGGTTCATTTTTGATGCGATCAGATGGTATTTTAAAGGGATACCTTTTTATTACGAATTGGTAACAAAATAAAACACCCAAAATTAGGAGTTGAGGATAAAACATGCTTAGCACCCCTCTACCCCAGCCCTAGTCACCCATCCCCACCCCAGCAATTATTTCGGTGGGTGGGTGAACCCACAAATGAACCCGTGTTTGATATGAGCTGACAGACGAACAAACAGATCGGCCAAGTGACGCACTTACAAACGGCGGCTATACGAACGTTTGCACCCCGCAGCGTATGTACTTACCAGTCCACCTTATACCATCGACCTTACAAATATATTTAAAGGTTACAGCGCGTGTGCCTACGTGTGCGCGCATGCGCAATCCTTGTCGCAAAGTTATGCACTACATTATTTCTTAATGTGACCCTTTGAACCCTGTAATCCCAGAAAATCAATTTCAAAGCGCAATAATACAATCTGTTGAGAATTTAGAGGCCTAATTTGACAGCAGCAACAGATCCCAGGCAATTTATCTTCAAAACATTCAACAGAATAATGTTTTGGCGCTGTAAATGATGTTTCGGATTCCTCATTTCGGATTCAAAGGGTTAAAACTTCTAAAATGTGTTAAAATACAAATCTCACGTGATGGCCAATGTTAAGATTCAGTGTATTTTTTACGAATATTGTAAATTTGGAACTCAGCGTTGCAACAAACTGTTGCTGTCATAGACAGCTAGCGCGGACAGCAGCAGTTTTTGTGCAACATCGTTACCAAGATAAACACATCTCTTATATGCGGGGACCACGAAAGGTAGCTTGCACGGTCAGGGCTATGACCAATCAAGCAATTCAATTTTAGCTATGCCCCGCCCATCTTTAGCTAAGCTCCACACACACTTCGCCCGTGTTGGGATCGATCAGTCACGGAACTCCCTGACGATCTCTTTCCAGTACCAGCACCCAGTCAACTTAGTTCCAAATTATTCAACAGCATGTAACATAACCAGTTTATAAAATAGTAAAGCCATATAATTCGTACAGAAACGCTTAGTCCGTCATCAAGTAAGCGTTCGTGACGAAGTTATCTACGTAATTCATGCCGTAGTTTATTATTACGTCATCAGGCACGTCACGTAGATGATTATGACGTCATATGATTGATGGATAAACTGGAATCCTTCATTAGCCTTTAAACCTTTAATTTACAGAATCTCAATTTCAAGGTAACTACATATGTGAACTGTTGAATATTTTGAAACTAATTAGACTGGAAGCTCCTAGTCCAATTATTTTCAAAATATTAAACAAAATCGTAGGCTTACTTGATTTTGGTATTTTTGGCCTTTCGGCGTTAAAGGATTAACTAAAAAAGATTTTATTTTATTGTTTTTAAATGTCCTTATAATGTGTAAGTTGATGAGTGTATATGACATGGTGGATTTCAGCACGCACGTCGGCCAATTTCAAAGCCATTCATAACTAGTGTTATTTTTTTACCTCTGCCCTGCGGTACGAAATTACAACAAAAAAATTCATAAAAAAAATTTAAGAGCGGGTATTTATTTTTCTTAACTAAACCAGTTTTATTATTTTAGTGGATGCAACACTCACCGAGTCGATAAACGCGTAGTAATCGTATCGTCGCAAAGAATAAACAGTCTTTAAAATGCCATATGACACGTGCACGCAAGCACGTACGCACGCACGCGCGCGCACGCACGCGCGCACGCACGCACGCGCGTACGCACGCAAGGGTTGTAATTTAGGAACCTGAAACAATCTAATTTAGGGTTGTTGTTGCTATAGCAATCTTTACAACCACGACTACCACCACCACCACCACCACCATCATTACCATTACCACCACCACCACCACCACCACCACCACCTCATCGTCCCTGGAAAACAATTATATGCCAACTGATATGTAGTAACTGACACCGTTTGTCACGCCACATACTTACAGCTCCGTGTTCTTTGTAGTACAGGTGTCCAGCCATAACCCATATAGCAGATGTTTTAGGTTACTGGGCCGTAACTGGGCCAATACCGGGCCAATACGGCCCGTTTCATTGTCCCAAATACCGGCCCTCAGTAACCTGCGTTATAGAGGAAGCTACGTGTCAGATCTGACAAATACTTCACCATATTGAATTAATGGAGGAATCCAGTTTTAGCTTTGACCCGCCCAACATTAGCTAAGCTCCGCCCACACTTGACCCGCGTTGGGATCATTCAATGACTGAACTCCCTGACTATCAATTTCCAGAAAACTATACAGGTAAGCGGTTAAATATTTTGAAATTAATTTGATTGGGTGCTGGTGCTGCCTGTGGCAGCAACAGCGCCAAGTCAAATTAGTTTCAAAATATTCAACAGCATGTTTCTTAAATTGTAACGGTATACAATTTGTACACCAACGCTTAGTCCGTCATCAATCAAGCATTCGTGTCGAACTTGTCTACGTCATTCATGACGTAATTGATTATGACGTCATCATACATGTCAACTAGTTGATTATGACGTCACGTGATTGAGTAATACACTGAAATGTTCCGTTCTGTTTACTATTAATCAACTGATCTCACAGGTCTAAATGATAGAGTAATGAAACCGAATAACTTGTCGGTGTTTTGGCAGAGAATGCTACAGCGAGTTAGCACCGTATGCAGGGGGAATCCATGGGTTTTTCAGTCGATCAGATGACGGCATAATCAACTACATGACGTGTAGGCTGACGTCATAATCAATTTCATCAGAAATGGCGCAGTTTAGTCCGTCTTAAACTCTTAACAATCCGTACGTATTGTAGATGTCTTTACTACTCTCGATTGACTATGTAGAAACTAATTTGACTGAGCGTGCACGGATCGATTGATCCCCACACGGACAAAGCGTGGGTGGCGCATAGCTAAAACTGGGATCCTGCATTAATTTTAATAATTTCAGAATAGTGGTTGATAATAACTCCGTATAACACCAACTTTCAGGCCAGAATTTCCCATTCTGACAATCCATGTGGCCAGAATGTCACGTTCTGACACATCACATTAAGTTAAGCACCTGTCATTGAACAACATGGTAAGGACACATAGCCGACAAGAGAACAAATACCGAAAAAGCAATCATTGATCACATCGACTATATACTGTGCAAGGTGAATGTAAAGACGATATACTCCGAGACTCACTATCTTACGGTGGCACAGGCTTTACTGCTGACCACAAATCCGTGATTGCACGATTACGATTTGATCACAATTGCCTCATCTACGTGAGGCGCCCAAGACAAAATTCCAAAGATTACCTTGATTTCGCAAAACTAACTAATGACTAGGCCATCCCGGCAGCGTGCCGGAAAACAATAATTGAGCAGATGCAAGGCAGGAGTGACCTGAATTATAATGAAGCCCTAAGTAAAGTCCTAAATGTGTGGAGACAGCTGCTGAAATATCATCCATGAATACCATAAAAAGGGAGTACTATATTGATGACCCACTTGCTGCAATGTTGTCTGAAGAACAGAAAACAGCGCGACTACGTGGATATTAAAACAGTCGAAATGAACACCAAACTGACTAAGACAGACTCGTCATAAGATTCACATCACTGAACATTTGAAGGAAATCGCCATCAAAGGACCAGATGACCTGGGAAAGGAGATCACGCCCACCGACGATTGTCTACAAATGTTCAGAGCACGTAAAGTATTAAAAACCGCACTCCACAACAACCACATAACGCTGATGGTCTCTTCATCGGCTCTAACTAGGGAAATGCTGACACAATCAAAGAATGCGTCCGATATCACTTCAGACACAGAAAATGACACTTGAACCACGTTTGGAGGCCAGCCATGACCACTGTAAAAACTAACAACAGAAACAGAAGTTAGAAAAGCTTTAACATCTTAACGAATGGACGTACATGCGGACATGACGGCGTTAATAACGAGCTCCTTAAATATGCAGATAATATCATCTCAACACAAATCGCACACATCATTAACTGGGCGTTTGAACAACACCTCACTATCAACTCTGTGGGGAGAAGATACACTATCGCACTCCCAAAGCCTAAGAAACCACCCGAACCTCCTTCCAACCTGAAACCAATAGTGCTTTTGAACAGCATTCGAAATATTCTAACAAATGTGGCATTATCTCGTATTAGAGATAAAATTGACAGATTTACTGGAAACTGACAAAGTGGTTTTAAGAGAGGACGTAGCTGCGCTGACATAGTCTGGTCACAACGAATGTTGACATCAGTAGTGCTAACAAAGCATTGGAACTTCTATAAGATGGGAATCGACATGTCACACGCATTTAATGCCATCAAGTGACCACAGATACTTCAATTTCTCTAACAAGCGGGCTGCGATGATGACGAACATCGCTTGCAAAAATATATGTGCATGTCAAATCAACGTTTTATGCAAAGTTGAAACATCAATATATTCACTACAAGGTGATGGTTTATCACCAGTGCTCTTCACTTGCTACCTCGGCCCAGCTCTATCATCTGTTCGAGAACACTCCATAAAACCAAACCCTCCAATTTCAGTTCCTTTGGAAGCTGTGGATTCATGACACTACAATTTCCATAAAAGTTAAAATGCAACTATATGAGGCTATATGAGTTTGATAATGCTATACAATTGCAACATCTAGGCAGTTCCAAAGAACCTCTTACACAAACGTGATGCATGGCATCACAAACATCAGCGAGCCAGTGGAAGTCACCGCTGGCTACACAGTATAATGTCAAATGCAGCAGCACTCTACACACTATCTAACGCAGAACCACTATCTGTCAGTGTAGCTCAACAGCGATGGTCTATGTTGGGACATGGTCTTCGAATACAAGAAAATACGCCTGTTTAGAACGAACTATAATTTGTAATGATAGATGCCAACAGATATCAGGCAAGGAAAGGACGCCACAACATCAACTTGCTAAGTGTTCTGTGATCAAACCTCAAAAAGCGTAATCTAGGGCCACTAAAAACGAGAAAGAACCTCAAGAAGCTCGGGAAGCTCACAGTGGACAAGACACATTGAAGAAGGTTGAAGGAAACCTGATTGCAATTTAGCTGTCGAGCACAGTCACTCACTACCACCACCACGACCACCACCACCACCACCACCACCACCACCACCACTACCACCGCTACCACCACCACCACCACCTTTAGCTCCGCCACCACCACCTCCACCACCACCACCACCACCACCACCACCACCACCACCACGTCCACCAGCACCACCACCAACGCCACCACCACCACCTCCAGCTCCGCCACCACCTCCTCCACCACCACCACCACCAACATCGTACAGTCCCACCACCACTACCACTCCCACCACCACCACCACCACCACCGCCGCCGCCGCCGCCGCCGCCGCCGCCGCCGCCGCCGCCGCCACCACTACCGCCGACACTACCACTATCACCACCACCACCACCACCAACACCACCACCACCACTACCGCCGCCGCCGCGGCTTCCGCCACCACCACCGCCGACACCACCACTATCACCACCACCACCACCACCAGTATCACCACCACCACCACCACCACCACCACCACCAACACCAACAACACCACCACCACCAACAACAACAACAACAACAACACTACTACTACCACTACCACCGCCACGTCCATCCCCATAGAGACGAGGACGGAAAGCGTGATGGAATCGCATAGGGACGAAATAAGTAAATGAAGGCGCGATGTGCGCTCGCGAGTGCGTGCCGCTGCCAGTTAATATCTTACTTGAGAAACAAATGCATCCCGCAGCCTTTGTAGTCTTCTTCGACATATTTCCAACTGTCTCTTATCAACTTCTTCTGTGCCACGGTCAATCCTGTAGCATCCGCTGCCATGACTTCCTGTTTGCCTTTGTTAGTTGTAATTAATAATATTAACACGATATTCAATTAATTAATTAATTATTTATGTAATTATTTCATCAATTAATATCTGAACTACTAAATTTAATTTAGTAAACTACGGAAATAGTGGAAAATTTATTTTTTAATACGTTTGGCGTCTGTACGTGTGGCTGTAGGCCGTATATGCACCTGTTTTCTTCGAGCGAATGATGAAAATGATAAATTGGGATTTAGACTGAATTCTTTTCACGTCATCAGCGTATCTGTCTAACCCGATTCAATCTGAATTAGCCTACCGCTAGACGTGCGTTAGCCACGTGAGCGATAATTGTTGTTGCCTAGTGTAAAAAAGCAACAACTTACAATCAAATTGTTTTAACTTTAAGAGATATTTTAAGCATGCAACCGATACATATGAAGTAATCAAAGTTACAAATGCGTAAGCCACCCGGCAGTTATTTCAACGGGTAATAACTCGGGATATGCTGAATATTTTGAAAGCAATTTGACTGAAAGTTGTCGGTGGCTAAGCCACCGACAACTTTCAGTCAAATTGTTTTCAAAATATACAGCATATCCAGAGTCAAAGACCGTGGAAAATGTAGTCTGCAGAAATTCAGCCGCCAGACAGTTAATCTATGTCGCTGTGTAATACTGTCACGTTTTCTCTCGTCATATTTCTCGCCTATTCCCGTCTCCTCGATTAAGTACGAGATAATTATTTTTCTGTGCGTTTATCTATGATGAGACGTTTGTATATAGCCCGTTATTAATTCTAATAGAGAAGAGAATAAGAATTTGCTCTGGAGCGAGAACGTGTTTTCAAACTCCACGGTAAATACATATTTTGGAATATTAATAATATTATCGTAGTGTTGAACCAGTGTAGCTCTTTAATCTTGCCATTTAGATTGATATTTTTATAGGGTTCGCGAAAGAAATAAGAGATTGCAGATTCCACCAACAACCAGGCCTCACCCACCCGCTTCTCGTTTTTGTCGCGTTGTAAAGATCTTTCGGATTTTTTCGAATTTTTCCAGATTATTTTAGAATTATCCGGATTTTTCGTATCACGCCGAAAGTTGTGGAAACTCTAGTGAACGGCCACTTACTTTCATGGGTTAAAATGTGTACGAAATCGTACAAGGCGTTTCCGAGACATCCATAAATCCAGGGTTTGGTCCGATCCGTATCCGTTTCTAACCTGATAACGATCAACGTGTGGAAATCCTAGTAAGTTCTTTTGCTCACGTGCTACAATACGTGATAGAATCGAGTATAAACATTGTAACACGAAGTGTCAGAATTTAAATTCCAATTAAGGTAACTATTTATGTAAGCTGTTGAATATTTTAAAAGTAATTTAAAAGTCAGCTGTTGATTCCATATGCAGCAACAGCGCCAGTTAATTTAGTTTCAGCGTATTCTACTGAGGTATTCCAAAAATGTTAATGGATTGAGCACCCAACAGCCAAGGAAAATACTTTGCTGAATATGGCACGTGAGCTCATATCGAAAAATATGGAACGGGCTAGAAGGCTTGTTTATATGATATTTCAATTTCGCAATTAAAAAAATTATATTAATTTATATGGAATGAAATCATCCATCATAAGTTAAGATTTATTTCGTTTCATTGCATATAGACTCGCAGTTTAAGCCTCTAAAAGTTTATAATTTAAACAATTTTATTTTCAGTAATTTTGCTGTGAATATGTACCGTTAACATTTGGCATAGAGACGCTTATGTATACGTAATCTTATAACAGTAAATGATGACGGATAGCTTGCCCATATATGCCACACGGGCTGTATTGGCACAGTAGGCCTCTGCAGGTCAAGTAACCTGCATTCCACTTACTTACTGTTATGATGTATTTTACGTTAACATTTGGTATAGATAGGGTAGACAGGACTGGAAACACACAGCACATATACACAGACACACGCGTGTACGCACGCGCGCACGCACACACGCACGTGCACGCACAAACAGGCACACACGATGGAGAGCATGATTCATGAATAAACATATACGGCATGCGCACCAGGACACCCGAGTTATACAGCACACTCCAGGACAGAACTGGACTTGCACACACACCCATAGAAAAGCACCCAGACGACCCCAGGCACGCACGCCCAGGACAATCGCGTTACAATGAATAACCCGCTCTCACGTATAAATGCACGGATGAACATACATACATACATCTACAGCGATGCACACGAGCATTGACTAAGAATTGTATATACACTAGTGTATTTAGTATAATTAGTAGTTTGTGTAAGACCATGCATGTGTGCATCGTTGTATAGATGTTCGTAGGTTTATCTAAGATTTAGTGTCCACACTTATAATGTTATATTTAATCCACCAACATATAATGTAAGCCATATACGTGTTTGGACAGATCATATGAGCTTGTTTGTCACCAAGTCTTGTAGCTATAGAATTGGCGTCACATGTTTGTGAGAAAGCATGGGAGGTCATGATGTTGGAGTTTGGCATTGGGCACTGTTACTTTTGCTCAATTGGCCACAATCCACAAATGCATATCATCCACAGTGTAATACAACAGTCGAACGCATAAACTCAGTGATAACATAGTCACTAAACATTGCTGTAATGAGGCACAAAGAAATTTGAACCCAGTTTCTCAGTCTATCATATGACGTCATAATCATCTACGCAACATGTAGACTGACGCTATGTTCAATTACGTTACGAATCATGAATGACGCAATATATTCCGTCATAAACACTTAATAGTCCATTATGGTGTACGAATTGTATGTCTTTATTATTTAAAAAGCATTCTGCTGAATATTTTGAAACTAATTAAGACGTCATATGATTTATCGTTAAACTTGAGTCCTCCATAGCAGCAGACACAGTAGACGCCAATTCCGATCAACAACCGCAGAACAACCAAATCTCAAATACAATTAATGCCAGCATTGGCCGAGCCATACTGAATGACAGTAAAAAACAATCACACACAATAACAATTAATGCTAAAAATAAGTGGCCAAGTATGACAAAGCAAACCACTACTAAACACACACAAAGCTCAACTAATGAGTCAAATGACCGCAACCCGAAAGTTGCTGAAATGATTTTGGCTGCAAAAGTCATTGATAGCGTTAGACACTTTCCGGTCAAATGGCAAGGTAACATCCCCGATGGCGTTAGACACTTTACGCTCAAATGACAAGGTAATATCACCCAACCCCCTTCTCCAGCCACCCCCCCCCACCCACCAGATGGCGTTAGACACTTGTCAAATGGCAAGTCAACATCCCCGATGGAGTTAGACACTAAACGGTCCAAATAGCAACTGAACATCCCCGATTCTGTTAAACACTTCACGGGCAAATAGTAAGGTAACATTCCTGATGGCGTTAGACACTTTACGGCCAAATGGCAACTGAACATCTCCGATGGCGTTAGACACTTTATGCTCAAATGGCAAGGTAACATCACGATGATGTAAAACACTTTGTAGTCAAATAGTAAGGTATGATCCTGATGGCATTAGACACTATGGTCAAATGGCAAGATCAGATCGCCAATGACGTTAGATACTTTATGGTCAAATGGCAAGGTAGCATCACGATGGCTTTAGACACTTTACGGTCAAATGGCAATGTAACATCACGATGGCATTAGACACTTTATGGTCAAATGGCAAGGTAACATCACGATGGCATTAGACACTTTACGATCAAATGGCAATGTAACATCACGATGGCATTAGACACTTTACGATCAAATGGCAAGGTAACATCACGATGGCATTAGACACTTTATGGTCAAATGACAAGGTAACATCACGATGGCATTAGACACTTTACGATCAAATGGCAAGGTAACATCACGATGGCATTAGACACTTTATGGTCAAATGACAAGGTAACATCACGATGGCATTAGACACTTTACGATCAAATGGCAAGGTAACACCACGATGGCATTAGACACTGTATGGTCAAATGACAAGGTAACATCACGATGGCTTTAGACACTTTATGGTCAAATGGCAATGTAACATCACGATGGCTTTAGACACTTTATGGTCAAATGGCAAGGTAACATCACGATGGCATTAGACACTTTACGATCAAATGGCAAGGTAACATCACGATGGCATTAGACACTTTACGATCAAATGGCAAGATCAGATCGCCAATGACGTTAGTCACTTTATGGTCAAATGGCAAAGTAACATCACGATGGCTTTAGACACTTTACGGTCAAATGGCAATGTAACATCACGATGGCATTAGACACTCTATGGTCAAATGGTAAAGTAACATCACGATGGCTTTACACACTTTACGGTCAAATGGCAAGGTAACATCACGATGGCATTAGGCACTTTATGGTTGAATGACAAGGTAACATCACGATGGCATTAGGCACTTTACGGTCAAATGGCAAGGTAACATCACGATGGCATTAGGCACTTTATGGTCAAATGGCAAGGTAACATCACGATGGCAGTAGACACTTTACGATCAAATGGCAATGTAACATCACGATGATATTAGACACTTTACGATCAAATGGCACGGTAACATCACAATGGCACTAGACACTTTACGATCAAATGGCAAGATCAGATCGCCAATGACGTTAAACACTTCATGGTCAAATGGCAAGGTAACATCACGATGGCTTTACACACTTTACGATCAAATGGCAAGGTAACATCCCTGATTCATGGGAACCGCACGACAACATTTCCGAAGCCTTGTTAGAAGCCTACTACACAAACAGAACATAAAAAGGAAAGAATCGTTACTGCTCATCCCCAGCAGCATAATATTATAATGCAGCCACAATCACAGCAGTCAGTCACATACAGATTAAATGAAAACAAACTAAAATCACAAGAGAAAACTTTGATAATCAAAGAAATAAAAGCTAGACCCAATGTAAATGCTTTACTGACTATTCCCTAATTGAATGGCCATTTGCAGGTCAAGAGAACACTATTTTTGTAAATTTACAACTTGAATGACTAGCTCAATTATCAAATTTTCAAAAGTAATAATCTCTTGACCTGCAAATGGATATTTAATAAGACTCAGGCGCGTAGCTACAGGCTATTCATGGGTGGTGTTACGACCCTAAAGCGGGGGGTCTGGGGGTCCTCCCCAGAAAATTATGAAAAGTAGATGCTCTGAGATGTCATTTCCCGCAATTTTAATGATAAAACAAACTTGGATTCTACCGAGATATTACATACTTTTTGGAGAAAATGTACCCCAGTTTTGGTAATTTGCTATACAAGTCTACTGAAATGAGTATTTCCAGAATTCTTTTCATAAATTTGATGTATTGGGAGTAATTTCTTGCATTCAGGTTGATAGAATCTTGGACTATCAATCTGGTCAAATATATCTTTCTACAAAACATTCCCTGGTTTGAAAGTCTTGCCCGTTGCCATCACACCCCCACTAAACCTAACAGCTACACCACTTATATAATAATTGCAGAACATTTGCATATTGCAGTATGCGTCTTAAGCTCCTTGAATATACATAGACACCGACAATGGCACCAAAATACACTGCACCATTGCGATGCATCATACCCTGAAAAGATCTACTAGTTCCGTACGCTCAACACGTTAAACGTTTCAGTTTGTATTTGATAATTTGTAAAGTGTATATCTAAGGCGCCATAGACAAAAGAATACTTGCCAATGCTATACAGGCCTAGCTAAACTGCAATACTGGTATGCAATTCAAAAGTCAAATGCTTAAAGGTTTCAAAACTTCGGCATAAATATAACACATAAAGCAAAGTTGAACGTTAATCCACCTGACTCGGGCGAAAAGTCATTTATTCAAGCAAAACTTTATACAGCATTACCCACGCGTATATATGCTCTATTGGGCTATTCATAATTTGGTAATCTTTATCATAGGATAAAGTTAAGGCATCGTGGTTTTCTTGCGAGGTGTGACAAGACGTCTTCAGCATTGACCTCAATGGTTCGATGTATGTTCATCAGCGCCAAGCCATTGAGGCGATCTTGACCAATGGTATTCCGAAGATAGGTTTTAAGTCGGCGAAGTGTAGAGAAAGACCTGCAAACAGCAAGATATTTAATTAGTTCAAACAACAGCTACGACCACCCAGGCACCCACCATCACCACCCACAATCTACCACCACCACCAACAACAACAACACCTCCACGAGCCCCACCAGCAGCACAGCAGCATGGCCACCACCACAATCACCACCGCTGCTGCTGCTACTGCCCCGACCTCGCTGACAACGTTCCTTTTTGCTGCTGCTTGAGAGATGGATTTAGTGCTATATACCATTAATATAACTCAACGTGATAGTTACATTCACCAAAATAGCTGCTGCTGCTTATGCTGCTGGTATAACTACTACTGCTGCTGCTGCTACTACTTCTACTACTACTGCTACTGCTGCTACTACTGCTACTACTGCTACAACTACTACTGCTACTACTACTACTACTACTACTACTACTACTACTACTACTACTACTGCTGCTGCTCTTACTGCTACTACTACTGCTGCTGCTGCTACTACTACTACTACGACTACTACTACTACTACTACTACTACTACTACTACTACTACTACTACTACTACTACTACTACTACTACTGTTATAATATCCATTCGTACAACGCAACACAATTCATACCTTTTACTTGAACTGGTTGACACAGGCAACGTTGCCATGATCTTAATTAGTTTCCGTACAGCTGGGAACATGTCAACGTTACACTTAGCTAGAGCATCTAGAGCGTTCGCTGGAGGATTGCCCATTGTAGCTACACATCGATACCATAGGTCCATTTCGCCCAGCAGTGTTAGGTCATTACAATTCAAGTCGAAGGCATATTTCTCAAGGAGTTCCTTAATCTGTGCTTGCTGAGCCATCGAAGGTTTCGACGCGCCTCCATCTGGGATAAGACACATAAACCCGCTGAGAAGCTGTTTGTGAGCTAGTAGTCTGTCCTGGAGTTGGCTTAGAAAATGATCTAGGAATGGCACAAATACAGCGATGCGGAAGTATTCTTCAGGATCAGCTGTTTGAACATTACATCGCTTAGTTTGTCTTTTAGCAGTACGTGGGACAAGTATAGTAATGCCAAGCTCTTCACATGTCTTCTCAGCTTTAACATAAAGATCATTAAACACTTTTGTTGAGTCGGCTCTCATGGCCTTGATGGAGTCCTCAACATCTGTTGCAAAGTTAACTGCTGCAGCCAAGTCCGAGTTCTCCTTCTGCATGAATCTGCAAAGCGGAAGGCTAATAGAGAACACCTTTGCAACAACATTCGTAGTGATAATGAATTCAGGCTGTTTAATGGCACACAATAGTTGATTAGCATTTGTGGCAGAGTCTCTGTCTTGCCATTCACTAATAGTATTTAGCGACTCAATTACAGCGGGAAACAACTCCAAAAAAACTATGACAGCATCGTGCCTCTCAATCCATCGCGTTGGACACATTTGCTTTAGGTGTTTTCGCCTGGAATCTGGTAAATTGTCCTCAACAGCGTTAGCAAGGACAGCTTGTCGTTTTGGTGTGTTGAGAAAGTTATATATACTACTGATAGTGCCCATACTGTTCCGTACTGATACCTCAGTACACGCATCTGACACAGCAAGGTTTAAACTATGTGCTCCGCAATGAACATATGGGGCAAGTGTAAACTGTCTCACAATGTGTACTTGTACACCGTTGAATCGTCCACTCATGGAAGCTGCGCCATGATAACCTTGTCCACGCATATAATCTAAATTTACACCGAAGTTTCGCAGACTATCTATGATCACTTGAGCGAGGTTCTAGCCAGTGACATCATAAACAGGGACCAACATGATTAAATCTTCTCGAATCTGATGTCCCGATTTATCTATGTAGCGTGCGCATAGTGAAAACTGCTCAATTCCCGAAATGTCAGCTGTTTCATCAGCGAGTATTGAAAAAGCATTTTGCAGCATTTATGTTATTTACTAGCTTATCACGGATCAAGAGATTGCAACAATCTACTATTTCATTTTGAATTTGAGGACTAATGTAGGAGGCATATGCTGCAAATGATGAGCATGATTGTAGGTGTTTGCTAAGGACCTGATCACCGCCGTTAGCACGATACCGTAGCAGAGCTCTAAAGTTTCCCTCATTAGCGGATATTTCTGCACAATTCAGTCTCAGAGGTCCGGAATCCCTGTGGCCACGAAATGACAATCCCTGCCGGCCACAAAGAATAATAGTATCAATAACTGGTATAACTTTGAGACGATTTTCATGAGTTATGGTTTTGGACGCACTATCTATTTGGATGTCAATTGAATCAACTTTACGACCAGCAACAGACTGAAGGTTTCCAGCATTCGCAATGCACTCCTTGTGATAAGTGGTCTTCTCGTGATCGTTAAACACCTCAACAGCCTTTGTCCAGTTAGAAACAGATATCCTCACAAGCTTTCCCAGAGACTGACTTCCAATACCCGCTCCTTCTGGCGCGAATAGTGCACAGTACTTACAAAATGCACCACTCCGAACCTGACTGTATAAGAGCCACTTCCACCGATGCAGCCACTGGTGCTGGAATCGTAGATTACGCTTGCCTCGGGAAGAAAATATATAGTCTGCGTCAGGAACCCACGCATTACAAAGGAGGTCCAAGCGCTTCTCCATGGTTAAATGTTAAGAAAATAAAAATCTATTCTATTTACTTCCGACTAGTCAAAAACCATTACATGTGCATTATTATCATTTATAGACCAAAGTAAAGGGCGTATATAACCGATGCGTCTGTTGGTTGGTTGGTTGGTTGGTTTGTTGGTTGGTTGGTGGGTTGGTCTTGAACTGTACGAGATAAATGTATTAGGTGATCTGCCTCTTGTTCTATAATGACGAGGCTGTCATTCAAACCAAGGATTTTAAATTGTTACTAGACATCTGAATTGTGAATAAAATGTATGATTAAGTTTGGATCGAATACTGGATGTGTGGGTTTTTGGAAAGCACAATGGCATGTGATGCTCACCTGGACCATTATCATTTACATTGAATTAATGAGTATCATTTTAAAGGGACACTGTGACTAGCTGTACAGACGCCGGAGGATGGACGGACACCCGCCAGTCGCCATGCCATACGCTTCATTGGACATTCTGGCCAGATGAGCAAACAATATGGAATACAGTAATAAATTAGAATGTCCCACTCAAAGCTGGGGCCAGAATCAGATGAATGACCAGATTAGCAAGATATTCTAATATTAGAAGGCATTCAGAGATTGCGTACATCCGCCACACACGATTACCTCCTAATAATTGATCTGTATAAAGGTCATCAGCCCAGCGACCTGGACCAATTTCCAGCATATTTTATTAAGCATTTAATAATAAAACCGGCCTCCTTAGTGGTCTAGAGGAATGTCCATTCGCAGACAGAGAAAAGACTCATTTTGGAGATTTACAATTGGAATAACTGCTCCGATATTCACGTCAGCCATAGCTGGTCCGATATCCACGCCAGTCATTCCAGTGGTAAATCTTAAAAAGATAGTCTTCTCTTGGCCTGCGAATAGACATTCAAAAAGTAAATATTTTGATTTTCAGGAACAAATTTAGTCACTAAGGGGTTAAACTGTTTAATCCATTACGTCACAGAATCTCAATTTTAAAATCTTTATATACAATTAGACGAGCTATGTTAATTTGAAACTAATTTAACTGGAAACTCCCACAACTCGTTATAGCCCTATTCAAGACTCATTGAGGTGTAATACAAATATATTTCGAAATTGCGTTATTTAATTTTTAATGTGGTAACTGTAAGACTCTACTAGTGCTAGTAGCCATAGTTGCTTGCTTAATTATAGCGGATCTCTCGTATTATTTGTTAATCTTGTCTATCGGGGTTGTTGGGGGTATTGCGAACGTAATACCAAAACTAGGCGGCATATGACGTTGAAGCAGCGACCGTTTATGATTGATGAATTAAATACCAATTGAAAATTGGGGAAGGGGTCTAAACTAAATCTCATCTTGCAAAGCACATTCTTAGGGGTAACCCACTGTTAGCCACATAGCTAATTTTGTTGAATTTCACCCATCAGTTTGGGAGGAGTTAGCGTGACGGACAGTTGGACAATTAATTTGACCTTTTGACTCCTGTCACGCTGCCTTGAGGGCGGAGCCTAATCAAAATGTCGCCTTGCAAAGTGCATCCTCTGGGTATCCCACATACCAAAGTTGGTTCAATTCCACTAAACAGTTGGAGAGGAGTTAGCGTAATGGACAGACAGACGGGTGGACGGACGGACGAACAAAGGGTCCTTTGCTGTAGGATGGATGTAATGATGGTAGAGAAGCATCCTGTTAAGTCTCATTGTGATCGGATAAACCATTGATGAATTAAATACTGTATTGTTTGAAAAACCCCATTTTGAACGAAAACCTTAACGTTGAATGTGTGAGCCTCATGGAGTAATGGAATGAGGGACAGACAGACGGGCTAACAAAGGTTCGCATGGTGTAGGATGGATGCAATGATGGCATAGAAGCATCCTGTTTCATTGTGATCGGATAACTCATTGATCCTTTATATTTCAATTTTAAAAACAATACATTTTGAGGGTGGAATTAGGTAACGGACTAACAATTAAAGGCTCCTATAGTCGTAGGCCCTATGGAGCCGCTCGACGATCGCGGCTAATTAAAATTCATGCATTTATGTCACTGTCATTATTGTACAAATACTCTTAGAAACTCACTTTCCTAGATTCATCTGAGTCATCTCCACAGAAGAGGCCAATGTCGTTAGCAGGTTGTTCCGTTGGCACTTCAGCAGCACATTGTACAGTGACTGGAGTCTCTAATACAGTTTCCGTATTCATATGCTGTGGCAGTAAATTGTTAGACGTACTGGCTCTGATATCATTGTTTATTACGGAGGTACAACCAGCGTCACGAGAAGGTTTAAAAACGAATAAATTGTTGTCTTCTGCCGTTTTTTATCACCCATTTTAAACAGTTACACTGATACATACGATAATACGAAACACGCATTGCTTTCTAACGGCGCTTGTAAGTCAGCCAATGCGGAGACAGCATCAATGCTACAAGGCACGTGACTACGGCGATATGAGCGTGGCCGCTGGTAGACTATGAGGTCAATTGTCTAGCCTGACTGGCCGTGTTTCTCACTGTTTCTATATGCAGTGATCTCACTTGCGTGCATAGGCTGATTTTATTGCGACTTCGACTTAGATTTTAAAATTTTTTGCCAGGCCCGTGGGGGGTGTTCTAACACCCAAAACACCCCCTTAGCTACGCCCCTGATAAGACTACTTTAGAGAGCGGTTTGGGCAAGCTTCGTCATGAAAGGGTTATGGAAAGGACACGTTTCAAACGTAAACGTGAACGCACCAGGGGGGCCCACCATGCGTAACATAGAACAAAACAGTAAGGACATTGCTGGGTGTCGATGGAAAGACAAGGACAAGTGATGACCACGACGATAGAGTTCGACAAACTCAAAAGAGAGTCGGGAACAGATACACCTCCTATTAAAACATAAGAATTATAACAGCTCAATTAATCAATGACAATCTGATAAATAAGCTAAATTTTATTACCACAATGGTTTATAACAGTGTAAGTAGTTATGGGCGGGGATATAGTCTCGCTTTTTCATTGGTCCCACCACGTCACATGGCTTCGAGTGGGCGTGATTTAATTGGGCATATATGAACTGCCCAATAGGCGCATGTCTGGTGTGAGTGTTTGTCCAAGGATGCAACCATGAACACGCCCCTTTTGGGCAACCAATTAGATATAAACGAAGTACTTAGCAGGCTCGCCAGAACCATAGGACAACACCCGAAGTAGCAGACATTCTGAAGAAAAAATACCAGTAAATGATCTAGGATCAGCCTGAAGGAGATCTCATTCTGCTCAAGACCAGTTAGAATGCAACTATCATTGGTCTCTATACTACTATAGCCAGCTGCATATGGCATTGTAGAATCATTTAATTACATGGCACTACAAATGAAAATCATGGTATCGAGTAATAAAATGTGAAATGTATCACATATTTATCATTTTAACCCTTTAATCCGTCTTGTGTCAACTTAACCCGTTAATGATCAAGCTGGCCAAAAACTACTTGGATGTGGTCTTCAGACATGGCTATTTGAAATGCCTAGAGAAGAGTATTTTTGAATATGTGCCACTAGAATGACTGGCTCAGTAACCACGCCAATAATTGTATTGGTAAATTTTCAAAAATACTCTTCTCTCCGGCCTGCAGATAAACACTGGTTAAGTAAAAACCTTAATTTTCATTACAATTACCACTTTAATGGTCAAGCCGGCGAAAGAAAATTCATTGTTAAATTTACAAAAATAGTCTTCTAAAATAAAAATATCTTGAAAAATATTGACCATCAAAATGTTTAATTGATGTTTAATTGATATATCAAATAATATTTTGAGCGATTTGAGGCGCTGTGGACACGAGAGGGGTTAATGAATTACTACATAGGCCGGTGTTTGGCGGCCTCGTTGTGAAGCAGTTATATCATATGTTAGTAGATATTATAGTAATCAAGTGCTGCTTATGTCCTCAGGAATATACCAATATTGAGCCATGTCATAAAAGAAAACATATGGCAATGCACTTGATTAAAATGATTCTGCTGTGTATTAGCGACTTTTATGTTACCGGGTAGAATGCACGCAATGGAAGAACCCAAGACATGGATAGAATGTATATAATGTAATAAATAAACTTGAATAAAAGTGAGTATTTTAGTATCAATGTGGCTACTGATGAATCTAGGATATGCTGTAGATGTTAACCAGAGATTCTCACATAAGGGGCCTTTTCAAGGTATATACCCCAAAATGCAACTTGGGACACCTAAAAGTAGTGGCAGTGGGTCCCATGGGACCGCTGAAAATCTTGTATGATTGTTAAATTTTAATTAGTTTTGCACAAAAATACCCATAAAATCTAGCATATGACACCCATAATCTATGAATCCATGGTACCTTCTGATTTTAGCATGGATGAGAAAAACTGCATTGGAACCACAGATGTTCAATTTGGAACCCTAGTATTTCAGCTTGGGACCCCCATGATTTCAGCTTTGGGCCCCGGGATTTCAGCTTGGGACCCCAGGGATTTCAGCTTTGGACCCCCGGGATTTCAGCTTTGGACCCCCAGGATTTCAGATTGTGGGGTGGCTGGGACCTCAAATATTTAGATGTCAAGAGAAACACTGAGGTGAACTCTCTGAGGTGCCCATTTCACGATCTTGCAGGGAATCTCGCATGGATTTTCATGCCAGTAAATATTACTCGGATAATGACCTGGTATCTAGGATGGAAGAATCGCGTGCACACAATACTACGTCCACAGGATCCAACCTTCACTGGCCTTCACTGGCCTTCACTGGCAGAGAGGAGAATATATCTGGAAATACTATTCACGAAAGATTTTCGGAGAAGGTTGTAAACGATATCATTTAATGTATTTGTACCTCTGTGAGCAACAGGAAACCATATAAACCAGGTACATACATGGTGACATGGTAATCTGACTTATTCGTCCTCGCATGGAAAAAGTAAAACAAAATGGCCTGATGAATGAGTGGTAAAAGACGAATGAATACGAGCGGGCAAATGAATCACAAAGTATGTATGTATGCTTAATGATTAGACGATAAATTTATATGCGATTATTATTTTTATATAGCTCAAGTGCTCAACATAGTAGTAGTAGTAGTAGTAGTAGTAGTAGTAGTAGTAGTAGTAGTAGTAGTAGTTTTTATTATTGTCAAGCATTACTTCTATGAACCCTGTCTTTGATGACGCACTGGCAGTAGGATCTAGCTCATTCATCATCTGGAATATAATTTTACCTTTTTCAATTTTTTCGATCTGAGTTGGGTTCGAACCTGGCAATTCTATGGCAACTTTCGCCTAGCAATTGGGAGGCGAGTACTCTACCACCAGACCACCATCCAGAGGCCAAAAAACCTCTTTCACCGGACTGACTTTCAACCGCCCATCTCACAACCACACGAATTACCTCGAATTGTGATGGTATACATAGCAGATATCTAACTTTTAAATTTTTCTGAGATCCCTTCTGCTAGATCACTAAGCACTCGCAAGTATGTAGCTTTTATTATTGTCACGCATTAGTTCTATGAACCCTGTCTTTGACGACGCACTGACACTAGGATCTAGCTCATTCATCATCTGAAATGTAATTTTACCTTTTTCAATTTTTCCGATCCGAGTTGGGTTCGAACCTGGCAATTCTATGGCAACTTTCATCTAGCAATTGGGAGGCGAGTGCTCTACCACCAGACAACCATCCAGAGGCCAAACAATCAATAGTAGTAGTAGTAGTAGTAGTAGTAGTAGTAGTAGTAGTAGCAGCAGCAGCAGCAGCAGCAGGAGCAGCAGCAGTAGCAGTAGCAGTAGTAGTAGTAGTAGTAGTAGTAGCAGCAGCAGCAGCAGCAGCAGCAGCAGCAGCAGCAGCAGCAGCAGTAGTAGTAGTAGTAGTAGTAGTAGTAGCAGCAGCAGCAGCAGCAGCAGCAGCAGCAGCAGCAGCAGCAGTAGTAGTAGTAGTAGTAGTAGTAGTAGTAGTAGTAGTAGCAGTAGTATCAGCAGCAGCAGCAGCAGTAGCAGCAGCAGTAGTAGTAGTAGTAGTAGTAGTAGTAGTAGTAGTAGTAGTAGTAGTAGTAGTAGTAGTAATAGTAGCAGTAGTAGCAGCAGCAGCAGTAGCAGTAGCAGTAGCAGTAACCGTAACAGTAGCAGTAGCTGTAGCAGTAGCAGCAGCAGTAGAAGTATATATTTAATAATAATTGTACACTTCGTTTAGAAAATATTCTTTGACATAAATTATAATATGTACTTAACCATTATAACTATGTTTAATGGGCTTGTTACTTAAACCAATTAGAGACATATTAGTGTACTTCAAATATTTCTGCCAGCGTCCATATCATTAATTTTATAATAGGTGTTCGAACACAGTCCAGCTAAGACATATTTAAAACGTTTCCAAATTAAAATATAACGTACTGTTGAATATGTTGAGTATAATTGAATTGGCAGACATTGCCGCCGAAGGCACTAAGGCACGAAGGCACTAAGGCTGTCTTTCAATTCAATTATGTTCAAAATATTCGACATACCATTTCTTACATCATGTTCAAAATTGTAATAACTAACATATTTCTGGGGGTTAGGGTGTGGGGGTGTGGGGTGTGTGATTGTTTTTGAAACGTGTTAACTTATTTATGAGCTGTACTGCACGTTTGTACCAAAAGATACACTCGACTATTTTACCATTCATAGTTAGAAAATTTAAATTTTTCTGTAGAAAAGTAAACGACCAAGTAGCAAGCACAATTGCATTCCTGTTAATCGCGAATGAATTGACAAATTCACAAATGGATTAGTTTAAAGGATGAATCTTTTAGTCCCCTAAATTGTAGATCCGTGCGCATCGAAATCGTGTTCACAAAAAAATGTCTTGTCGGGGTTGGGGGTAGGATTGGGTGGGGTTCAGGAATTCTTACCCTGGAATCTTGATGTCTAAATTCTCTCAGATATCACCGGGTGCACTTTAACCGTTTACTTATTAAAATTTGTTAAGTAAAATCTAAATATTTGCTTATTAAAAGTCCATTTGTAGGTCAAGAGGAGACTAATGTGTTAATTTACCAATGAATGACTGGCTCTATTATCGCACCAGTCATTCCAGTGGTAAAATTTCAAAAATAACCTTCTCTTGACCTGGAAATGAACATTTCCCAGGACCACTGCAAAAGCCGAATTTGTCCCGTTTCGTCATGAAAGGGTTATATTGAGAAACCAATCTTGTTTTCCCCTGAGCAATTATGTTTATATTTTAAATATACTCTTCATGGTTGGATGGTAATGAGGCTGGAGGAGGTTTTATTCATGTGTATATATGTAATTGTTGTATTGTGAACATTTAAATAATGAATTATTTGTACACCACGCGACACACCGTCTCCACGATCAACTTCGTCCTTTTTGGGAGTTATCAGGTGTAGTTAGGATTCAACCCTACTAGGGTATGCCGCTAAGCTCTCTCGACATTATAATATGCAAATCGACAGGAAAGAGTAAAACCCCTTAATTTTATACCCACAACCCTTCAGCCTACATGTCTAGCTAATGGTGTTGAGAGCCAGTACAGAGCTTTGGGAAACCAACCATTCCAGTTTCTCAACGGGCCTTTCCAATTTATCCATCCATCATATGACGTCATAATCCACTACATGGCGTGTAGGTCGACGTCATAATCAATGGCGTCATGAATGACGTAGATAAGTACGCTACGAACGCATAATCGAAGAAGGACTAAGAGTTGTTGTACCCAATTGTATGTCTTTACTATTTAATAAACATGCTGTTGAATGTTTTGAAACTAATTTGACTGTGTGGTGTTGCTGCCGATGGCCTATTTCAATGTATTCAACAGCTTACGTGTATAGTTTTTTTGGAAATTGATAGTTAGGGAGTTCAGAGATCCATCGATCCCAACACGAGCGAGGCGTGGCTGGATCTTAGCTAAAGATGTGCGGGGTATGGCTAAAACTGGAAAGGTCTATTGGCGATGGTAAGAAACGGATTTCATTCTCCCATAGGAGGAGGTCTTTCCCAAGAAATTTGTTTTATAGCCAACATAGTTCTGAGAAACCATTTCCTGCATTCTGATGGGAAAAAATATCTTTACTTTGATATAAAATTATAGAAATGGAACATAAGGACACTTGGACATTTTAAGGAACCTAACCCTCCCATTTGATCACCACGCTGGATCCGCCCTTGCACTGTAAAGTAGGTATACTATAAGATATGGTATCGGTACTGAAAGAGTGAAACTCTGTAGGCTAGAGCCGAAAGACATGACGTCACCCCCACTGCATCTGGTAGATATAACACTTTTCAATGGTTTTACACACATGCCGTAACCTATGACTAATAAGACATGTGTAGACACCACATAATTACGCACGCACGCACGCACGCACGCACGCACGCACGCACGCACGCACGCACGCACGCACGCACGCACGCACCGCTCCTCAAACCGAAATTAGTAAATAACTTAAGACTATAGCTTACAGTTGCTCAAAGGAGGAATCCAGTTTTAGCTAGGCCCCGCCCATCTCTAGCTAAGCTCGAACCCACGCTTCGGCTGTGTTGGGATTGATATATTACTGCCAGAAATATATACGGGTAAGCTGTTGAATAATTTAAAACTAATGGCTATGGCAGCAACAGCGCCCAGTCAAATGAGTTTCAAAATATTCGACAACAGGTTTATTAAATAGTAAAGACATACAATTCGTAAGACGTGTCGGACTATTAAACGTTGAAGAGGGACTAAATCGAGTCATTCATGCTGTAATTGATTATGACGTCATTATCCACGTCACCTAGTCGATTATGACGTCATATGATGGATGGATAAACTGAAAAGGTCCATTAAGCGTTGGTGACGAACTTATCTACGTCATTCTTGACTTAATTGATTATGACGTCATCATACACGCTATGTAGTTAATTATGACGTCTTAGGATTGATGGAGAAACTGGAATCCTTAATTCGGCGGTATATCGTAGATGCGCGGTAACATCGTCATTGTGGTAAGAATTTCTGTCATAGTTTCTTATATATTATGGTAAATGCTACTTTTGGTATCTATAATTCAGTAACTCATACAGGTCATACAACTCTTAATCCGACACCAATTATGCGTTCTTGACGAACTTATGTGCGTCATTCAATGCGTCATAATGTCGTCATTGATTATGACACCATTCTACACGTAATGTCGTTGATTATGACGCCATATGATGGATGGGTAAACTGGAAAGGTACATTGAATTGAATTAACACAAACTTAATAAATAAGTGATTGTCAAATAAATGTTCATGTCGATCAAAACTGTAACATTTACGTTGACCCAGATGATGCAATATCATCACAGGATCAAATAGTTTGATGAAATATAAATGATAAACACATCAATTACTATATAGGCCCTATTACAAATATTTATTCTCTGCATGACGAACATGTTTTCTAGATTACTAAAGCGCAAAACTTAAATAAGGCACCAATGACGAGAATTTTTATAAAACGGATGGATAAATCCACAGTGACAGCTTCCAGGCAAATTAGTTTCAAAATATTCCCTAGAATGTTTAAAATGTTGTAAAATCATAAAAACATACAATTCGTACATTAGTGAGGGACTTTTCGGCTGTCAGGACAGAGACATGCGTCATTTTGATTCTGATGTTAGCTATTCAGTGATGTAGTGGATTAGGCACAATGACATCAGAGTGAGAGAGCGAATCCCTCGATTGGTCTCGGTGTCACACGATGGATATATCTGATCTGTCACTTACGTATATAACGCCATAATCAATTACCTCACGTGTGGGCTGGCGTCACAATCAAACTACGTAATGAATGACGTATATCTAGGTCCGTCATGAACATTGAAGTCCGTCAATTATATGAATTGTATGTCCTTATTATTGAATAAACATTATGTTGAATATTTTGAAACTAATTTGACTGAGCGCTGTTGCTGCCATAGTTTTAAAATAGTCAACAAGTTACCTGTATGCTATAGTTACCTTAAAATTGGGATTCTGGTAATTTAGGATTCAAAGTATATAAATCGATCCCAGGATGCTCAAATAGCGAAAGGAGCGTAGCTAGAAATGTGCGGTGCAAATGGGCCGCTATATTGTATCACGTGACATAAGTGTGCACGGTGGCATGTCAGCTAAGAGGAAGTAACACTAGTATGCTAATACAATGTGTTTCTGATTATCTCCCGTGTGCATGCCTTAAAATGAAAAAACGGGAACTTTCTGGGGCATCATCCGTATCCCATTACGGTGTATTATCTTGCGAACCAGTCGAGTGATAATAACGCCCATAGAACCGACACCAAGAGAGTGGCACTCGAAGTATCAGTATCACTCATATATCGGAGGACATAATCAAATACATCACTTGCTAGCTGACGTCACAATCAGAATGGCGTAAGTCCGTCATGATGACGCAATCATCCATCACGTGTCAAAGAGGCTGAATTTTATGTTTTTGATGGATTTATAATTTAATAAATGTTCTGTTTGAATATTTTGAAACTAATTCGACTGGGAAGTGTTGATGTCGCTTGAAGCTGCTGGCCCAGTCAAATTAGTTTCCAAATATTTAACAGTTTACTTGTATTATACTTTGAAATTGTGATTCTAGGAAGCAACGTGTCAAAACCTTTTTACATCTATCTACAACTCCATATACCGGACAGGTCCCTCTCTAAAAAAACTCATTCTGTCAGATAAATGTTCAGCTAAAAATCAGCTTATTTCCTACGTGGACCCCAGAATCTTGGTGGACGGGGTGAGATTGGGGGGTCGTGTCGTTCACGAAGTGAGAAGTGATATAGTACGCCATGATAGCAATCCAATGGAGGATTCCAATTTATCCAGCAATCATATGACGTCATAATCAACTACCTGACGTGTAGGATTACGTCATAATCAATTAAGTCATGAATGGCGTAGATAAGTACGTCACGAACGCATAATTGAAGACTGACTAAGAGTCCTTGTACGAATTATAGGGCTTTAGTCCTACTATTTAATAAACATATTGTTTAATATTTTGAGACTAATTTGACCGCGTGCTGTTGCTGCAACAGTTAAATTAATTCCAAAATAGTCTTACCTGTCTAGTTTTCTGGAAATTAATATCCAGGTAGTTCAGGGGTCGATAAATCCTGGTGAAGTGTGGGTGGAGCTTAGCTAGAGATGGGCTGGACATAGGTAAAACTGGAACTCTCCATTACGTCACGTGTAGGCTGACGACACAATCATTATGACGTGTATTATTTTTTCGTCATGAGGCTCAAAATGTCCGTCTAGTGTATGAATTCATTGAATTGTATCTCGTTAATGGATTTACAAATTAATAAATATTATGTGGAATATCTTGAAGCTAATTATACTGGGAGCTGTTGCTGCCATAGGCTACCATAGGCAGTAACAGCCACCAGTTAAATTAGTTTCAAAATAGTCAACAGCTTACCTGTATGGAGCGACCTTGAAATAGGCAGCAACAGCGACCAGTCAAATTAGTTTCAAAATAATCAACAACTTACCTGCATAGCTAACTGGCCTCATGTTCATACCATCCCCAGCCCGCTAGTTTTATATTATCTCCACGTACCACCCACTGATGCCCTTGTGGGTAGACGCGCATACTGTGGAATTTAGTATCTGCTGAGGTTGTTGTGGGGAGCATATCTGGCTTCACACATGATGTACTACTGCCTACCTTCTGGTGGAAGCGTTGTATAGTCTGAGGAAATCTAGCTTGCACCCGATTGACCTTTGCATAATGAGACAATGTCATTCTCCCCTGCTGCTAAGGCATCTGTTTTTGTTCTGTTTGGATCTCTAAATACTTCAGCCGGTTCCAGTTTCAGTGCAACACCCTTTCCCAATCTATATACTTGAGATGTTGTCACACCCAGGGATAACATGAACAAATAACACCTTGTTACATACATGTTGGCCAAGTATGCTTCTCATGAGAGCAATATTCCAGCATCTTGCCGCTCTTTTTCATGCCTTTGTAAGGCTCAGGCCAAATACATATAGTACGTGTAGTGGACTGTGAGCGGAAACAATGTAATAACAAAATGTCTGTATCATCTGCAACGACGAAAGTTGGTTTAGTTGTTCTCTTGGCCACAGCAATAAATTATTGCCGTTTGTACGGTGAGTAGATCCGCATCATTAGCCTGTTCTGTGTAACATCCGCGAGGTTCTATCATATCACTCAACAGGGTTATGAACCTGTGCGCATTCTTCTTGATGGAAAGGGAGTTTTCCTTTCGTCCACTGAAAACCTGATAATTGCACAGTTGCTGCCACACGTGCGCATCCCTGTCCTTCTGCTTGGCCAAAGCAAATGCTCATCAATGACTACAACCGGCTGACCATAGTGACCTGCCACATAACTGATGTATTGTTGGAATATCTCCGTCTATGTTTAACCTTGATTCTTTGAGATTCTGTGCAGGAATGCCCCTCCGTCTAATATTAATTGTGCATCCCCAGATTGACAGACATATCTGGAGGCATCAACTTCCAAAGTGTAAACCCAAGGGAACTTTATTAGCTAGTCGACTTGTACATTTATTCTCGAAGAGTGCGGGAGGATAGGTTCACAGTTCATATTGACATATATCTGCCAGTTTCTCATGCCGTATACCTGCAGACACTAGCCTCTGAAAGTGCAGCTGCGGACTTATGTGTATCTTCTCACCATTGATTTTCACGGCACTGATGCTACTTAGCGTTACCACTTGATATATTTATGAATGAATATTTCACAATGCTTTCATAGTCTTGCTTGTCCACCACCTCTCTAGCATACGCAGCATTCACAGTGGCATCGCCCACAAAACCAGCCAGAATACTGTGTATTGATGGATTCTCATGAAAAGGACTTCTGGATGTCAAAAGGTATGGAGCCCCTGTGTATCTGCATTGTTCTTCATCGGCCTTGCCACTGACACCTCTTTGTGCTGTTCACTCGTCAGATAACTTACTGGTGCCAGCTCCTGGATGGCCAAGTTCACCTCTGAGCAGGCATTGGTAGACAGTAGCCATACACGTCATCAACACTTGCTCTCCAAGTGTGATACCAGCGATCGAAAAGAAGAAGAATAAGAAGATCAACACTTGCTATCGAAGCAAGTCTTACGACAATGCTGTCCCATATCTATAAGATCGTCTATCAACATGCAGGTCATCTTGAATGTGCTGAATCAGTTTCGTGAAAACACATTGCTGTAACTGTGTCTACTTGCTCGCCATAATGTTCCCGATAGAGCATAGGAAACTCATTTCTGAAAGAAATCCTCCAAGCATCAGTACGATGGATCTGATCTCAATATCAACATGAACACTCTCTTGTATTGTTAGAACCTTCCACCAAAGAAATTGGTCAAATAAACGAACAGCTGAGTCCCTGGGACCCCCATACTGTCTGACATGCGAACTAACGTACAGCATTGTTGGGTATAGACAGCTTATGTGACCCAGGTTGATATCGATCATTGGCTAGCCCAGGATGGATGATTGCCATGTATGATCACCATATGACGTCATTACCTTGGAAAGGTCCGTTAACCCCTCTTGTGTGACTCGCGCATCAAGGCGCTCAAAATAGTACTTATATATTAATTAACCATTTAACGGTCAAGATGTGTAATAAAGAAGAAATTGTTGCTCATTGAACGCAATCCATTTACAGGTCAATTCACCTTTCCAGAGTACCCACCCATCATATGACGTCATAATAAACTGCGTGATGTGTAGAATGACATCATAGTGAATGACGTCATGAATGACGTCGATAAGTACGTCACGAACGCATATTTGAAGACGGTCTATGCGCTGTTGTACACATTGTTTGCGTTTACTATTTAATAAATATTCTGTTGAATATTTTGAAACTAATTTGACTGGACGCTGTTGCTGCCATAGGCAGCAACAGCGCCCAGTCAAATTAGTTACAAAATATTCAATAGCTTCCCTGTATAGTTTTCAGGAAATTGATAGCTAGGGCATTCGGGGATCGATCAATCCCAACACAACGAGGTGTGGGTGGAGCTTAGCTAGTGATGGGCGGGGTATAGCTAAGAATGGAAAGGTCCATTGAAGACAATTCATAAAAGTTTTCCAATGGAATTTACAAAAGAAGTCTCAGTTGTCCTGTAAATGAAGGCTGTTTGAACATTATTATATGGTCAAAAAAGTTCAAATTTGTGCATAGTCAGTATCCATTTGCAAGCCAAGAGGAGACTATTTTTGAAAATGTATGACTTGAATGACTGGCTCGATAATCGAGCCAATCATTCCAGTGGTAAATCTTCAAAAAATAGTCTTGTTTTGGCTTGCAAATGGACATTCCTCAACACCACTGAAGAGACTGCATTGGCTAGTTTTACCATTAAATTGTTAAGTTGATACAAGATGGGGTAACACGCAAAAGTCATAAGATCCCAGTAGTATAACAGTGTGTAATTTGTATAAATCCAAGATGGGCCACCACAGTATTTGTCATTATATAGTTCTAACTTATATTTTACGTCTAAGCAAACGGTTTCAATGTTAAAGGATTTTAATGGTTTATGACCTTTATACATTGAATATAAGCTTGATCGGGAATGAAAATAAGGTCAAAACTGTAATAACAAAAATTATCCCGGCCATCTTTGATTGCTATAAATTACGCGTTTTCCACCACTTAGATTATGCAGGATTGTGTGTATGTTTTATATACTTTTTCTAATTTTTCTAATAATTTAACACCTATAAACATTTTAAAATAACTTGATTAGAAGTAAAAATGAGGCCAAAACTGGGTAATGATAAACATTGTGGCGGCCATCTTGGATTTATGCAAATTAGGCACTTTTCCACTACTTCGATTCAGGAAGAATTTTAATGTTCTTTTATTAGCTTTTCTAAAATGAATAGTTATAAAATAAATGCTTTTGCAACTGATGGTGAGTTGACCCACTTTTGTCACACAATGATTGGACTAATAAATATAATACTCATGAGAATCAGCGTGTGACCAACCTTAACGTTTAACACTCGAATTGCTTCAAGAAAATTTCAATTTTCTCATAGAAAATGCCCATTTGCAGACCAAGAGAAGCCTATTTTCGAAAATGTACACCTGGAATAACTGGCTCGATTATCCAGCCAGTTATTCCAGGGGTAAATTTTCAAAAAAAGTCTTCACTTGGTCAGCAAATAGACCTTCATCAAGACCACTGCAGAGGCCCTTTTTGCCTGATATGACTGTTAAAGGGTTAAACCATCGCTCTGAATAAATAGCCACATTTGTTTCTTGAACACAAGCAATATTAACACGCTAATGGCTAAATTTGGACAAAGATATAAAAAATATTTGCTTACTGAATGTCCATTTGCTAGCAAATAGAAAAATATTTTTTTAATTTTACCACTGGAATGACTGGCTCGAGTAACCTAAGCACATGCCTCCTTTATTTATAAAGTCATATATGCGGCCTTAATGACAAGTCATGCATACAATTATGTCAAAATTCTTTTTTATTTGAAATTTTAAAGCCTTATTTATGCTTCTGTCCCTCAAGGACCAGTAATAATATTTATATCGGTAGATGTTAAAGCGACATAAATGACTGAATGAACACTTTTCACCACGTTCCTGTAGGACTATTAGTCGGGTAAATCTGACTATGCACTGGTTATGAGCAGATAATTTTGAAACTATTCCTGGTGAAAGTTGTTGTTGCATGTTTAAGCAGAAACTTTCCGCAGCAACTTTTTTTGAAAATGAACTCAATATTACTTTATCGACGTGTATTTACCGCTTCATCGGTATAAGGGTTAACGCTTTGAATTTGACCACTTAATTCCCAGGATGCCAATTTCAATGTCGATATATAGGCAAGATGTTGAATATTTTAAAACTAATGTGACAGCTCCCAGTTAAATTAGTTTCAAAATATTCAAGGGAATACTAATTAAATTTTAAATGATTTTATCGAACTTGGTCTTTCTGATTTAAAATGGCAGGCTTATAAGTCGCCTAGTAAAACTATCCAGAGTACTCAAATAGTCAACTCGTTAATACTCTGTATGTTTTATTTGTTTCGTGTCCCAATAGTAGGCCCAATACTTCTTGTATCTGATTCGGGTGATACTGCATCAAGAGTGCTGTAGAAGCAGAGCAATAGCAGACACGTAAGTCTATAAATAACATAATCGACCTTTGCACTTTATCCATTGATCCTATAACGTCATAATCTTTAACAATTTAATTTTCCCGCGCCGAAAACGCCCAGGCTCCAACGTGTGGTTCGTTTGGGGAGCCACGCGAACGGCTCTCGCCGTCTTGATATTTCCAGCCTTCCTTCAAGGAAAAACTTTTAAAATAATAATTAAAACATATATATTATATATATATATATATAATGATTTACCCATTTGGTAACATGAGTAGTCCTAATCAGCTACGTGAAGTGTAGAATGACATCACAATGAATGACGTCATTACGACGTTATGAATGGCGCAGATAAGGCTTTGCGTTGTTGAACGAATTGTATGTCCTTACCATTTAATAAATATTCTGTTAAATATTTTGAAATTAATTTGACTTGGGCGCTGTTGCTGCCATAGTCAAATTGGTTACAAAATATTCAACAGCTTACCTGTATATATTTCAGGAAACTGATAGTTATGGTATTCGGCGATGTGTGGGGGGGGGCTTATATAGCAAATGGGCGGGGCATAGCTAAACCTGGAAAGGTCCATTACAAGGGAGATATAATATAGAAATGTATTGTTTTGCATACAAATAAGGGACTTCAAATCGAAAACAAATATCGCATTTTACCCACTTGAACCTGTAATAACAGTATCTCACTTTCACAGTCATAATATACGCTGTTGAACATATGATAAGCTGTTGAATATATGATAAGCTGTTGAATATATGATACGCTGTTGAACATAAGATAAGCTGTTGAATATATGATAAGCTGTTGAATATATGATACGCTGTTGAACATATGATAAGCTGTTGAATATATGACAAACTGTTGAATATATGATACGTTGTTGAATATATGATAAGCTGTTGAACATATGATAAGCTGTTGAATATATGATAAGCTGTTGAATATATGATAAGCTGTTGAATATGTGATAAGCTGCTGAATATATGATAAGCTGTTGAATATATGATAAGCTGTTGAATATGTGATAAGCTGTTGAATATATGATAAGCTGTTGAATATATGATAAGCTGTTGAATATATGATAAGCTGCTGAATATATGATAAGCTGTTCAATATATGATAAGCTGTTGAATATATGATAAGCTGTTGAACATATGATAAGATGTTGAATATGTGATAAGCTGTTGAATATATGATAAGCTGTTGAATACATGATAAGCTGTTGAATATATGATAAGCTGTTGATTATATGACAAGCTGTTGATTATATGATTAGCTGTTGAATATATGATAAGCTGTTGAATAGATGATAAGCTGTTGAATATATGATACGTTGTTGAATATATGCTAGGCTGTTGAATATATGATACGCTGTTGAATATATGATAAGCTGTTGAATATATGATAAGCTGTTGAATATATGATAAGCTGGTGAATATATTATAAGCTGTTGAATATACGATAAGCTGTTGAATATGTTGAACTCCATTTGATTAGAAGCTGGTTCAACATTAAGCAGCACCAGCTTTCAGTCAAATTAGTTTATAAATATATAGCACCATGTTGACACGAATGTATTATATTTGGAAGTAGTAGTAGCAGCAGCAGCGGCAGCAGAAGCAGCAGCAGCAGCAGCAGTAGTAGTAGTAGTAGTAGTAGTAGTAGTAGTAGTAGTAGTAGTAGTAGTAGTAGTAGTAGTAGCAGAAGCAGCAGCAGCAGCAGCAGCAGCAGTAGTAGTAGTAGTAGTAGCAGCAGCAACAGCAGCAGCAACAGCAGCAATAGCAGCCATTCCATCCTTAGCCCACGCGAAAAGGATTCCCACAACAATGGGTTCCAAATTGGCTTACTCCGGCTCTGAGTATGTCATTGTACCGCATATTGTGGGTGAACAGTGCGTGTGGAAATAACTAATGGTCACGCTTTATAGTAGTACAATACAGATTGTTTTTATAACTTTCTATATAAATGTGAAATTCACTAAACAATTTTACAGTAAGTTGACATAAGTATTATGGACGAGGCAAACTGTTCTCAATATAATCAGCAGTACAATTTGCTAAAGCTAACACATATACTGTTTTATGAATTTTATTTCTGGGATTTTATTGCTTAATGTTCTTAATGGAAAACAAAGTGGTGGAAACAAATTCTGGGAAGCAAATTCTGGGAAGCAAAGTCTGGGAGAAAAGGTCATGGAAATAATGTCTAGGAAACAAAGTCTGGGAAAACTCATAAGCGCGATCAAGGATTGATATTTCGAATTGACTCAAGCAGTGTTCTTTTGAGTTGATCCATGAATACTCTTTATAGACAAGAAGCGACAAATTCTTTTTTCTGTAAGGAATATTCTGTCGAATACATTGAAAGTAATTTGACTGGGAGATGTTGCTACGTATGGCAGGTTCCTGACAAATTAGTTTTAAATTATTCAACTGCTTTCCTGTATAGTTGCGCTGAAATTGGAGAAATTTAATTTCAAAGGGTCAATGGGTTAGTCCTCTCATTGCGAAGCTTGACTAACCCGGTTACTGCAGTGGTCTTGAAGAATGTCCTCATACATGCCTAGAGAAGAGTAGTTCGATATCCGAGCCATTCAGTCCAGTGGTAATGTTTTTATAAATAGTCTGCAACTCAGCATTCAATAAGCAAAGATTTTGATATTTGTTACCAAATTTAGTCATTAAATTGGTAAAATCTCTACATGTGAGAGCCCAGTGAAAACATTAGGTGTCTTCAGGTTATACTCGCCAGTATTTATATTTTTACTGCTCAATAACAATCAATATGTACTTTCGTTATATAGGATGGTCATAAACACTATATATTAAGTATGCTAGACAGATAATGTTTGTGAGAGATGTGGAGCTATCATAATTATGTTCTATTTAATGGTCTCGGTGGGGGGAAATTAGCTTTCTGCATTTTAGAGTTAGGCTATAGTCAGGCAGATCGTGCGTGCGTGCGTGTGTGATTGCGTGCGTGCGTACGCATGTGTGTGTGCGTGTACAGACGTATTTGATTGTACTTAGGTCATGTCCCATGATCAGAAGGAGAATTATGCCACATAGAATGGTGACAGATAAACCTTTAATAGTCAAGATTGCCTAGAACAATGGTGGAATCCCATTTTAGCTATGCGCCGCCTATCTCTAGCTAAGCCCCGCCCACGCTTTGACAGTGTTAGCATCGATCGATCCCTGCACTCTCTAAATCTCAGTTTCCAGAAAACTATACAGGTAAGCTGTTGAATATTTTGAAACTAATTTGACAGCAACAGCGCCCAGTCAAATGAGTTTCAAAATATTCAACAGCATGTTTATTAAGTTGTAAACACATACAATTCGTACAACAACGCTTAGTTCGTCATCAATTATAGTGTTTTTGACGAACCTAGATATGCCATTCATGGTGTAACTCTTTATGACGTCATCCTACACGTCACGTAGTTGATTATGACATCATGTGATTGATGGATAAATTGGAATCCTCCATTCTAGGAAGTTAGCTGAAGATAGAATGAGAATTTATTAATGACAAAGAAAGTTAAATACGCTTATCATATTTTACTAAATCCGAACAACGTGATTTGCTTACGCTATTATTCTGTGATCTTTATGTTGTTTTACGAGCGAAGTCACCGAAAATGGAACAATAGTGTAAAAATCATGGTAGAAAACCTTTTATCTCTTGGCATAATTTTTCATTGTTTTATTCTAGAAGACAATGATCAAAGCACATGATTACAGTTAGGAAAAGATCAAATATTCCATCAATTTTGAAAATAGACGTATTGAATTAAACAGTTAAGTGGCATATTCCGTCACAATACTGTGCCTAGGTCTAGACCTGTTAACTTAGACAGATACAAATTTTTTTTGCTATGGGATGGTCCAGGAGACAAATACTTCTTTAAAAAGATAATACATACCCGCCATGGAGAGAAGTCATGAAATTAGGTGTCAGCCTAACCCAGTTTCAGTCATTGATAATAATATCTCAACTAACAAATGTTTTCTTGAAACAAATATTAGGATGTAAAGAGTTTCAAGCACCAACAATATATACTGAGTATGTTGTTTCTTCATTAATTAAACCTTTTTGTCTGAACACATTTCTGTATAGTTCACCTCCCTAGGCAATATCTTATGTGTGACGGACGCGACATACTGTGTGACGGATGTGACATAAAGCAGGAAAAATCAGAGAGATTAACTGGACTCAAACTATTAAAATACACCAATCAAGAACATGAAAATTGAATAATTGAACATTTGAAAGCATCTGTCTGGTAACGCATATTTTTTAAGACTCTAGAGTCCACATCACTACTAAAATGTGAGTTTGTAGAATTGTTAAATGTGCATTAAGATTAACAAGTTCAAGTCTTCTTTCCTGCTTTTTAATAGTTTGAGTATAACTGTAACAGCTGGGCAGCTCTAGACAAACTCGATGCCTGCCACCGCAAACACCTCCGCACCATCACTGGACACCGATGGCCAGAAGGCATAATTTTCAACGATTCACTATACAAGATATGTAATACGTCGAAGAGACACCAGCACAGAGAGCCTTACTCGGAGCCAGCAAATACAAAGCCAGGAGGGGACGCCATTGCATAAATCTGCTAAGCGTGCTACGAGGTGACCTCAAGAAAGCAGGACTCGGTACACTCAAGTTAAGAATGGACCTCAGGAAGCTAAGGATTTCGCCTGAGGACAAGACACGGGGGACAAAAGCGAAGAAGGACTGATTGCAGCTGTAGGATATTTCTACTACTACAGCCGCAGAATACAGTAATCATCCAGACAAAGCTAGGACCAGATGATCCACCCCAGAAAAAAAATTCTATTTGTCCATAAAAAATAGCATATGGGAATATTTATATAATAGCACGTAAAAATTAAGAACAATTATAGCAATGAAAAATTACAAGCAGTTAAAGCATTTCCGGATATTTTAAATGAAAAGATTTTCCTCTAATTATGAGTACAGGTAGGCTCTATCAGAGCTCAAGCAAAAAAATCTCCCACAAATCTAAAAGCATCTAGCCTCTGTGAACTAAATCATACATTTACATATATAGGGGCAAAAGAAGTACGCAATCGACTGAGTGGAGCGAGAAAAAGTAAATGAAAAAAGATAAGAATGAGCTGCCCCCAGTAGGCACTTATTCGAGACGGACCCAAATGTAAATTTAGCGAAGTCAAACCCTTAAGCATAATCGGAGGATGGATGCCTTCCAAGAACTGACCACATTTTTTAAGCAGGGGAAAATAAGCCCTGCTGTGTATGCAGCTGGGCTGGCAACTATTCAATACATGTATGACCACACCTCATAGCTATCCTTTCTGACAAGGTACTTATGTTCCGTCCATCACAGTGTGATGGACGTGAAACATCAAGGGACGGAATTGGATTTTTTTCTTATTTTACTGCTTCATATGGCATTACTTAATTATTTTGTGTGTTTGTAGATAGCTATTGGTTAGACGATTGTACGGCATAATTTTCATATTTGTGTATTTCTTATTTTATAGAAAACTATGGCGTGATGGATGTAACCTAAGGCGACAGAGATTTTTGGTGATTTTCCGTTGCAAAAATTTTAATGAAAGATAAATGTATTCAATTTTAACTTTTGGTATTTGACAATAGGTGATGAGTAGAAAGAAAAAATAGGAAATATAGATGACCAATAGGTTCATTCCAATTGATAACCGGATTCAGTAACTTCAGTATACCTAAAAATGCCCTTCCACTGAAAAATGCGCGATTTTGCGATCCCAGTTACTCCACAATAACTGTAGGTACAGAGATAATTTTTAAGCTGAAATAAACCTTCAACCTTAGATTTTCCATTAAGAAATACTATAAATAAGAACATTCTTAATATTAATAAATCATCAATAAAATGTGACAGTCAAATTTTTTTACATTGTCATTAAAAAAAATACCTACTTTTTGGGTCATTCATCACCCACAAAAAGGGCAGAATTTTGTCTATCACATTAAAGTTATCTTTGCATGCAGAGATGTCCTCAAATCAAAGCGAAGCTATGGAATGCCTTTACTAAAAGCGCAAAGTAGCAGCAACTAATGTTACAAAATTGATATTGTTCCATTTTTGTGACTTCACTCTTACACACACACGTCCAATTCTGTGAATCTTTTATATATTTTGCAGTACACAATATTCGAGAAAATGGCCGATTCACTTGTGACTATGAAGGAGAAGCTCAGGTTCTTGACTCTTTCATATTGAAGATTTTCGATATCCTTTCTTCACTAAATTACTTATACGCTCGCGACTACAACTTCGAGAAGACTTATGATGTTGATGATTGCTGCGACAATCAATCTTCTCGCCGCTGCAGTCGTATAGTTACCGCTCGCCTCTTCTAAGCTGGTACGAAGATATTTTTGGTAACTGGGCCTGATCTGACTTCCTGAAGATTCTGAGTAAGGTACGGTGTTTCTCCGTACTGTTTAGGAGCTTCTAAAGAACAACCGAACTAGTGCCTTGTATTTTACAAGGGGATAATTTTATTCTATAGCTAACTGTACAATAACTCTTAAGTATCAATGGTGACTTTTACTGTCACAGAAAATAGCTTACTTTATATTAACAATACTGCTTATCATAATACGGTCCTAACCTAAACTATTCAATTCTGACTTTGCCTAACTTACGGCTACCGATTACTCTCGACACTACGGTCGATATGATATCTAGCTAGCCTAACGTAACAACGACTTGATTACTACTGACAAAGCTACGTCTGCTTTGGAATCACAGATGGTGAAGATTCCCTTTTCAATAGACCAAGTGCCTATTAAATACTCTTCATATCTTCCTAACTTCTATACATATCACGATACATAGATCTATATCTATCGTAATATATAGTTTCTGTTCCTTTCATCCTTCTAGGTAGATATAACCACCGTTTGATTGGCCCGCATCATTCTTGCCTCCAATCAACATCTGCTTATCTCTTCCTAGAAGTTTGTCCCTATTCTTGTTGATCCTCCTGACCAATCACTGCTTGCCTATCTCTCGATTTTACTTTGAAACCTTGTTCCTTTTTTTCTCTGCCACAGAGTTTGACTAGATGCTCATTGATTATGACGTCATCTCGGCCAATCAAACTCTGGGCTTCTCTTCTAGGGATTCATTACTAAACACGATATATCTACACCCTAACTCTAGCAAAGCGGTTCTAGCTGGTCCTGCTTTGATGCGATCTGTCAGCTAACTAACAACATTACGGAATGTGTTGTTGTAGCATGCCTTTCTTTGATTGACATATAGTTGATATACAAATTTCGATTGTGTTATTAATTCCTACAGGACGCTACAATGCCTCTGTCCTGTCCCTTGCCTATCTTGGATAAGCCTGTAGGAAGCGAACGTTAATAAGCACATGAGCTGTATGATCTCATTGCCAGCTGGTGTTGTTGTACTTGCTTAAGGGAGTCGGAATGCCGACCGTCAACAACTACATGTCAGTCTGTCACCTATAATTTCCTATAATCTCTCTCGATTCCCATCGATTCTTATCACTCGAATATTTACTAAACTAACGACCGAAACGACTGCTGAACATTATAAAAGTGTGTGCCGATCCCACCGCAACAACTTTTATCTTCAACCATTGACAGATATCATCAACCCAGAACCGTTGTTCCTATTTCAATCTATTCCAATTTCTAACTTATTGTGATGAATTTACTGCTACAGTTTCGACACAGTTTCTATCCTTTCGACACAGTTTCTATCCTATTTCCGCGAAACTGTACTACTAGCAATGGTCAAAGTCAACCAGTGCATCTTCCTACTACGTATCTAACTGCTACTAATATTATTCACTCAGTTCCTTAGCTCACCTGGTATTTTCAAATATGAATTTCACTGAGGTCTTACTCGCAAATATAAGACGTCTAACGGGGTCATGACTTCCCATAAGACGATCCGATATCTACAATATGAACCTCCCAATGGCATGCTTCTTCTGAACTTGTATCCCGGGGCACTGGTTGATGAACTGCGCGTGGCAATGAACCTAACAGATTTGGAATCAATAAATAAAGTTCATGAGTCAGTGGAGTATTTGATCAGTCTTAGACAAGTCGTCGCCGGTAGAGATGAAGGTTCGTATCCACAATTCCACAGTTTAATCCTGTGAAACAAAGTCTGAATTCGAAGAATCGATTTAATAAATATTGTGTTGAATATTTTTAAAACTAATTGGGCTGGCCACCTTTGTTAGCATCATATTCGTGTCAAATTATCTTTTAAAATGTGGTGGTGGTTTCGTCGTCTGATGAGAATGTGTCGACTATTGCTATCATATGATCGTGAGATCATACATAGCAATCGTATTTCTACACAAATAGCTAGCTTATGCCATCCACAACATGTTTGGACTCCAAATCCGCTAAGTACATGTAGACTGATTATCATCCAGTCTTGCTCACTTTCTTGTTAAATTCATGAAATGAATTACTTCATACCAAGTATAAAATCCTAGGGGATATTCGTAATCAAGATTTACACTCATGTAATCTGATAACACTTAATGATTAGGTAAATGTAATTGTTAATATGATTATGTTATAATCAATATAGATTTCATTATTTATAGGTATGGAGTCTATGTTGATTATTTTATTAATTAGGCTAGGGGTTACTATGCGACATGTAGTACCACATCCGCGTGATCCAGATGGATCACAATACATTGTATGTGTGTGTTGAGAACACTGCCCCGACAGGCAATCGGTGGTTAGCCTTCGCGAGTGAAATTCGGTCATGACTTAGCGAAATATGTTATGTAGGCAACCATCGTCTGACGTGTACATAATTCTATGCCAGCTATATACACTGGCATGGCTGTGAGGAAGAAGAAGAAGATTCGAATGTTGAAATTTATATAGTAAAGTATGCTTGTCATTCAGATAAGCAGTCTTCATACAGAATCATAGATAAGTATGGGCGCCATCTCAGTTTATAGGCCCATCAACAGCTAGTCAATCTTCAAAACATCTAGGGTTCACGGTTCTCTGGACAAAACAACGTTAGGCCAGTTAGAGAGCATTATCTATCGTAATATAAACCTTTATACAGAAAGCACTCCATGGCATTGGGCCATCATAATCATCGACTGCATGTGACATCATCCTTCATGTGAAGGCGATAAGGAACGTCTTATTGAACTATTAGGAAAAACTTTGGAAACTATTCAAAAGGAAAACAAAACTGTCTACCTCATGGGTGACTACAATATTGACCTGATGAGACAAACTTGCTTTCATACACAAACTTGATAAACTTACTAAATGCTCATTCATTCTACCCAACCATTACAAAACTGACTAGAATAGGTAATATTTCAGCCACAATTATTGATAATTGAGGTAGGAATTCTCGTTACTGACACATCAGACCAGCGACCAATTTTTCTTCTCGAAAGACAGCTGACCGGCAAAAAGCCATTCAAATATGAAAGAATTAAATGCAGGGAACTAAATCAGGTCAATATTGAACAGTTTAAAAAACGCATGTCTGAGGTAGATTGGCATACAGTCACAGATATACAGTGTTGCGAAAATGCCTACACTAAGTTCCACGAAACTTGCCTGCACATCTTCGAAAACAGCTGTCCCATGATAGAACAGAAGAAATTTAAACACAACCAGACTAACCCATGGATAACAACTGGACTGATAGCTGCCTGTCATAAAAAACATAAACTTTATTTGACGCTCATCAAATGTCAAACAAAGCATAATGAGCTGAAATTCAAGAAATACAGAGACAAGTTGGACCAAATAATCAAAACAGCAAAAAAAACTTACTATCATAAAAATTTGAACTATGCAAGAATGACATAAATGAAACATGGAAAATAATTAAATCACTTTTGAATAAAAGTAACTGCAAAGTGCAACAAATACAATTTCTTTATCATAACAAGATAATAACAGATGATTTAGAAATTGCAACAGGATTCAGTGACTAGTTTGTTAATATAGGTACAACACTTTCAGATAAAATCAAATCAACATCCTCTAATAAATATAGTGATTATCTCATCAATCCTGTTTTTTCGCTAACCCGGTCACAAATGAAATTTTTTTTAGCATTCCTTAACAAACTAAACCCAGCAAAAAGTGCTGGCTTGGATGGTTTCAAGTGGAGTATTTTCAAAAACTGCACGCTAGCGCTACTAATACCCCTTAACCACATCTGTAACTTATCTTTTACTCAAGGCCTATTTCCATCAAAATTAAAAGCAGCACGAGTAAAACCTATATACAAAGCAAAGGATTCATCTAACTTCACAAACCATAGACCTGTCTCAATACTTCCACTTTTCTCCAAATTAATGGAATGACCTATGTACAATAGGGTTATCAGCTACTTAGATAAAAAGTCAATCCTCTATACATTACAATACAGATTCCGTGAAAACCATTCAACAATGCTAGCACTAATTGAAATGACAGATAGATAGACTCAGTTGAAAAGAAAAAGCACATAATAGGCTTTTTTTACCTTTCAAAAGCTTTCGACACTATCAATCATAAAATCCTACTAGAAAAACTTGCCTATTACGGAATCCGAGGAGGTGCACTCATCTGGTTTGAAAGCTATCTAAGTGACAGAATGCAATGTGTGCAATTCAATGCAACTTGCTCTGAAAACAAGAGACTAACTTGCAGTGTTCCTCAGGGGTCCATCCTTGGCCCTCTGCTGTTCCTCTTGTATATGAACGATGTGCCTAACATATGCAAACACATGTCATTAATACTATTTGCTGATGACACCAATGTATTTTGCTCTGACGAAGACATAGTTACATTACATAAAATGTAAATAAGGAAATGGAAGAAATTACTAACTGGTTTTCATTAAATAAATTATCACTAAATGTGGATAAAACAAACTATATGTTATTTTCAAAATCTAGAGAATTAATAAATAGAGAGGTTCCAAAATTGTACATTAGCAATAAGGAAATTGAAGAGGCCTCTTATGCAAAGTTCCTAGGAGTATATTTAGATAAAAACTTGACCTGGGCCAAACAAATTGAAACAGTTACTGCAAAAGTAGCAAGAGGAATATGTGTCATCCAAAGACTAAAACCATATATGATACATGACACGGTTAAAACACTGTACAGCACCTTGATCCTCCCGCACCTCACTTACTGCAATGCTTTTGGACTAACACCTACAAAAACAGAATATCCAAAATTCAAAAGTCTCCAAAAGAGAGCATCAAACTATTTTCTAGGACAGCAGAGGGCCAAAACATGTTCAAAGCAGAAAAATTACTTAAACTCACCGACATAGGAAAATCTCAAAAACTAACTATTGTCAAAGACAGCCACAACACTTTACCCAAATCTATAGCCCCTTCTTTATGAACAAAATTAACATCCACCAACATAACACTAGAAGCAGACACAAACTACATGAACAATACACACGGACAGACATAGGAAAATACCGAATATCATTTGCAGCCACTAGGTTATGGAACAACACAAAACAGGAAACAGGTAAGAAAATTCTATCAACAAAATTGTGCAAGAAAACAATTAAAAAAACTACTTGATTAACACATACTAGCACTATCTAATTCATGCAGTATAGCTCAAACGTGGCCTGACACGTCTACAAAACAAGGTAAAGAATGCTGTTTTATACTCGTGCATAATTGGATCCTAAGCCATTGCTGTCGAATATGACAACGATGTCTCTCGGTCCAAATATGTTTATAGTATTCGACAGAAAGTGTGTTCTATCTATATAACATGCTTCTTTTCTTGTTTTGAAAAACTATTGATAGGCTACTACTGTTGATGCTACTTCTGCTGCTACTACTGCTACTAGCACTACTACTACATCTACTACTACTACTGCTGCTGCTGCTGCTGCTGCTGCTGCTACTGCTGCTGCTGCTGCTGCTGCTGCTGCTGCTGCTACTAGTACTAGAATATGACTAGATGATTCCTACTTGTAATTATATCCAATAATAATTTCAATTACCTTAGTAACAAACTAAAGGACGAGTAGGCGAATGAGCACCCTCCCCCTCCACCCCCCACCCCCACCCCCACCCCCTCCCTTGTCCCAAGGATGCTCCCCATTAGGCAGCATCCTGTAAGCAGTATATCATCATTATAAGTAAAATTACCCACCCCAACCCCCAAATATATAGATGTTTATTGTCGTATCTATAATCATAGACATCTATGTCTATTATTGGACTAGACAATGTTCTGTGCTTGTCTGTTACGTTACTGTCTTGTCCTTATTTACTACCCATATGTATCGCAAACCATAAAAACCGTATTTATGAAACTAAAAAATTGGAATGATGATGACCCTTTTTGAAATGCAAACTGTTCATGTGGATCAAGGGTCAAAGGGTTAATAAGGAAGTAGTAAATGTAATGTCTGAATTTATAATTGTTTATGTAAGTTCTGACTTGTCTAATTTATATATACCTGTATATACGTGAGTACGGTGTCCGCCATAATAATAGGCAATGCCTTTGGCGGGCAACCTGGAATGACTCGTGATTATGTTTTTCTTGGAATTATTGAATAAATAATCTGGAATCTTGAATCTTGAACCTTGAATCTTCGTAACCGTCTCCAGCTCCTCGTCGTCATTATCCGTATTCAGGTCTCCAGCTCCTGGTCGCCATTATCTGTAGCCAGATTTCCAGCTCCTGGTCACCATTATCCGTAGCCAGGTCTCCAGCTCCTGGTCATTATTATCTGTAGCCCGGTATCCAGCTCCTGCTTAATGCAGTTATGGGTCAGATCTTCAGCTTCTAGCCATTCACAGATCCACCACGACATTAGCTTCTGGTGGCTCATGGCCAGTTATATGCAGCCTTTAAAATCCACCTGCATCACAAGATAAATTTCTGTCTGTTATATTATTTGTGTCGTACGTTCATCTGGGTGCACCCACATCTATCCGTCATCCTCAATACGATAGCAGAACTCGTATTGTGGTTGTCTTCATCATCGGGACCCGTTCGTCTTCAAGCCACAAAGAAATGACTGTTTCCACCGGGTATTTATAACAACTATGCTGCATTCAGGTCGTATATTATTGGTTTATTATATTTCAATTCTATAGTGATTGTTGCTATAATTATTATCACGTCAATAAGTTTGATATCTCAAATTTAGACACTGGACCAAGAACCATCAATCCTAAATTCTAATTGACATAAATTCATACATGCGGCTATAAAGCGAAGAGATTATCCAATGGTCCATATCCATCCTAGGTTCTAAATGATTCATAGTCCATACACGTCTACATTGACCAGATTGAATAGGAGTTTTTTTCAACTTGGATAGGGGATGTACCCGGATATCATCCTCCATTAATTAGGAGCATTTGTGATTCTGAAGTAAACTAAATCTTCTGCGATATTCTTTGAGGATTAATATAAGTGGCATCGGATCGAAAAATCGATATGATATGATTAACATCAAAACTCCAAGAACGAACACGGATTGGACCAGCCAGGATTAGTTCCATATTGAGTGGTAATGGTTGTTTCGATCTAGATGTAACTTCGAATTGGTTTATAAATATTCAACGAAAGATAACTTCGATAGAGAGATTCAACGGTTACAGATTCTTAAACCCTGGTTCAATAGAACCATTTATCTCCATACAATACATCATTTATAACAATTATTTCAATCACGCAGTACTGATTTACATTGCATAAACAATGACAGAAAGAAAGCAAGAATGAGTGAATATTAATTTATCAGATCTGTCTTTGTTTACTTTCCTCTTAATTATACCCATCTTTTGAATCAATAGGTCAAAGTTCAAATGCTAATACAGATCACTCTTCCATGTATCGAGCCAAGATAAGGAAGTGTTCGAGTTTACAACCAAATCGGTCCTATAAGCTATCCTTCGAGTAAAATGGTTAACCATTCATAATGGAAATCATTTAACTACCCTAGCCATCTATTTTATCATTTCCATTTTTGGGTTAAGCGTTTTGGCAATAAAATATCGGGTCATCATTCAATCAATGACGTCATAATTATCACTAAGGTTTGTTTTTTCATAGCACATATCGACATTTCGCGTCGTACAGTAATCTGGCTCGCGCCAAACGAAACATTACTCCCTTACAAAAATAATGATGGTATTCTAATGATTTAATATATTATGGTCATAGCCATTCCGGTCGTAATGGCAGGGCTAAAGATATGTTTTCAGATAATTTGATTGATCATCCCTCTTTGCTGGCAATAAATGCTGAATCCAGTCTATGGATCAATCATATGACATCATAATCAACTACGTCACATCTAGGTTGACGGCATAATCAATTACGTCATGAATGACATAATTCAATCCGTCGTAAACGCTTAATATAGTCCGTCAAGTTGTACCAAGTGTATGTCTTTACTATTTAAGTTTTGCCCGTGTATGGATCGATCAAACCCTGAACTCACTGAATCTCAATTTTCAGAAAACTATCCATGCCAGGTTTACAAGCTGTTGAATATTTTGAAACTAATTCGAATGGGCGTTGTTGCTGCCAGTCAAATTAATTTTAAAATATTCAACCGCTTACCTGTATAGTTTTCTGGAAATTGAGATTATGGGAATGCAGGGATCGATCGATCCCGACGGGCAAAGTATGGTTGGAACTTAGCTAGAGATAGTCTGGACATAGCTAAATCGGATTCATCCATAGGTTAATCAAATTGTGAGGATCCTTACCTCAGTTATGTGAAGATGACCTTCAGAGGAGGGCACAGCTTTTCTATGTTATGACACATCATCAATTAATAAGCTAGTACTCATGGAGCAAAAACAGGCCACATACCGGGGTTTAGGCTTCGTAATCGGACCAAGAGACTTGGACCATGCCATTTGTTTTGGATACGTCAGTGATCGCGTTGCATTCCTCGACCTGGTTATACCTACGCAAAAACACACCACCACTAAGTGTCGCATTGTCAACGCATATGGCCCAAGTCCCGAAAATGCCAGAGAGAATCCAGCAATATTAGATTCCTTCCATGCAGAACTGAGCTCCGCCATTACAATCCCAGCTAGATGACTACTGTTGGTGTGTGGAGATTTCAACTCCAAACTGGGTAAACTAGGAATTGCGGACAAAAGTTCAGGGCTTGGCTTTTACATGGGATCGTATGGAGAGGGGACACGCAACAGCAATGGATATGCACTGGTGGCATTCCTTAGTTGCAATGGCCTATTTGCCGCAAATACGGCTTTTTAGCACCCATGCCATCGCCGGACAACATGGACCGGACACATTGCTGATCTGACACATTGCTGATCGCAAAGCCCCAAAAGGTTCTATGGCTACAACTGCTGTATGCATGATTACTGTATTCTGTGGCTGTAGTAGTAGAAACATCCTACAACTACAATCAGTCCTTCTTCGCTTTTGCCCACCATGTCTTGTCCTCTAGACAAACTCGATGCCTTCCACCGCAAACACCTACGTACCATCACTGGACACCGATGGCCAGACAACACAATTTCCAATGATGCACTATACAAGACATGTAATATGTCGAAGTTGTTTGTAGAGGTCGCCCAGCAAAGATGGTCCATGTTTGACCATGTGCTAAAGATGTCAAAAGAGACACCAACACAGAGAGCCTTGGAATTCGCCCTACTCGGAGCCAGCAAATACAAAGCCAGGAGAGGACGTCATTGCATAAATCTGCTAAGCGTGCTACGAGGTGACCTCAAGAAAGCAGGACTCGGTACACTAAAGTCAAGAATGTACCTGAGGAAGCTAAGGATTACGGCTGAGGACAAGACACAGTGGGAAAAAGCGAAGAAGGACTGATTGCAGCTGTAGGATATTTCTACTACCACAGCCGCCAGAATACAGTAATCATACATATACATCATCCTTTGATATTTTTTTATATCACTAGATCCACAATGCAAGGCTGACAACATCAGAAAATTTTGACCAATTTATAATGATTTGCTGAAAATTTAAAAGGTTTTGGACTTGAAACCATTACTGGATTAGGCAACAACGGCTTCCAACAGTTTTACCAGTGGAGCATTTGAGTGTGGGTGGGTGGCTGCGTGCGTGCGCGCGAGCGAGTGGGTGGCTGGGTGGGTGATGGTGGGGGCGGGAGGGGTGGGGCGAGCGGGCGAGTGAGTGAGTGCGGTCGTTTATGTCCCAAACTATATAGCCACCCAACCCACCAACATTTCTCTCATAATATCATAATATTTATGCTAGTGGTCTAAGCGAATATTGTACACCCATGACTTAGGATAAAGAGAGACCCGATCCGTCACTAACGTATATAACATCATAATCAATTACGTAATTAGTGCAGTTAACTGACGTCACAACCATAATGACATATCTAGCTCCGTCGTGAACATCAAAAATTGATGATGTGTACAAATGGTGTCTTTGATAGATTTACAAACTAATATAAACATTCAGTTGGATATTTTGAAAGTAATTTGACTGAGAGCGGTTGCTGCCATTTACAGCAACAGCCCCGGCCAAATTAGTTTCAAAAATACTTCACAGCGCCCAGTTAAATTAGGTCCAAAATATTCAACAGCAAATAATTAAATAGTAAATATATACAATTCGTAACAGCACCGCTTAGTCCGTCCTCAATTAATATATAGCATTAACCTTCTAATGGCTAAATGTCGTTAAAGAAAACCTAAACATCCGCTTATTGAATGTCCAAGAGAAGACTATTTTTTTTAATTTTACCTTTAGAATGACTAGCCCCGTTATCGAGCCAGTAATTCTAGTGGTAAAATATCAAAAATACTATTCCCTTGGCCTGCCAATGGACATTCCTCAAGAACACTACAGAGGCGGGTTTTGTCTGGCTTCGCATGATAGGATTAAATTCGGACATGTAACAAACATACTTCTTGAGAATATTGGTGTGTCGTGTTCACTGTATCAGACAATGGACTGTTCCAGTTTTAGCGATGCCACGCCCATCACTATCTAAGCTCCACCAATACATTACTCGTATTGGGATAGATCGATTCCCGAACTCCCTGATTATTAATTTCCAGAAAACTATACAGGTAAGCTGTTAAATATTTTGAAACTAATTTGACTGGGCAGGCAGCTACAGCGTCAAGTCAAATTAGTTTCAAAATATTTAACAGAATGCTTATTAAATGGTAAATACATACAATTCGTACAACGTGTCGGACTATTAAGCGTTAAATACGGACTATATCGAGTCATATGACGTCATATGATGGATGGATAAACTTGGAACGGTACATTGACTCTTTACAACGACACACCCACCCACACCAGCACCGCCTCCAATCCCACCCCCACCACCCCCAACTCCCCCCCCCCCCCCACACACACACCCCTACCCCAAGAGTCTCCGACTCCAGAGAAAGTAAATAGAAAATTTGACATAGAAGGTTATCATATTTTAAAAAGATAGCTTTATCGTTTAATAGATATCATTCCATATGAGTAATTGATTATAACACGATAACAAATTATTGAATTTTACTTTTCAAAGATTTAAACGTCTATCGTATTTCTAAATGCCCCTACAGCGTGGTGTAGCACAGATGAATGGATAGAAGCAATCTGTTGGCATATGTTCAAAAAGCCACGCATCAACGCCACCAAATGGAGATACTGGGTGACCACCATGTTTGACGTTTTTGATGAAGACAACGATGGGTATATCAGTAAAGACCAGTTCAAGATGCTTTACTTAAATACAAACCGGAAGAATGATACAGAGTTCTTGGATCGTGCATTCGCTGCCATCGACACGTCCGGTACAGGGAAGCTTTCTAGGACGCAGTACAGCGATACATACGCGAAGTACTTGACGGATCCAGACGTAACGTATGCACAATTCCCCTTGTTTTGAGTCAGATTTGTTAAACATTTGCTCTCACCCATAGAATCTCAAACTTAATACAGATACATATTTGAATATTTAACTCTAATGGACCGTTCCTCTTTTAGTTATGCCCCGCCCATCATTATCTAAGCTCCACCCACACCTCGCCCGTGTTGGGATCGATCGATCCCTGAACCTCCTGACTATAAATTTCTAGAAAACTATACTGGTAATCTGTTAAATATTTTTAAACTAATTTAACTTGGCGCTGTTGCTGCCTATTTCAGCAACAGCGTCAAGTCAAATTAGTTTCAAAATATTCAACAGAATGTTTACTAAATGGTAAAGACATAAAATTCGTACACCGTGTCGGACTATTAAGCTTAAAGAAGACTATGTCGCGTCATTCATGACGTCATGATTATGATGCCATCTTACACGTCACGTAGTTGATATGATGGATAAACTTGGAAATTTCGATTAGGCTGAAAGCCAGTTCTGTCATAGGCAGTAACTGCTCTCAGTCAAATGTAGAGTAAATATGTATTAGTAACTGTAGTAACCATAGGGTTAGATACGTAGAGTGTTGGTGCGCAAGCCTTCGCTGTGAGTCTAGTTGCCGCCCCCCCCACACTCCCCCCCCACCCACCCCCACCCCCCCCCCCCCCCCGCCACCACCCGCTCCCCCACCCCCACCCCCTACCTCCGACCGCCGGTCACGTGAGTTCGGTAAACCTCAAGTGCGCATGTTCGAGTATCCATGAGTCTCTGGCTCAGACGATCAGCCGCAAATTTATCTGTTTTTGCCCGAAATAAAATTGTTTTGGCTGTATTAAGCTGACGCTGTATTCGAATACCTAATAGAATTAGTACCGTAACAAAAACATATTATTTTGGAGACTATAGATCGGGCGAGAAAATATTGAACACTAAAATTCCGCCTTTGAGACGGTCATGAGCACTCTACAGATTTAACTCTACGGTATTAACCTTCTTGTGTAGAGCTAGCGTCAAAGCTCTCAAAATGCTAATTATATTAATTAACCCTTTAACGCTCAATTTCTTCTGACCACTAAAGAGACAAATTTTGGCCAGTGTGACCATCAAATGAGGAATTGTAAAGAAAATCCAAATTTCTACATAGTTAGTTAACATTTACATATCAAGAGAAGACTGTTTTTGAAAATTACGTTTGAAATGAATGGCTGATTTATTGGGTCAGCGATTCCGGATGTAAATTTTCAAAAATTGCCTTCTCTTGCTCTGCAAACGGAAATTCGTCAAGACCACTGTAGAGACCTTTTTGACAGGCTTGACCATTAAATGATTAGCAGGATAGGGGTTAAAATGATATTTCACATTTATACTTTTGCATTTAAAGGATTATATACCGCTATTCTGAGCTACTCGTCTGATTATGTTCTGCCTTTTTAGTTGTGGGTAGCAGCCCATTAAACCATCATGTCGGTTGACCGACCGACCGACCGACAGACAGACAGACAGACAGACAGACAGACAGACAGACAGACAGACAGACAGACAGACAGACAGACAGACAGACAGACAGACAGACAGACAGACAGACAGACAGACAGACAGACAGACAGACAGACAGACAGACAGACAGACAGGCAGGCAGGCAGGCAGGCAGGCAGGCAGGCACACTGCAGTCAGTCAGTCAGTCAGTCGGTCGGTTGATCAATCGATCGGTCGGTCGGTCAGGTTGTCAGGTGGTCAGACGGTTGGGCTGGCGGGGGTTGGGGTGGGCGAGGGTGGTGGGGGTGGGGGATGGTGTAGGGTTGTCGAGCAGTCGGTAGTGTCGGTCGGTCAGTCACAAAAGGTCACCATATTCCTGGCTATCTAAAAACACTTCAGATATAACTCAAATTTTAAGACAAAACATTCGAGGCAGGAGAATTTTGGCCGTGATCCGGATAAGATTATCTAGATTTAAAGGCAAATATTCAGGTATCATGTGATGATTTCATTCCGCATAAATTTATATAATATTTTAGTTATGAGTTTGAATTAGGGACTCGTGTCTCTAATTCAATTTCACAACGTAAAAAATTATATTAATTTCTACGTAATGAAATCATCATTATATTAAAAATGTATTTCGTCTCACTACATCTAAGCACACAATAAAAGTATATAATTTCAACAATTTTATTTTCAAGTATTTTAGTGTGAATAAGCACCTTTAAAAATCCGTGCGAGGAAAGTTCCACACAGGACCAAAGGCACCTTTTAAAACCTCTATAGACAACCTCGATGCCTGCCACCGCAGCCAACGACGACAGTTCATCAGAAGGAGGTGATGACAATACGGTCGAATGATTCGACGACAAACACGAAGACACACAACATGACACCCGTCACGCGAACTACTCGTAAACTTCGCCCTCTTTATTCACGCCACAATAATGGGGATTTAACACTAAGATTTAATACTTAGTTTTAACTCTTACAGAGCTGAAACCACACATTCTTTATGATGTAGGGTCTATTCTGTTTAATATTTTTAAAACTAATTTGAATGGGAGATGTTGCTGCCACATGCAGCAACACTTCCCAGTCAAATTAGTTTCGAAATATCCAACAGTTTTCATGTATGGCTGTCTTGAAATTGATACATTGTATATGTTAAGGCTCAAATGGTTAAGACACTGATTCGCTCCACCTTATCCCAATCCCACTCACCCACACCCATAACGTTTTGCATTATTCTCTTTGAAAGACAACAATTAGCTATTATAGAATAAAGTTCGGCTAATTGTGTTTGCCCTCTGTCACCGCGGGCATCTGCGGAATAGGCAAGCCATCTTCCATATGAACGCGGCACGGGTGGCGGGGTGAGAGGTGGGAGGGGTGGAGGAGCGATGGGTCATCAGTCGCGTGAAATGCACGTTTTCCCTCCAATTTCTGGCCTTAAATAGATAGACACGCATCAACTAATTTGTCTTCCGAATTAGTAGAACTCGCAATTTCACGATTTGAGATGTACGCGTTAAACGTTTCGAAAACAATTTCCCTGAAAAAAAACGACTTTCAAGCATATGGTTTTCAAAAATAACTAACACACGTTTAACTCAAGATTTTAACATATCATATCACCTATGTAATATGGAATGAAATGAGTTTTATCGTGTCAATATTTTACAAATTAATTAGAGACGGTTCATATTTCATTGACGCGATGTCGTCCTTTTGTTCGCCTCTGCGGGACATTTGTAACGACAAACAATTTTATACAAAAAAGCCCGAAAGCATTCGATTAGCGAGATCGCGAGTTTGTGCGTGAAGTTGTGGTTGTTATTCGCCTAAGCCCTGTTCGTCCTCATATCAATATTTTAGCCAAACCGTGATTTGTCTTTAAACTTTTTGAAGCTAATGGCGCGATCAGCTCTGTCGCCCGAGTATCTGCCGCCGTGATCAATGGAGGAATTCACATTTAGCTTTTCCCCGCCCATCTATAGCTAAGCTCCGCCCATGCTTTGCACGTGGTTGAATCGATTTATATACTTTGAGTCCTGAATTACCAGTGTACCAATTTCATGGTAACTATATAACGCGCCAATAAGCAATTTGGCCCGTTTGTAAATGTTGCGGACACATATGGCAATTTGCTGGAAAAGTATGTCTTTAGCACCCAGGGACCACTCTATAACGTCACAACCCAACAGTTAACACTGAAATTCATTGTTTGCAAACCATTTCTAAATTTACTTGTAATGCTTAGTTCTTAGTATCATCCAAGTCCTCATTTGGCATACATCTTACTGGAGGAAACAAGCATAATATCTATTTCCGCCTTGAACCAAAGAAAGGAGCGGCTAGCGAATGTAGGCCTATCAGTGGCAATTCAATCAGACATGTACAAAAGAAGAACGTCTACAAGAATATCATTTTTATCTTTCCTCGGCTGCGATACAACGCTCAGGTTATTTGAAATAGGAAAAGCTGTCCGACTGAAGCTCATCAGTGACAACAAGTTATTCGGTGTCCTAGCCAAACTATTTGGAAGTGTACAATCATCGAAGGACGAGGTCATAGCGGCTAGTGAGAAGGCCGCAGTCGTATTGCATAAAGGAACGCAGAATGGCCATCTTGACACGAAGAGGCATCAGAGATTCCAGGAGCTTCTTATCATTACCAAAAAGGTCATCTACACCAACATGTTGCCACCAACATATGCGGCGATGAAGTACCACAGCCTCTGCGTGTACCATCAGATACAACATGAATTGGAGTTTGTTGAATTTTGGGTGGAGTTGGGTGGGGCTGGAGAGTTTCTGAAGGGACAATGACATCAGTACAATCGGACATGGATCCTGCGCCACCACAGTCCCTTCTCGAACTAGTTAGATGCACCCGCAAGTCGGGCTGTGTAACCTTGTGCGGTGGGTGTCATCTTCATGTACCCTATTGTTCGTCGGATTGTTGTGGATGCAAAGACATTTGTCAAAACATGTCAAATGATGACTTAGTCACATAATCTTCGCTCGGTTCTTCTTGTACATGTTGCACATGTGGGTGGGTGACGACGAACTGGATGGGAAAGTCGATTTTGAAAATCTCGTCTTTGTGGAACTTCCCTTGAAGGTGTTAAGCCCTCTTGTGCCAACAGCGCCTCAAAGCGCTCAAAATACTACTTGATATGTCAATTAAACATTTTAATGGTCAACACTTTTCATGTAACTTTAATATTAGAAGACTATTTGTTTGTAAATTGACCTCTGGAATGTTTGACCAGCTTGACCATTAAAGAGACAATGGCAAAGAAAAGTCAAGCTTTGGCATACCCAGTATCCATTTACAGGTCAAGAGAAGAGTATTTTTGAAAATTTACCACTGGAATGACTGGCTCGGTTACCGAGCCAGTCATTCCAGGTGATTAATTTGTTTTTTAAATACTCTGCTCTTGACCTGCTGATAGACATTACTCAAGACCACGACAGAGTTGTTTTGGTCAGTTTGATCATTAAAAGGTTACGTTGACACCAGAGGGGTCAAGCGCGTGAGTTTTGGTATATGGGTATGCGCCGTTTACAAACAGTTTACAATTGAAGACGGACTATGCGTTGTTAGTGTACCAATTGTATGTCTTTACTATTTAATAAATATTCTATTGAATATTTTAAAACTAATTTGACTGGGCGCTGTTGTTGCGACAGGCATCAACAGTGTAGCAGCAACAGCACCCAGTCAAATTAGTTACGAAATAGTCAGCAGCTTACCTGCATAGGTTTTTGAAAATTGATAGTTACGCATTTGGTGATCGATCAATCCCAACACAGCTAGGTGTGGGTGGAGCTTAACTAGAGGTGGGCGGGGCTTAGCTAAAACTGGAAAGTTCCATTCTAATTCTTAATCTAGGATATTTTGTGTATCACTATAATATAATTTGTAAGTAGTGAAATTGAAATAGAGGCACGAGTCGCTAATTCAGCTTCGCAACAAAACAAATTATATTAATTTCTACGGAACGAAACCATCATAAGTTAATATTTATTTTGTGTCATTATATCTAAGGCCATGTTCTCACTAGAGACTTAAAGGTGCATATTCACACCAGAATGATTGAAAATAAAATTGTTAAAATTGCATACTTTTATAAGCTTAAATTATGTGCATATGTGTAATGAAACGAAATAAATCTTAACATATTATTCCATATAAATTAGTATAATTTTTTAAGTTGCGAAATTGAAATTTCGGCCTGTGCCTCTATTTCAATTTCGCAACTTAAAAAATTATATTAATTTATATGGAATGGAATCATCATATGCTACGATTTACATCGTTTCATTACGTATAGGCTCACAGTTTAGAGCCTCTAAAAGTGTATAATTGAAACAATTTTATTTTCCGAACTTTTACTGTGATTATGTACCCTCAAGCAGAAATAACGCCATAACTTCAATGTGGCGTTATTCCTGATAAACTCCCGAGTGAGAACACGGCATATGTTCACAAGTTAAACGTCGAAAAGTATACAATTACAACAAGTTTATTTTCAAACATTTAGGTGTGAATATGTATCTTTAACGTTTCCTGTTTCTGGGTCATTTATACACATGTAATTCATTTAATTTGCGTACTTTTGTTTGATAACATTTGTTATGATTTTCATCTCACTTTAATCTCGTTGTTGCAAATCTTCACTAATTTCTAAATTTAGCTTCACAGACGATCCCAACCACCACACCCGAGTCCCAATGCAAGACTGACTCATACACCACCAGCAACAATATTATCTGTTTTAGTATTTCAGTTTTTGTATTTGACAGTTTCGTCTGGGTGCGCTGCATTCTTGAAACATGTCTCAGATTCAGATTCAGATTATTTTATTTACACCCCCAGGCCACATAATGGCATATGGGGAATATGAATTTACAGAAATTATAAATGTTATGGCGATCAGACATTATATATCAATTCATAATTACATATTTTGGTATTTATCTAGTTATATAACCACTGTTTGTGCTTTCGGTAGTAGCAGTAGTAGTAGTAGTAGTAGTAGTAGTAGTAGTAGTAGTAGTAGTAGTAGTAGTGGTAGTAGTAGTAGTAGTAGTAGTAGTAGTAGTAGTAGTAGTAGTAGTAGCAGTAGCAGCAGCAGCAGCAGCAGCAGCCGCAGCAGCAGCCGCAGCAGTAGTAGTAACTTAGAATTATTATGAAAGTTACAGTTATTATTTACACGTACTTCATAATTAGTAATGACAGAATTATTACTGTTATTGTACCGCCATCTCAATAACAAAGTACTAAAATTATAGTGGTCATATTGTGGGGGTCATCAGGATTTAGATTATAATAAATATATAATAACTGATTATAAAAAATGTCAGATTGGTATTCTTAGAAATGGGTTATTGCTGTACATAAGGTAGTCATTTTTTAAACTAAAATACAGAACAACCTTATTTTCAACAATAGACAGTTTTATTCATTCATATCGCGACAGAGACTATTTTGGGTATTCACCACCGGAGTGACTTGCTCGATAACCGAACCAGTCATTGCTGTGTTAAATCTACAAAACAGCCTCTCACCGTGTTACTCTATAGTTTTTCTACAATTAGGTTTCTTGTTATTGTTTCTTGGATAGCCACAGTGTGGGTGCAACAAACTGGTTGTTAAGGCAGGTGGTTGTTTGCATTATGTGATTTTGGCGTCGGCTAAAATGTGACGTGTTTTTTATGACATCAGATACTTGGGTAACAGTTTTGGTTTAAGGGAAATCTCAAGGACACGAAATTGTAAGCGGCCAATAAAACACAACTAACAACAACATTAAGGTTTTTTGGTGTTTATTTGCTGATAATTGTCATAGGTGCTTAACCCCCCCCCCCCCCCACCACACACGCACGCACGCATGCACGAACGCACGCACGCACGCACGCACGCACGCACGCACGCACGCACGCACGCACGCACGCACACTTGTGTCAACAACAGCGCCTCAAAGCACTCATTTTTCAGGAAAATAATAATTTTTACAATAAAATTTACAAAAGAAACTTTCTGTTGTCGTGCAAATAGACATTACAAGACCACTACAGGTGCTGTTTTTGGCGGCTTGACCTTCCTTAGCTAGTGTCTATTTGTCGGTTCAGAGAAGACTATTTTTTTTAATTTACAACTGGAGTGACTGGCTCGGTTACCGATCCAGTCATTCCAGTGGTGAATTAAAAAAAATAATATTCTCTTGGATAAAAAAAAATGGACATTCCTCAAGACCACTACATAGGCGGTTTTAGCGGTCTTGACCATTAACGAGTTAAGTTAGAACAAGGGGGGTTAATAAATAGGTCATTTTACATTATTGAGTCCACTATTGATTGTTATTGTTCTCGTCCACGTTGCATTGAAAAATCCGTATTCTGATATCAACACAACGCGCATATGAAATCATTGGTTGTTCACGGCGACGTGGCTTGTTAAATATACTCATTAGCCTTTTAATGTCTAAATGTGTGGTCAAAAAGCTAAATCTGTGCACATCGAGTGTCCGTTTACGGACCGGCGGGGACTATTGCTGAGAAATCTACCACTGGACTGTCTGGCTCGGACATGGAGCCAGTCATTTAGGTGATAGATTTTTGGCGATCGTCTTCTCCTGACCAACAAATGGACACTCATGAATACCACTGCAGAGGTCGGTTACGACCGGCCTCGTCATAAGAGGGTGAATTAGTGCCAATGTCAATGCGGATGAATGTGATGATACTGCTAATATAAATGACAATAAAGCAATTCATGAATTATGACCGAGATGATGTTAACTTTCGCAATGTCTAGCCGCCATGCCATAGCGTGTAAATCCTGTAAATCATTGTTCCCCATATGTCGCTTTGTGATGTGGGTGTAAATAAGCTGAAACTGAAACTCAATGCTGGTCGACGGCGCAAATTCAATATCGGCGCGTTACAGGGCTATTAGGAACAGTTTTACATCGCTCTTGAATGGTAATGTATTAGCTTCAACAACATTTATGTGACGTGTCCATGACTTTGAGACACTAGATAATGTACCATCGTGTGTCTTGCACATTTATCACATACATATGTAGTATCATACATGTTGGATCGTCTGTCATAGGCTTAAAGGGTTTGATTTTGGGAGATTTTTTTTATCAAAGTTCTTTAGTCTTTTACTGGGCTTACACAATCGTAGTAAAATATTTTGCATACCTTGTCGAAATTCGATCGATCTTAACGTGTAGCAAATAGTTGCTATATCTGTGAGTAGAGCCTATTGAATATTCACGCAAATGTGATAACATACGTCCCTGCGTTCGTTGACCAACTGGAACGCCAATAACCAAGTGTGTATTAGTCACTCTATAGCATCAGCAATAGTAATAGCAGTAGCAGTAGCAATGAAAGTAGCAGTGGCCGTAGCAGTAGCAGCAGCAGTAGCAGCAGTTGCAGTAGCAGTAGCAGTAGCAGTAGCAGTAGCAGCAGTTGCAGTAGCAGTAGCAGTAGCAGTAGCAGTAGCAGCAGCAGTAGCAGTAGCAGTAGCAGCAGCAGTAGCAGTAGCAGTAGCAGTAGCAGTAGCAGTAGCAGTAGCAGCAGTAGCAGTAGCAGTAGCAGTAGCAGTAGCAGCAGTAGCAGTAGCAGTAGAAGTAGCAATAGAAGTACAAGTAGCAGTAGCAGTAGCAATAGCAATAGCTGTTGCAGTACAGTAGCAATAGCAGTAGCAATAGCAATAGCAATAGAAGTAGCAGTGGCAAAAGTAATACCAGTAGCAGCAGTTATAGCAGTAGCAGTAGCAGTAGCAGTAGCAGTAGCAGTAGCAATAGCAGTAGCAGTAGCAGTAGCAGTAGCAGTAGCAGTAGCAGTAGTAGGAGCAGCAGCAGCAGCAGCAGCAGTAGCAGTACATTAGCAGCACAGTAGCAGTAGCAGTAGCAGTAGCAGTAGCAGTAGCAGTAGCAGTAGCAGTAGCAGTAGCAGTAGCAGTAGTAACTGCCATGTACCGGCCATGTACCGGCCCAGTATCATGCATTATCAGGGATAGCGACGTCCACAAATCATGCCATGGACAATTGTAATTGTCTTTGATATGATGCTAACCAATTTCAGAAGCTGAACGAGTTAATATTCTTTGTTTTAACGATCATGTAAAATAACATTTTATGAGTTCGTTTAATTGTAGCGATTTATTAACCGGAACCGTGCTCCTTTGAATTGTCCGTCAATTATTCCCGGCTCGTAATTCCTCTTCCTGTCAACGAGTCCCGATTTTATTGCCCCCTAGGCGGGATTCTCGTGCAACCCACGTGCGGCTTAATCGCGCGTGTTAATCAGTGACATCACGACGAAAATACGGTCGTCTGTTATATTAAACAGTAAAAAATTGAAAACCTTACTGGAATTATAGGGAGGAAACGAATTATGTCGTCTGCTGGACGTGCCCAAAGCTAAAATAAAAGATCAATCGACAAGCCGCCATTTTATCGACCCGTAAACAATGCCTAACTGAATTGTTCTAATTTACGAACTGAACCAATTTAAACGCAGTGGTCGTATTTATCACCTGTATGCCCACCCTAGGGACCTGTGCGACCGCTGGTCACACGTTTGCTCGTATTGCTATGGCAACTATAGCATGCGCTTAAGGGATGTAAACTCACCGTGTAGTCTATGAATTACCGTGGGAAAGTGTTGATGGCCAATTTGTAATGTCCCCCAGGTATCGTATTCTGCGGCTGTAGTAGTAGAAACATCATACAGCTGCAATCAGTCCTTCTTCGCTTTTGCTCACTGTGTCTTGTCCTCAGCCGAAATCCTTAGTTTCCTCAGGTCCATTCTTGACTTGAGTGTACCGAGTCCTGCTTTCTTGAGGTCACCTCGTAGCATGCTTAGCAGATTTATGCAATGACGTCCTCTCCTGGCTTTGTATTTGCTGGCTCCGAGCATGGCGAATTCCAAGGCTCGCTGCGCTCGTGTCTCTTCTGGCATCCTTAGCACATGGCCAAACATGGACCATCTTTGCTGGGCAACTTTTACAGACAGCGGCGACGTATTACACATCCTGTATAGTGCATCGTTGAAAATTATGCTGTCTGGACATCGGTGTCCAGTGATGGTACGTAGGTGTTTGCGGTGGCAGGCATCGAGTTTGTCTAGAGCTGCCTTTGGAGCTGCCCAGCTGTTACAGTTATACAGCATCAAGGATACGCAGGTTGCATTGTATAAACGTAGCCTCTTTATCAAGGGCATCTTTGATCTACGAATCCATAGCTTCCAGAAGGATTGGAAAGCTATGTTCCCCATGACGCAGCATGCAGAAATGTCAGCAGTACTGCAAAGCAATGAGCCCAGGATTTTACTTTTCCTCCATGGTTCGCCGCCACGAAGTGGGTCGTCATTTTCTATAGTTTCATTCTTTGTCGATAGGTATATGTTGGTGAAATCTGTTTTGGATTCATTCATAAAGAGATTCTCAATTTTTAGTTTGCTTCCATCTATTGGGAGAAGTTCGTCAAGGAGTTTCTTTTCCTCGTCTATGAAGTCCACATCGTCGGCATACTCCACGTTCCGCATCTGAACAATTAAACTGAGTAGGGTCTATATGTTACAAAGAGCCCTAAATACATTCAATGATTATTGTCAAATTAATAAGCTAAAAGTAAATTACAACAAAACTAAAATAATAATCTTTGAAAAACGAAAGAGGAAAAATCAGCCACATTTTCATTTAGGCACCCATGATATTGAAATCGTTGATGAATATCTTTTCCTCGGCATTATATTCAAATATATTGGAAACTTTCTTGCATGTAGAAAACGTAACGCAAAACTTGGAACTAAAGCTATGTTTGCGCTAATACAAAAAATTAAACACTTTAATATTTCAATCGATTTGCAATGTATATTATTTGATTCGATGGTTCAACTTGTGTTATTGTATGCATCAGAAGTAGGGTTTTTTTAAATGTAGCTCTATAGATATAGAGTATACTCGAACACTGCCAAATAAAATTGTTTAAAGTCTTACTAAAATTGAAGCATAGTACGCCAAATTCCATGGTTTATGGCGAGTTAGGCAAATGCCCCCTAAAAATCATCGTACAGTGCAATATGGACCGATATTGGGAAAGCCTAGTCAATGCTGGATACAGCAAATTTTAATCACTCCTCTATTTTTGCGCGTTAGAACATATGCAAACAAATAATATACAGATCAAATGGACAAATAATATTAAAATGGTTCTTGACTCAACGGGACAAGGTAACGTGTTTAGCTTAGAAGATATTAACCAGAACGAACTTGTCAAACGAACCAGACAATGCTTAGAGAATATATTTATGGACAAGTGGAAATATGATATCACCATTTCAAATAAGTTGACATTTTACGCACTAATAATAAAAGAATTTAAATTTGAAACGTACCTAAAGAAATTAGACACCAGAGAAGCCAAACGCTGGGTGGGAATCGATAGAATGGAGAGGGAATGCGAACTATGCAATGTCGTAGAAGATGAAATATACTTCGTCTTCGTATGCCCGGGATATGAAACAGAAAGGATGAAATTTGTACCTGACTGTTATAAAAGAAATTATACAGAAGACAAAATTAAAGGTCTATTCCAATTATGTAACGAACCTGTTTTAAATGGATTATGTAAACTTTTATTGAATTCCAAGAAAAAGAACAGATAATTGTTCAGTGTTAAAAACAAAATAAAAGATATGTAATCAAGCAAGCACATGACGCCGCCGCCGACGAAGACGACGACGAGGACGACGACGAGGACGAGGACGACGACGAGGACGACGACGAGGATGACGATAACAACAACAACAACAACAACAACAACAACAACGACGACGACGACGACGACGACGACGACGACAACAACTACAATAACAACAGCAACAACAACATCTGAATTGCCATACTGCTGCTGCTGCTGCTGCTGCTGCTACTACTACCACTACCACTACCACTACCACTACTACTACTACTACTACTGCTGCAGCTACTACTGCTACTACTACTGCTGCTACTACTACCACCACTGCAGCAGCTGCTGCTGCTACTGTTGCTGCTACTACTTCTACTGCTGCTGCTACCACTGCTGCCGCTACTGCTGCTGCTACTGCTGGTACTGCTACTCCTACTGTTGCTGCTACTGCTGTTGCTACTACTGTTGCTGTTGCTGTTGTTGCTACTGCTATTGTTGCTGTTACTGCTGATGCTACTGATGCTACTACTACTACTACTACTACTACTACTACTACTACTACTACTACTACTACTACTACTACACAGTGGCCAAGGGGAATAAACTCGGACCCAGGCTTATCTGATCAACGTGACAAAATTCCATTCATTCTGACCTATAATCGGAAAAACGTTGAAATTTCCAAAATCTTGAAAGATGAGTATCAAAACGTACAGGAGAAACTGAAACAACCCTTTAACAAGCGCCCAGTAATTGCGTTTAAGAAAAATCCGAATCTACGTGACATCTTGGTAAAAGCAAAACTCAAATAGCTATCCAGAATATCCTTCTCAATCATTCAACATTAACCCTTGCGTGATGGTCAGCCAAAACCGGTCAATTTAGGGATCTTGGGCAATGTCCATTTGCCGGCAGGGATTGGAGTATTTTTGAAAATTTACCGCTGTAATGACTGGCTCGGGAACCGAGACAACTGTTCCAGTGGCATATTTTCGGGAATGACCTTGTCTGTGCCTGCAAATGTACATTAAATAAGTAAGCGCATATTTGGATTTTGCTGAACAAATTTAACCAGTAAAGGGTTAACATTAATGCCATATGGCTTTCCTCAAACAAAATGACAAATCTCAGGCAGTAAGATAAACCAAAATATCTTAAATTTTTGAATTTTTTCAATTATTGAAGATTCTGAGCCAGTGCGTTGACAATATTGACTACTACAACCTATACAACAACTACCACTACTACTACAACCTATACAACAACTACCACTACTACTACAACGTATACAACAACTACCACTACTACTACAACCTATACAACAACTACCACTACTACTACTACTACTACAACGTATACAACAACTACCACTACTACTACAACCTATACAACAACTACCACTACCACTACTACTACAACCTATACAACAACTGCCACTATGTTGCATGTTTTAGATCATAGCCAATCCTATAATGCTCTACCGTCAACTATATAAATGAAAAGCACACCTCATATGCTGCAGTTGTAGCCTGAGAGAATAAAGCTATCTTGACTTGACTTGACTTGTTCATATTCATAATTTTCGACAGATTTGTTATTACCTTATGTAGCTGGATTAAATGTCGACAGATCCAAGTCTTAAGATAGGGCCTACGTCATGAATGGCATCCGTTCCTATAAATAATAACAAGCACGAGTTGAGTCGGGTCAGAGTATAACAGCGAAGGCCGTGTGCACACCATGAGTTAATCAGGAGTAACGCCATACTTAAAGGTTCACATTTATAGCAAAATGTGTCAAAATAAAACTTTAAATTATATACTTTCAGAGGCTTAACATATGTGCCTAGATGTAAGGAAACGAAATAAATCTTAACGTATCATAATTTCATTACATAAAAATTAATATAATTTCTTAAGTTTTGAGACGCGAGTCCCTAATTCAACTTCACAACTAAAAAAAAATATCAATTTATACAGAATGAAACCATCATATGCTAAGATTTATTTCGCTTCACTACTTTTAGGTACATACTTTAATTCTCTAAAAGTATAAACTTTTAACAATTTTATTTTCAAGTATTTTGCTGTGATTATGCGCCTTTAATGGCGGTACTCCAGATTAAGTCTCCAGTGTGAACACAACCTAAGAGTCAAGCATATAGTGCTAGGCTATTGTTACCACAGAGGCTACTAAATCTGCTTTACAAAAGTTCTGCCTCTCTCACCCACATAACCGTGATGAACTTATCTACGTCATCCATGACGTAATTGATTATGACATCATCCTACACGTCACATAGTTGATTGATTATTACGTCATATGATTGATAGATAAACTGGAATCCCCCGTTCACATACTCATTGCCGACCTTTTGCCACTTTTGTGTCGATCATACGGCATTTGATTGTGACGTCAGCTAACAAGCCAGGTATTTTGATTATCACGCCACGTACTTGAGCGACAGATCGGATTCCTTCATTTCTACGAGAACAGCATATTATATATAAGAAAGGTTTCGTTTACTAGTATTATGCCTATGTCTTTATCACCGATGACTCGGATATTAGGCAGTCTTAAAATGCAATTGAGGAATCCAGTTTCAGTTTTCTTTATTTCACTCAGGCCCTTGTTGTAATGGCATATGAGGTCGGTTTATCATTTTTGCATTTGGCGGTAGTAATAAGAACGATTACGTAGAAGTAGTAGTAGCAGTAACAGCAACAGGTATAGTAGCAGTAGTAGCAGTAGTAGTAATAGACACAGTAGCAATGGCAGTAGCAGTATCCAGTTTTAGCTATGCCCCGCCCATCTCTAGCTAAACTCTACTCACGCGTTGTCCGTGCTGGGATCAATCGATCCCTGCAATCTCAATTTCCAGAAAGCTACATACAGGTAAGCTGTTGAACATTTTTAATCTAATTTGACCGGGTGTTGTTGCTGCCTATGGCAGCAACATCGCCCAGTCAAATTGGTTTCAAAATATACAACAGAATATTTATTAAATAGTAAAGACATACGATTCGTACAACTTGACGGACTATTAAGCGATAATGGCGGACTAAATCGCGTCATTCATAATGTAATTGATTATAATAATAATAATAATAATAATAATAATAATAATAATAATAATAATAATAATAATAATAACAATAATAATAATAATAATAATAATAATAATAATAATAATAATAATAATAATAATCGTTATTTATTGAGGGTAGCACTTCAAGTACATTATGACGTCAGCCTACGCGTGGCGTTGTTGATTATGACATCATATGATTGATCGATAAACTAGATTCATCCATTGCCCATATCAGACAATTTCCCAGAAGCATGACATTAATTAGTGACATTTGGAATCAACCCCGTACAGAACAAGTGCGTGGGGTGGGCGTAGAGGTGATTTGTTAAACTCGTAAATGGCTATATGAATGACTTTTAGCCGGAGGAAACGGCATTAGTGTTTTATTGGATATTCGTAAAATGTAACCGATTCCTTGTTGTTAATGCAAAACTCATGTTTATTATCTGCAGATGGTGCCCTTTTTGATAGAATAATTTTAGCGCAATGTGTTGCGCCCTGAAGCATCAGTAACTTTCAGTCAAGTTGCGTTTAATGAGGCACCTATCTAGCAAGGAGTCGTGTATGGAATTTTAATTTTTTCCATCACTTTCTTTGAGTAGGTGAATGGTTAATTGAACAATGGCCTGGCACCTGAAACCTGAAGGCAAACTTCACTCACGCATTGTCTGCCCATAGAGCCGAGATCACTCTCGTCCACGGCCCATTCACGATAACGGGACAGATCAGATAGCCTGATTGGCTGCACGCGCTTTCCAACTCACGCGCGGTGGGCGGGACGAGATAAGAAAGAATCGTGCGCGTGCACGCCTGCTCATAATCAGACTCTCACATCAGAGTGACAGATACAGTTACTCCGATAAAAAATAAAAATAAAAAGGACGGTATTCGACAAATAATTACAGTGTGCCGAGCGAAAGCATAGTAAAAGTTAGGAAATATTTGGGAGAGAAGAGGAAATTTCGTGTTTAAAAGTTAGAAATTTCTCATATTAAATATGTTTCCGATTCCAATAATTCATGGCTTGTGTACGGCGACTCATCGTAGTTTTTCTTCATCTTCGGACGGAAGTGTGTTTAGTAGTGCCTGTGACACCACCAGCACCGGATCTTCAGAAAATATCTGGCCGGATGTATACGACATCAGTGATTCCGTGTTTCCGGAAACGGACGAATTTGTAACGAGCATCGGAAGTTGTGTGCGGGTACCTAACGCTTTCAGAGCTCAAAGAACTGCTAGTGACGACACGTTGACATGTTTATCACTGTCAAAATCATTAACAAAACTAGAGAAACGGAAGAGAGCATTAAGCTCAGGTGATTACTCAATAAACTGTAACGGTTTACAACGAAATCATTTACTTTCCTCTACGTCATCATCATCAACAGCCGGAAGTAGAACCTCTTTACAACCGTGCAAAGAAACCCTTCGAAAACGCAGATTAGCTGCAAACGCGCGAGAACGTAAGCGAATGCAAAGTTTGAATGTAGCGTTTGACAAACTCAGGGCTGTTGTACCGTCAGTGGAATATGGACAGCTTTCAAAGTATGACACACTGCAGATGGCACAGACTTATATCACTACGCTACAGGAAATACTCGATAAAGACTGAGCCCGTGCGACAAATGAGATGTAATAAGTGTGTGATAAGCATAACACTGTCTTCCCACTTCGGGTGTGGCGCATGTAGAGGAACGCGAGACTTACACGATGCATGACGATTGGATTCAAGGTTGTCGAGGAAGCATTACTGCATGTAATCTTGACAATGCGAAAGAGAAAAGCTGTGTTTCATCCTCGCCAAAATATGTTCGATGGGGATGGTGCTGGGCAGAACTGTTCTATGCACAAATATTTCGGATGCACTACGCAATAAATACTTCTTGAAATAGTGAAGAAACGGTATACTTAGATAGATTACAGATGTGTCAATATTCATTCAACATTGAGTCATAATTATATACCATATGGCGGATGATGTATGCACTGCGTATGAGACTAAGTGGGTGGGAGGGAGGGGTGGGTGGGTGGGTTGGGGTGGAGAGCGGGGTGGGAGAGAGAGAGGGGGGGGGTCAGAGAGATAGGTAGGAATGGGGGAGGGAGGGTTGTGGCGGAAGAATTAGAGCGAAATGGGATGACGATGGCGGTAGAGAGAAGGGTGTGTGTGGAAGGAAGTGGGTGAGAGAGCGAGTGAGAGAATAAGAGAAAGGTGGAGAAATGAGAGATATGGATGGAGAGAATAAGGGGGATTGAACAGTGGACGGAGTATGGGTAGAAATGGGGAGATGGGTGCATGGATGGATACATACATAGAGCGTGGGTGGAGTGGGGGGTGGTTGAGTGGGTGTGTTGGTGGGGTGAAAGGAAACTCTCAATTCTCTCAATCTTATAGCAATTATGGGAACAGTGTTAAATATTGTGTATCTGATCTGGAGATAGACCTTTACATCCATAACAACGCAGATAACTGGGCTGGTAATGGGGCAATACAGGGTCGTTACTGCCTGGTGTTTGTCCAGTACCAGCCCAGTAACCAGCATTATCAGGAATGCTCACGGAGTAATGATTTCCAGTTAAATTAGTTTCAAAATATTAAACAGCGTTAATAACATATAGCATTAGCGACTGTGTTGTATCAGATCTGCAAATCTGCATTTCAGCTGAGATGGCAAATCATCTTAATATAAAGTAATATATTTTTCAGAGTTTAATTGGGAGCAAATGTGCCTTAATTTATTAAATTAGCAAATTTATATCTTGTAAGCCAAGCCTTGATAGATTTACCTATTGATACCCAGCCACGCCCTTTAAACTATAAAACCGCCACCCTATAGAAGGACCCATTACTATCTATGACCCACCCATTTCTAGCTAAAGTCCGCCCACGTTTTACAATCTATATACTTTAGATCCTGAATTCCCAGAATCACACTTGCTTAAAGCAGCAACAGCGCCCAGTCGAATTAGTTTCAAAATATTCAACAGAATGAATGTGTATTAAATTCCAAACCCATCAAATCCATCCGTACGCTTTTCGGGCTTCATGGCGGATTTATAATACGTCATTATGATTGTAACGCCGACATACATGTGACCTGTTTGATTATGACGTCATATACTAGAGTGACAGATCGGATTCATTCATTATCAACCCCATCACAATATGTACGCCCATCCACTCATATGTAATGTAAACCTGTGTCTGTTGCAACGTTTTACTGAAAACTGTTGCGGTTTTATAGGCCTAAGGCAACAGCATACAGCAACATCATAGCAACATAAACACCTTCTAAACACAGAGCAGCCTATAGCTCATAAATATGTCAACATGGTTACAAAACAAAAACGGTCAAAAGTCTTAGTACGATTTTGAACAGGATGGCTGGGAGAAATTTTCTGTTGAATATTTTGGACTTGATTTGATTGGAAGCCATTGCTGCCTTGGGCAGTAGTCCTGCGTTTAATTTTGCTTTGGAAACATTTTAGATTATTTCTGAGCTGCTCTGTAGCTTAAATGAATTTAATAATTGAGACAGATTGTTGCTGGTTGAGTTTACAACAAATATATAATTAAGATAAACATTGTATTTACAAATTTCATCGTTATTTGTATCCTGACAGCTTAACACGAAAGTAACTGACTCCGGTATTTTGAAAATATTTTAACTGAAAGTTAGCATTCAATGACTGCTAGTCAAATTATTTTCAAAATAATTAGCAACTGTTCAGCGGCACAATATGTGTCGTAAGGCTATACCAAATAATTAAAAGATTATATAATTAACTATTGGCCATATTAAACCTGCCTCCACCCCACCCCACCCTCACCTACCTCCTCCACCCCCTCACACCACCACCACCACCACCCTCTCTACGAATTTTAAATTAATATAAATATTTTTAATTGATAATTACCTTGTCGCGTCACCAGTGTACAACGAAAAGGCCATCGGCTTTCAATTTTAAAACGTGCAATCTTGTAGAACTGCAATTACCTTCAAACGCTTTTGTTTGTTATTTATTATTTTAATTATTAAATTTCCCAGGTATACGATGAATCACATAAGATTGTTTGTATACAAATAGGCCTATACCAGGTGAAAATAATAATTTTATACGCATTGTGATTTATTTAAAATGGCGCCAAAATAATGATTCATTTTAAGGTTGCGCTTCAATTAAAATTAAAATCTTTTTATTTACTTAATTCATTGTAAGATGCTGTTCGCGAGGATTATTTTCATTATTTTCATACTGAAATTTAAAAAAAATAACAAACCGTTAAAGATGTCCTTAAAAATTTTATTGTTTGTTTATTTTTCTAAAGAGAAATTTTCATACACATTTTGAAAGGAAGCTCGTTATTTATACTGACACACACGCCTTACGATTGAATGCGTAAAGATTATTTAACGCTCACATCTGTTCAATAAAATCTAAATTTTCTCATAGAATATGTCAAGCGACGATAACATTTTGGAAATCTACCACTGTAACGACTGGCCCGATTATTGAGTCAGTTATTTCAGTGATAACATTTCAAAAAATATTCTTCTCTTGGTCTGCAAATTAACCACTACAGAAGCCGTTATTGCGAGGCGAACGTGAGGATTAACGGGGTTAATCTATTCTAGGTAGGCCTATCTTTTTTAATAACCGTCTGCCTGCTGGGTTTTTGCAGACGATATTTTCCATGGATATATTTCCATATCTCTGGATCTGCTGAATATTTCGAAAACAATTTGACTGAAGGTTGTTGTTGGCTACGCCACCAACAACATTCAGTCATATTGTTTTTAAAATATGTAGCAAGTCAAGAGTTTTTGGTCACTGAAACTATTGTCTGGTGGCTTGCTGCAGCGACGTCGAGTATGTCTAGTCCAAATTCAATACGCCTGTCCGCGTTAACCCTTAGCGCTCAAACCGGCCACAAACGGCATCTGCAGCAATCTTAGGAAATGTCAATTTGCGGAGTTTTAATCTACCAGTGCAATGACTGGCTCGGTAACTGAGCCAGTCATCCCAGTGGTAGATTTTTTTCAAATAAGTTTCTCCTGGTCTTGAAATTGACATTTTCTATAATAAAATTGAAACTTTCTTGATCAAAATCGAGGGTTAATAGTCGCGCGTGCCTGGGACGTTACTTATCACCTTAAACCATCGCATCTTCAACTACAAAGGTGCGCGCGTCTTGTTGACAGTTAGACGATTCTTTATTATTATACAGAAATACCACATTTTCGCTTTTAACAGTCAAGTGGGCTTTTGTTAAAATTCACGAGAAGTCGCCAAGTACCAATTATAATTGAATTTGATAAATTGGAGGGAGAAATGTATCGATATGTTGGGATGCGTGTAATTTATACAATGTAAATTTATATATTGACTTGATTATGGCGGGAGATTCGGGTATATAATGATGTTTGGATAATTTTAATTCAATAAAAAATAATAAAACTGACGGTAATAATTATTAACGGCTTTTATGACTTTAATGTTTAAATTTGGGCGAGAAAATCTAAATATTTGCTGATCGAATGTCCATTTGCAGGTTAAGATCCGACGACGTTTTGAAAATTTACCACTGCAATGACTGGCTCTATTACCGAGCCAGTCATTTCAGTGGTAAATTTTCAAAAAGATTTTCTTTTGACCTGTAAATAGGCAGACCTCAAGACCACTGCAGATGTCGATTTTGGCCGAATATGCCATGAAAATATTAAAGCTAACACTTTCAAACTTCTATTACCCACCCATTCACACCCTCCACCTAGCCCACCCATTCACACCCTCCACCTAGCCCACCCATTCACACCCTCCACCTAGCCCACCCATTCACACCCTCCACCTAGCCCACCCATTCACACCCTCCACCTAGCCCACCCATTCACACCCTCCACCTAGCCCACCCATTCACACCCTCCACCTAGCCCACCGTACCCTGTCGTCACCCAAATACAGCAAACTCTTTATGACGTAATGAATAGTCAGTAGATTATTTTGAAATAAATTATAAATGCCTGACTGGACGCTGCTGGTGAATATGACAGCAAAAGCTCCCAGTCAAATTGGTTTCAAAATATTCGACTGCTTTCCTGCATGTATAGGTATCTTGAAACTGAGATACTGGAATTTCCAACGTTGCGGGCTTAACATGATGATCTAGACCATCTTATATTATAAAATAATTCTAATATAAATTTTTACAAGTTTATTGCTAGTTTGTATAAGATGTATTTAGTGCTATGTATACACCATGCATTATTTAATTGTGTACCTATGTATATATGAATGAGATTTTATACATAAATTTAATTAAAAAAATATATTTTCACCACCTCTGAAATGTTATATTGTGTATCATCTTTTAGTGAATGGCAGTAACATTTATGCATCACAACAAATTGTGCATGCTCGCTCGCTCGCTCAGGCACGCATTCACGCACGCACGTACGCTCTTACGCACGCACGCATTCACGCACGCACACTTGTCGGTCATGATTACTTGATCCAATTGGCCTATCCAGTTTATCCATCAAACGTATGATGTCATCATCAACTACGTGACGTGTCAGATGATGTCCTAATCAAATACGTCACGAATGACGTAGATATAGAACGCTTCCTCAGGCCCATTCTTGATTTGACTGTATCGAGTCCTGCTTTCTTGAGGTCACATCGTAGCACGCGTAACAGATTTATGCAATGACGTCCTCTCCTGGCCAATTGGGTGTCTTTGCTATTTAATAAACATGCTGTTGAATATTTTGAAACTAATCTGACTGCCCGCTCTTGCTACAGCAACAGCGGGCAGTCAAATTAGTTTTAAAATATTTAACGGCTTACGTGTAGCGTTTTCTGGAAATTGAGTCAGGGAGTTCACGGATCGATACACAGAACAGGGCTTCAAAATATTCTACAGAATATTTATTAAATAGTAAAGACATACAATTCGTATACGTGGCGGATGATTCAACGTTAGTAGGCAGCAACAGCGCCCAGCCAAATTATTTTCAAAATATTCAACAGATTACCTGTATAATTACCGGAGATTGGTATTCGTATACCGCGGAGTATTCAACGTTCTTAGGCAACAGCGGCAACCAGCCAAATTAGTTTCAAATTATTCAACAGGTTACCCGTATACTTACCTTGAGATTGGGATGCTGGGAAGTCAGAATTCAAAGTATATACGGACAGATATATAAAAGCTTGGTCCGTGGCTTTACAATAATCCCACCAAGGAGTATACATGGGTACCGGTGTAAAACTGGGGAAGTTACCAATAATGGAATGAAATATAAACCCGCCTAGATATGGCGTGAATGGGACCTGGAACCAGGGACTCGATAGACACCAATCAAACCAATAAATTCTTTTTTTCTCTCACTTATAGGGGGGAGATGGGGGTACGTTGAGCCACTGAGCTGGTTGATCAAGTCGCCGTATAAGGCAAAGTAAACAGGGGGAATCCCAATAATGTGATGTCATGCATAAATGTCACGTAGTTGATTATGACGACACATGATTGATGGCTAAACTGGATTCCTCCATTTTACTAAGACCACATTAATCTCACAAATACACTTGGAAACTATTTCCGCTATTTATGATCTTCCAGCGCGTCCACTTGAAGGGCCACACGCTAAAATGAGCACTACCTGGAGCAATTGGCACAGTTCAGTCTCACAGTAGCGGCTAGATGACTCCAGGCGTGGATGTGAGTCTAGATAACCATGATAGTCAAATTCCAATCAATTTATTGAACCTTGCAAAGGACAATGGTGTTACGTTACTTACAATTCCACCACAGTGTAGTCATAAACTAGAACTATTAGACCGCTCGGTATATGGATCCTTCAAACAGTCTTACAACGAGGCACATGATGCGTGGATGGGCAACAACTCTCGAATCCCAATGACAATTTATGACATTGCAGAGATAGGAGTGGCGTATCCATTGCCATTTACACTTAAGAACATTTAATCAGGGTTTGCTTCTTCTGTCGTCATGCTATTCAATCGAAGCGTGGTCGTAGATGATGAATTCCAATCAGCATATGTTACAGACCGACGTAGTCCTGATCAGTGCAAAGACCAGGAAGCCATTATTGACGACACTTTCTCCTCTGTTGTGTCTCGCAGATCGACAATCAAAGCGAGAGAGTCGGTGCAAGAACATAACCAAGTTACCATACTCTGCACATCCCAGGAACAACTATGCCTGATATCCGTTCATCGACTAGCAAATCATGTGAGCCAGTATAAGAACATGCACCCAGTCTGCCAGATCTATATCTCTTCCCGAACCAAATATGTCACAGACTAACAAAACGAGTTAGGCACAAGAATAACAGACATCCACTGGCACTGTCCCATCTGCTCAAGAACAACCACTCCCTGCTCCAAGCACATAGCAATAAGAGCACCCAAAGATATCCTACCATGTCACAAAGCCGCATCTAGAAAACGAACGAATATAGCCTGGAGATACATGCACACGTGGATGCTAACTGACACTCGTGAGAAAACGGCAACACAAGAAGCAATCGCTGCCCGTTCAAAAAGACAAAACATGAAGGGCAATTCGACAAACAATAATTAGAGCAAAGCAAAACACAACACCTGAGTGAAACCAAAAGCGAGGGAAAGATACGGTTAACATGCTATTGTATGAATCCAGTTTTAGCTATGCCCCGCCCATCTCCAGCTAAGCTCCACCCACGATTCACCCGTTTTTGGATCGATCGATCCCTGATCTCCCTGACTATCAATTTCCCGAAAATTATACGGGCAAGCTGTTGAATATTTTAAAACCAATTTGACTACGGCAGCAACAGCGGCCAGTCAAATTAGTTTCAAAATATTCCGCAGAATTTTAGTAAATAGTAAAAACATACAATTCGTATAGCAATGTTTAGTCCGTCATCAATTAAAGCGTTCGTGACGAACTTCTCTACGCCATTCATGACGTCATTGATTATGACGCCATCATACACGCCAGGTCATATGATGGGTGGATAAACTGGAAAGTCGTTCGGAGTAGGAAGATGAATGCATATGTCTAGTATGTTGTGAAAGTTATTAAACAGTCGACCCAATGAACAGTGGATTCTGTGCATACAGTGCAATGATCGGTCCCATATGGAGAGTACCTCAAGAGACTCATTGTATTATATCTGTGACTACTGTCATTCAGCTTGATATTGACTGATTACTTGGTTAATTGCGTGTTTCTGGTTTTCTGTTAATTGTGTATTTGTAATTTATCACATAGTTATGTAACGTTAATAAACGCATTCAGTAGTTTGATTTTTGGTGTTCAATGATTCAACGAATGTTTTGGTATATCTGGTTTTATACAATTGCATACTCAGCAGTGAGTTTGGAGCATTGTGGTGGGTACCTAACACAAACACCCTCACCAGTCACATTTAAATTTGACCGTTATAAGTCTATATTATTATATACGGAATAATAGTCGCCACGGTTCCTTTGCTTTAAGAGCACCGTTGCATGTTGGGTTGATTTAAATAAGCTTCAAATAAGTTATTTATAATATGTCGCAACGTGCCCCAGATTTGGTCACAAAGTACTCCAGACCGGGTTATATTGTAACACATAAATAGAGAATCTGTAACGAGGTCACTTTTCATATCACTATTATGGACCGAGTTGAAAATTATCAATTTGCACGAGCTTTATCGAGTGCAAAATTGATAATTTTCAACAAGGTTCATAATAGTGATATGAAAAGTGACCGAGTTTGAGATTTTATTTATCATATAAACTGTAATTTTGAAATATTTGCCAATCGTTGCTGATGTGACTTTTATCTGATTTCTCATTGTTGATTTTCGTGAAATCTATACCGCCGCTGTGACGCACCACTACTTGATAACAGATACTGAATGCGCAACAAAAGATAGTGACAAACACAAAATCTGGCGATGTCAGCCGTTAAATAATATTTTAACTGATCATTGAACATTATAGCCAGGGCCATCAATCGTTACTTCACTGCCGACTGATAAACTGTCAAACGATGACATTTTGCGATGAAGGTTCATGAATGACAAATCGTAGTAAACAAATCGTAGTAAAACAGTACCGCGTAGTAATCCCTACGCCTCAAGCTCACATCAATCGATGTTTTAATTGGTCACTTTAAATGGTTGCGCACCCAATAGCCAATGAAAATACTTCGTTGAATATGGCACGTGTGCTCATATCGAAAAATATGGAACGGGCTAGAAGGCTTGTTTATATGATAAAATCCTATATTAATCTATATATAACATATTACATTAAACGAAGAGTTACGTAATCGGCGTGTAATCGTATAAATTAGATCTAAGCCTACTGGTGATACACACACGAATCAACGTCTTAAAATTGAAAGTTAATAACTTTCAATTTTAAGACGTTAATTCGTGTGTGTATCACCAGTAATATACTTTTCTCTGGCTAACGTGCCCCGGTCTCCCATAGTTTCCTTAAAGTGTTTCCCGTTAAGAAATAAATAATGAAATCCTACGCTACCAAAATAATAGGCGTTTCCAGTTTATCCATTCATCATCTGACGTCATAATCGACTAGGTGACGTGTATGATGACGCCATAATTAATTATTGCACGAATGACTCGATTTATAGTCCGTCTTTAACGCTTAATAGTCCGACACGTTGTAGGCCTACTGAGTGTGTGTCTTTACCATTTAATAAACATTCTGTTGAATATTTTGAAAACAATTTGACTGGGCGCTGTTGCTGTCATAGGCAGCGACAGCACCCAGTCAAAATTGTTTCAAAATGTCTAGCAGCTTACATGTATAGTTTTCTGGAAATTGATAGTCAATGAGTACGTGGAACGATCGATCTCAACACGAGCGTGGTGTGGGCGGAGCTTAGCTAGAGATGGGCGGGCCATGGCTAAAACTAGAAAGGTCCATTGGGCGTGGTTTTCAAAATCATTAAAAGATAACTCAGAAAAAGATGAAACGGGCGGAATAATGCGACATGCTGAGGTAATAATAAAACAGTATGGATGTCCGATAAACGATGCAATAGTTCATCCAAATGGAGGGAGGATTCCAGTGTCTCAGTCAATTATATGAGATCATAATCAACTACGTGACGTGTAGGATGACGTCATCAATAATTCACCTGTCCAGAGTATGCGCCCATCATATGACGTCATAATCATATATGTGATGTGTAGAATGACATCATAACGGATAACGTCATGAATGATGTCGATAAGTACGTCACG